>CM070594.1:32839061-33171094 GCA_036346395.1 Hsuehochloa calcarea
TTGATATCTCAACAATTGAATCAAGAATGAGTGGGATTTTCACTGTTTATGGTCTGCTATGCCTTTTCTCTTCTTTCTTTTTTTCTTCTTTCTTCCTTCTTTTTTGAACTATTACAAAATTTTGTTCTACCAAAAATGAGCAAAGTTCTTTCCCACCTTTTGATCTTTGAACAATGCAGAAGAACATGTGATTAATATGCAAACTTATAACGATTTAGCTAGTCTTCAATAGGTTCAAAGTATTCAGAAAAGATTGTTGAAAGGTTCACAAAGGATAAATTGGTTACTCACTTTTGGTGTTTTTTTATAAACACGATAAAAAAATCAAACTAGGCTCAAATAAAAGCAACGCAAAGAATTCAAGATCAAAGAACTAAACTTGATTTAATGGACAAAAACTTAACAAACCTGACTAGAATAACAAATTAAATACTACGGTCAAAAAAAAATTTGTTTGGCTTCTTTCTGTATAGAAAAAAATAAGATAATCTGATAAAGATCCTACCGAAGTCAACTGAGTTCGATACCACCCGACAAGTGGGAAGTTCCGATCTTCTCGACGTGAGAACTCTCGATAACTTGTGTATCCTCATCAATCCACTACTGATCCCCGCCAATGCACGACTTGGCAACTCTATAGAAATTCCACCTAAACACACACTTGATTGGATCCGCCACCACAAGCTTTAAGATCGTCAACCTCAATTCCTACTAAAAGCAAGAATTCACTTCTTTGTTCTTAATGCCCAATTTGCTTTGGCTATAAGCACAACAGAACTACAAAAAGCTTTCAAAATATATTAAACGTGGGTCTGTGTTACAGCCGGGGTCACCTTCTATATATAGTGCCCCTTATCCCCTCATATCGCCAAGAGGCCCTACCCTATTCTAATCTGATTTGAGTCCCACCCAATCTCGGCCACATTCCAACAAGGTAAAAGGAAAACTCAAAACCGCCATATTGATTCGATCACATCTTTATCCAGAAGGAATTTCGAGTGAGGAGGATCCGCGGATCGGCTTGAAGTTATCTTTCCAACAAGTCCAGAACACTTAATCCGACTCGCTTAGAAACTTATAACCGTTTTAATCCGATCGTCCCATTGATTCGAATCCGAATTTGATATTGATTCCGAATCCGAATTTGATTCTCGAGTTGATTCTTAATTTTGAATTTAAGGCTTGTAGTTTCGAATTTGACTTGATTCTGGGCTTCTCCCTTGCTTGTCTCCCCACGAGCTTCCATTGTGTCGCCTTTCTTCAAGAATGGCCCCATATCCTTCATTCCGACATTATTGAATCTTCCAACTGAGCAACAAAACACTAGTTTTAGGTAGTAGAAATTCTCAACTAATTTAAAAGGAAATTCAAGAAATAGATTCACTGTTGGATAAGCTTCTCTTGCTTTTCAACTCTTAGTAAGCTCATGTTGTTCGAGGTATTTAATGAATTGAAAATATTATATGAAACAACGAGCTAAGGATGTCCGCATCAGAGGGGGTGGGAGAGAGGCGGCGCGGGAGGAGGGGGAGGAGGAGGCGGACGGGCGGTGCCGAGGAGGAGGAGAAGCGCGCACGGAGGAGGGGGGTGGGAGAGGAGGCGCGCGAGAGGAGGGGAGGAGTGGAGGCTGCGGGAAGGGAAGGGTTAGGCCGGGGATGCGGTGGTGTGCAGGCTGGGGAAACGTCACGGGAAAAACGGGCGCTGGATTTGCTTTTCGCCATGAAAGTGTTTTAATTTTAAACACTCGAAAATTTGTTATTTCCGAGTGTTTAGTATAACACTGGTTGAGTTATTTGTACCGAGTGCTTAGAGGCTACCGAGTGTCTTACTAAACACTGGGACCCGCCCGAGTGTTTCCAATGTAGACACTCTAAAAATATAGACACTCGAAACAAGCTCGTAGTGGCAGTTCCTTCAAGAGTGCAAATAAGATTGGGGGCACAGGATTACGAGGAAGATCTTGGCCAGATTTGAACATGCTTCCTTTTGGCTGGCTTACTGACGCGAGTAATGATTTGAACCTTCTGGTGAATTAATGAACAATTGTGAGGCATGAGAAATTTTGTCACTATCATTGATATTGTGGAAATAGAACATTTAATGCCATTAGATAAGTACTGCAAAATATGGACATCTCAGGTTGCTAGTTTTCAATAATTGGAACTTGGGAGAGAAATCACATCACAAACTTTGTAATAAATTATAACAGATGCTGGAATATGCATATATCAAACTATATACTGAATGGAAAATCTCAACTAATATGTTCTTGATTTATCGAACTACATAACATGTAAGTTATCTACTAGATGGTTTTCTTGAAATGTTTGCTAGGTATGCAACTTTATGAATAAATACCCAGATTCCACGGAGTGATAGTTATAACCGAATAGTTCTTTTCTTCCTTTAATACAGGTGTCAATCAGGGTCCTAATAGGAAATGTAACCTACATCTGATGAACAGAAAACTCAGGTTTGCACTTAAAGAGACTTCATGCCTGATATTCAGTGTGCTCTATCCACTAAACGCTGTGTTGACACGGCCTTGCAGATGGCACTTTGGTCAATGGCTAAGTCGCCTCTCATGTATGGAGGAGATTTGAGACATCTTGACAATAATACATTTAGCATAATTACCAATCCTAAATTATTGAAAATAAACCACTACAGCAAAAACAACATGGAGGTACCTGCATTTGAGGCTTCCCATTAGAGCATTTTGTAGGCATAAATGGACAATAAGCTGACTTGTGGATATTGCCAGTTCCATTATGTGTACGGTGCAAGGACATCCTGTGTACGGTGCAAGAACATCCGATCATGGGCACCATTCTAGTCGCTTGAGGTCCCGATATCGTGTACACCTGACAAAGAATGATGGTGTGGTTCTTGGTCTCATTGCTTGCAGCCAAGACAAAGCTAATGGATGTCAGGTATGGTATTACATATCAACGTCGGCATAAGAAGCAGCAGTCGGCAGCGGCAACTTCAGAAAATAGAGTTGAATAGGATTCTTTATTGTGCCGTATATGGAAACGTACACCGTATTGTAATACGAGTAGCCAGAGTTTGCATTAGATTCGGAGTTGAGTTCGGAACGAACTCTATTGTAAGCAGTCTCTATATAATGGGGCTTAACTTATCAATGAAAGAAACAAGAATTAGCTACTTCTTCTCAATCTAATCAATCCTTCCCTATCTTCTCCGAGTATCTGCTAGCATCGCTGTCTTCGCCTTACGCCACGGCGCCAACGTAAGCTCCGGCCAAGGCCACCTATAACACACAATTACCCGATTAGATCAATAGCACGTGACAATTTGGTATCAGAGACAGAGAGCCAGTCGATACATCCTCCACCATGAGTACCAGAGGCGAACAGGCAAACACGCAAGATCAGAAGCTTGATCTGATCTTGTCTCAACTCACTGCTATGTACACCGACATCAGTACGTTGAAAGCAAGGGTGGATGATATTGATCAGCAGATGACCTTGGGTCCGAACGCAAGAGATAAGCCTAACGACGCATCCTACCATCACCAACAAAGATGTTCACACCAACAAAGACCATATCCATCGCAGCATCACCCACCGAAGAGCGTGGAGAACGATTCAATGCACCGCGCTTCCACAAACCGAGTTTCCAAAATACGACTGAAGGAGGATCCGCTTCATGGCTAAATCGCTATGAACAGTTTTTTAGAGGACAACGAACTCGAGGAGGACAAGGTATGGCTAGCCTCATACCATATGCTTGGTTCACCAAACTTGGTTTCAAAGATTGAACGTGACACTGACACCGCCATGGCGCTTATTTTGCCGAGCTCCAACAACCGCCGGTCCACCCATCCGAGTAATGCTCTCGCGAATTGGCATTGTGTAAGCGCACTAGCACACTAGAAGACTATCGAGCGCTTCTTGTCCTTACTTTGCAGCCGACTTCCGTCCGAGGCCAACAAACTCAATTGTTCACCACGGATTGCAAGAACCCTTGCGAACGGATGTGAGCCCAAGCCCCACAGAGCTTGGAACTAGCTATGAGCCTTAGCGCGATATGAAAGGCATCATAGCTTGACAAATCATCCTTCCGACCAAGAAGACGACCACGCTTAGCTCGACAGAACCCAACCGCCAGAGCCAAATAGCCGCCGCGCCTCTACGCAACTCAATCATCGGGTCAACAGAGCATCATCAGAACCATGAACGTGACTACTAACTCAAAACCGTGTTTTCCGCTATCCGCCTGGCCGAGATGGAATAACGCCGCGGCCTCTCGCAATTGCGATGAAAAATTTTCGCAACCATCATTGCAAGCAATTATTCTACCGTTATGGGATAACGAGGTGCAAGCCGACGATGAGGCACTAGTGGAAACCGACATGGAACCGTAAATCTCCCTACATGCCCTCACCGCGCATTTAACCACTAAAGACACCATGCGTTGTCGCGACAAATCGCTCCAGCAGGAGTCGCCGCTGCATTATTAGACTCGATCCACTCACAATTTTATCTCTCGAGGATGCCGCTTCGTTACATAACCCGCTTATGTCCACGGGAGGGCTTAAGGCCGCGGCCAATGGTGACCGAATATTATGCACCGGCTTCAAACCCAAATACAATACTTACCATTGACTCACCAATTTGCCATTGATTTCTATGTGATCTCGCTGAGGCTATGACGTGGTCCTAGGCACTCAAAGGCTCGCAACGCTGGGACCACCTTTGGGATTTTGGTCAACTCAATGTCCTTTGGAGGAATGATCATCGCGTGACTTGGCATGGCAAAGGCCTGCTCACTGAATCGCCTGACCCATGTTTGTGATGGTGCCAATCTCTTGACCCGCTTTGCCGAATTTGATGATATTTTTGCCGAACCACATGGATTACCACCACGACGATCCAAAGATCATCTGGACACCTTCACCGACACGCTTGTGGTGGTTAGACCTTATCGCTACCCCCGCATTACAAAAAGATGAATTGAGAAACAATGTGCTTCCATGTTGGCACAAGGTATCATCGATCTAGCACTCGTAATTCTTCACGGTTCTAGTGAAGAAACGCGATGGCACTTGGCGATTCTGTTGATTATTGCTCCCTAACAAGTCGACCATTAAGGATAAATCCCGATTCCGAGAGTCGATGAGCCGCTAGATGAACCCGGTGCTTGCTTCTTTACCAAATTGATCTTCGGTCCGCTATCATCGTGTCCGAATGCATGACGACGATATTCCCAAGACGCATTTCGAACACATGAGGGATTATTTGAATTCCTTGTCATGCCATTCGGTTTAACGAATGCTCGCGACATTCCAAGCTTTAATGAATGGGGTTCAATCCTTCATTCGTCGCTTTGTACCGGTTTTTTGACGATATACCTATTTACAAAGAACTCATGGTCTCAACACCTTCGCAGATGGTCGCTACTGCACTGAGATGCTTCGCCTTCACCGCTATTTCTCAAGATCTCCAAGTGCTCGCTTGCCAATGGTCGTGGCCTATCTTGGGCATGTCATTTCGGGGAGGAGTTGCTGCGGATCAAGACAAAGTCCACTGGTTTCGCAATGGCCGACACCACGCCTACTCGGCCTTGCGAGGATTTTTAGGATTGGCGGGCTATTACCGGAATTTATCAAAAATTTGGTACAATTGTCGTACTCATTGACACAACTATTGAAGAAGAATGGTTTTATGTGGTCCTCAATGATCAATCCTTCCACCTCAAAGTGGCTTTGACAATGCCAGCCTTCAGCTACTATATTTTACTATTCGCTTTATGGTTGAATGTGATGCCTCAGATCGTGGTTCGGTGGTCGCTCCATCAAGGAGGAGGGCCATAGCTTATAGCCGCCTAATTGCTCCTTGTCACGTTGGTCTTGCAAAGATACTAACGAGAACTCATCGGCTTCGCTCGCCGCTCGACATTGGCGACCATATTTGTGGGTAGAGTTTTCACACCGTGACCGACCACTATAGTCTCAAATTCCTCCTTGATCAACGATGGCGACAATTCCCAACACCAATGGGTTAGTAAATTGAATGGTTATGATTTTTCGTGGAATACAAACAGTGCCGCTTAAACATTGTTGCGTATGCTCTATCTCGCTGTGAGTCCAATCTTGAAAGCTCGTGCATTGACATGTCCGCAATTCGCTTTGTTTGACAATTTGCGGTAGCAATCGCCACCGAGCCGCTTTTGTAACCATGATAGAACAACTCACTGTGGAGCATTATTGAGTCCAGGCTTTGATAGATGGTCTCGTGACCTTCAACAAACATATATTCCCTCATCACCAAGAATGAAGCTATTACAGCTTGCACATGCCCTAGTCAAGGGCAAGTGAGACTCCACAAGTTTCGCCGTGATTTATACTCCATTAGCGAATCGTGGTTCAAGAGTATGTCCGCTCTCGCGCTACATGTCAACGTAATAAGACCGACAATCTTCATCCGGCTAGTCTTTACAACCCCTAGAAGTTCACGCAGTTTGGTCGATATTGCTATGGATTTTATTGAAGGGTTGCCAGCGCGGAGGCAAACCACCATCCTCACAGGGTAGATCGACAAAATATGCACATTTTATACCATTGGCTCATCCTTATATCGCATCTTCGCTGTTTCGAGCCTTCTTCAATGACATTGTTCGCTTATGGTTTTCCGACGCCTATCGCCTCGGTCGCGGATCCGTTTTACATCCGTATTTTGGCAAGAGTTGTTTCAGCGGCCGCACTCATCAATTTCGAGTTCCGCTTCCATCCAAACCGACTCATTCCAAGCCAGCAAGAACAAGGTCATCGCTATGTACCTTCGTAGGCGACAGTGATCGCCCCGATAATGGATACAATGGTTGCCTTGGGCGAGTATCGCTACAATAGTTCTTATCATACACCGCAAGATACGCCTTTCGTGTTGTTTATGGTCGGACCTCCTTCCCACGTTTATGATTCTTCCGAGCTTGAATGTCGCTATTGCTAATACTATTCAGACCAGATGAATCTCGTTCAAGTTCGCAAGATTACTTCAAGCACAAAGAAGATTACAAATTGTATTATGATGCAAAACATCGACATTTGAGTTTGAAGTTGGCGAGGGCTTGGTTACGATTGATCATCGGCCACCCGCTTTCTACCCAGTGCTAAGGGCAAACTAGCTCCACGGATTTTGGGCCATATCAAATCACGCTAAGATTGATTCTGTATGATCGCTTTGAATTACCTTCCACCGCCGACTACATAATGTGTTTCAGGGGTTGCTAAAAGTTGAATGGCACACCACCATCCGGGCCTCCATTACCGACTATTCAAGACGGCATGTGGTGCCAACTCCGCCATCGCTATTTGTGCCAAAGCTCACCACTGTGTTTCGTGTGCTCATTCAAGGAAGGAAGGATCAACCAAAGATTAGAAACGACATGGGAAGACGTTGCTGTTTAAAATATACATTATCCATTGTTCTAGCTTAAGGATGTCGCTCTCCGAGGGAGAGAGAGATGTCCGTATGGTATTACATATCAACGTCGGCAGAAGCACCAAATGCAATGCAACTCGTAAAATAGAGTTGAATAGGATTCTTTATTGTGCCATATGGAAACGCACGCCGATTGTAATGAGTAGCCGAGTTTGCATTAGATTCGAGTTGAGTTCTGAACGAACTCTATTGTAAGCGCTCTCTATAATGGGGCTTAACTTATCAATGAAAGAAACAAGAATTAGCTTTTTCTCAATCTAATCAATCCTTCCTATCTTCTCGAGTATCTCTAGAAGATCGTGTCTTCGCCTTACGCCACTGGGCTCAACGTAAGCTCCGGCCAAGGCCACCTATAACACACAATTACCCGATTAGATCAATAGCACGTGACAATGGATGGTATAGATTTTCACAAGATGGGCGCTAGATCATATATGCAGAACTACGGATACGTAATTACAAAACATCTCATTTTGCCTCGGGAAAACCCCTCTTCGCATCGTAGCGCCAACCAATTCATAAATCAAAATTACTCACTTGATTATTTGTATGTGTTAGAGATATATGTATAGTTGTGTTATTCCCCATTGTTATGAGGGATTATTTGCATATTTACCTATCTGATTTGTCTATATATACTAGTCCATTGCCCCGAGAATACAAGTTGTTATTCCTAACATGGTATCGAGCTAATTAGGGTTACCTCCTCGACACAACTCGTCCCTCCTCCGCGCCTGCCGCCCCGCCGCTAGGTCAGCCACTACCGCATCAACTCTGTGCCGCCGTTGTCGCTGTCGCTTTCGGCTTCCTCTCCGTTGCAGCCGCTACGCGCGATCACGCCTGTGTCGCCGCGTCGCCCCGGACGACGCCACCGACGCCTCGACCAGGCGCCGCTCGACCGACAACCACCGGACGGGGGGAACAAGGCGTTTGATCTAGCCGACGCCGCCGACCGATCGCCGCCCCTAACGCCGCCCGATCCAGTCGCCACTTGCTTGCGTCCGCTTGACCGGGCCACCAACACCGACGCTACCATCCACCGCCTTCGCGAGCAGGGGATTTAGGTTTTTCCTCGCGCTGCGGTCGTGGCAGGCCTCGGGCCACCGAGCCGTTAAAAAATAGAGGTCGTGAAAAACGCCGATCTAACCGCCGCGCTGGCCCAGCCGTTAGACTACTTGTCTTTCTGTCGCCACCAAATACCGCCTACCAATGGGCACCGCTTTCTCCATCGCTGCCTTGATCTTCGATGGTGTTAATTACACCGACTGTCTCACATGAGCATCCACATACGTGGTCTTCGCCTCTAGAGCGCCCTCTTCGTGATGTCACCGCCCGCTTGCCCTACTATCCGGCTGAGTTTACGCTCTGCTGGCCGCTTCGACAAACGACAAGGCTCATTGCCGAGGCCGCCGCTTTGTCGATGAGAAGGTTGTCTCGCCACCAAGAGGCTCGATTCCTACATGGATCGATTGATCGCCAACACTCGCAGCGACGACGCACACTGGCCGGCCGCTCTCATCGCCAATGTCCAATTTCGCCTTCTTCTCGAGGTTGGGACTTTCTTCCGTCTGATGTGGACTCACCTTCACAAGACTATGAACCTCCGAGATGCCTCTACCTATCCGCTGCTCGCCAGAGCACTCTTCAAGCAGGTGATGCTACCTGTGACGCTTTCTACGCCGTAGTTCTACCGCCTGCGCCACCGACTCGCTCGCACCGCCGGCCGCCGCCCTATTCGTGTCGTCACGACGCGGCCGACCGAGTTTCAAAGATCTACGAAGTTCCTTACTCGCCGGCCCCGAAGTTCAAGCAGACGCGTTTAGCTTCTGCACGCCACCCCGCGGTCAATCTTCCGGAGGCTCTACCGAGCTACGCGGCGAGGAGACTCGCATGAGTGGTGCCGTCCGATGTCACCTCCGTGATCGCCGCCGCCCACCTGCTACACCGACTACCCATGCTTCAAGACATCGCTTCTCCAGCGGCCGCCATGTGGTGGTGGCCGCCTATCCGCGCTGGTCGCCCCGCCGCCCTAATGCGGTTTCGCACATTGAGTCCCAATGCTATAAGAAGTAGCGCATCTTTCATGCCATTCTTCCTAGCACCGCACCTGTGTTTACATCGACGCCTACATCGACTCTTCAGCAGCTCTCACCGAGCAGATAACCGACTTTGACAACCGCTTGCCGCCTGTTCTCCTCGATAGGTTCCAGGTTCACATCTTCTCGAGCAATGAGAAACCACCTCCTACACACCAGTACCTCCCCATGGATTCTTGATTCCTGAGCATTATTTCACATGACTTCGATTCTTCCACTCTTTCATTACACCTCATGATTCCCCGCGTTGTTCTTATCACGATGGTACTTTCTTCTGTCTCTAGTCGAGGACCTCTTAGCAACTCATCTTTTCATGTTTCTTCGTTGCTCATATTCCTGCCTAACCATGCGCCTTCTTTCTACTAGGCGACATCGACCTTGGTTGCGGGTCATTCTTGACTCTAACTCTTGTTGTGTTTAGAACCGCCACACTGGGGCTCGCTGGTTCCGCCCCTGCACCTTGACTGCTGCCTCGGGAGCTTGATCGCTTCACCTTCCTTTCACGCCACCATCGCCGCCGCCTTCCGCCGCCACTCCATCTACCAAATTCTTTCCAAAGAAGGGCATCACGCCTGGTCATCCGTGTGGATCTCGCTTGTCATCTTTAGTTCGCCGTGGTTTTCTAGTGTCCGCCTCTGTGAGACGTGTTTTTAGATTGTCAGGCTTTAAGTTAGGGAAATGATTCGATTCCCTATTCTCATAGTGAGTCGTTGTCTCAATACCATTTGATCTTATTCATTCGGATGTTTGGGGTCCGCCTCCTTCCTTTCGAAAGGAGACCAATGATATTATATCATTTTTATAGATGACTTCTCGCCACACTAGATATATTTTATGTCTTCTCGTAGTGAGGCCTTGTCTATCTATAAACAATTTGCTACTATGGTCGCACACGGTTTTCCACTCCTATTCGTGTTTTTTAGCCGACTACCGGGCGTAGTACCTCTCTCACACTGCGCTTCCTTGCTGCTGCAGCATCCTCGCCGCCTCTTGTCCCGTGCTCATGCTTAGAATGGTGTCGCTGAGCGAAGCATCGCCACCTCCTTGAGACGGCTCATACCCCGATGATTGCCGCCTATTCCACCTCTTTGGGCCGAGGCCGCTTTCTACGCCACTTATCTCGCCAACATCCACCATCTTCGCTTCTTCGTGGTGAGATCCCGCTTGAGTGTCTCGTGATCTTTCTCCGCACTACCCCGCCTTCGCTTGTTTGGTCGCATACGCTCTCTCGCACTCGAGAACGCACCAAACCGACCGCCACCGTTGAGTGTGTCTTTTGGGATACAAAGGTCGGAGCGTATGGGCTATCTGCCTGGACCTCGCGGTCGACGGATCACGGATTTCTCGGGATGTGACTTTCGGCGCAGTCTCGTCCCTTCTACCACCCGTCTGCCTTCGGTTTCCTTTGTGGAGTCCTGTCTTTTTACTTTTCCGGATACACCCATCTCTGTCTTGCCCTCGTCCACCCATTTCACCGATTCTCCACATATACCTCCACGAGGCCTCTCCGTCATTATCGCACTTTGCTTCGTCCCCTGTGGCTCCTCGAGCTCCTCCCACTCTCTTCTACACTCGTCAACCTCGTGATTGAGGATCTTCCGGATGAGCCATCTTCCCCGATGTTTCATCTTCTTACGATGCTACATCTTCCTTGATGGGTCATCATCTCTCGCTTCTGATCTTCGTGATCGTCGGTCGATTGGCCTTTGCCCGCTTTGATTTCTTTGGTGCTGCTACCCATGAGCTTGTCTCCCTACCGAATGTTGTTACTCACCCAGTGGCGGCATGACATGGTCGAGGAGATTGCTTGCTCTCGAGCGTCTCGGGTACTTGTGATCTTGTTTCTTTCCATCCGTCATCTCATCCCATCGTGTAAGTGAGTCTATAAGATTAAGACTCGCTCGATGGCTCTCTTGAGCGCTATAAGGTGCGTCTTGTTGCTCGTGGCTTCCAGCAGAGCATGGTCGTGATTCTGATGAGACTTTTTCTCCTGTGGCCACATGACCACTATCCGCACTCTTCTTTGGTGGCGTCACATTAGCCATTGGTCCGTTCTCACTTGATATCAAAATGTCTTTCTTAATGACGAGTTGCGTGAGGAGGTCTACATGCATCCGCCACCTGAGTATTCTATTCCTGAGGGCATGGTCTGTCGTCTTCGTCGCTCTCTATGGCCTTAAACAAGCCCCCCGTGCTTGGCTTGAGCGCTCTTATGTAGTCCTGTGCTAGCTTCTCGGCTAGTAATCATGATCTGCTCTTTTTGTCCTTACTTCGTCTCGTGGTCTGACTCTTCTTCTTCTATTGTTGATGATATGATCATCACCGGAGATGATTCTGAGTACATTGCCTTTGTCAAGGCTTGTCTGAGTGAGCAGTTACTTATGTTGGATCTTGGTCCTCTTCGTTACTTTCTTGGGATTAAGGTTACTTTCACTCTAGATGGTTTCTTTATGTCCCAAGAGAAGTATATTATGGATCTTCTTGATCGTGGTCTCTCATCGATCAACGTACTATTGGGACTCCTATAGAGCTCAACATTCATCTCCGCCCTCCGATGGTGAGCCTCTTTCCGATCCAACTACGCTATCGTCATCTTGTTGGGAGTCTTGTCTACCTTGTTGTTACTCGTCCGGATATCACTTATCCATCCACATTCTGCGTCGTTCGTCTCTGCTCCCCTCGAGTCCACTACAACCACCTTCTTGATTCTGCGATGACATTCGTAGGACTATCTCTCACCGCTCTCTTCTTTCCACACTCCATTCGTTCTGACTTGGGCTTATTCGGATGCTACTTGGGCAATGATCCGTCTGATCGTCGATTTATCTCCTGCACTATTTTTTTTTTCTTGGTGGTTCTCTCATTGCTTGGAAGGCGAAGAAGCAGTGCGCATATCCCGTTCGAGTGCGAGGTTGAGTTCTGAGCTATGCTCTCTTGTGTGAAGATTACACAGCTCACGATGGTTACTTGAGGATTTTGGTGTTTCACATTACACCCACTCCTCTCTTGTCGAACGATACATGCTGCTCGGTGTTGCGTGACCACGTGAAGCATGAGCTCACCAAGCATATTGGTGTTGATGCTTCCTTCATGAGGTCTTATGTACATGATCGGTGATTGCTCTTGATTATGTGCCTTAGGAGCTTGGATAGCGGATTTCTTCACGAAGGGCCGGACTCGAGCACAACACGGCTTCTACCTCTAAACTGTGTTAATCCACCATGAGTTTGAGAGGTGTTATATATATATATATATATATATATATATATATATATATATATATATATATATATATATATATATATAATTGTGTTATTCTCCATTGTTATAAGGGTTATTTACATATTTACCTCTTGTACTTATCTATATATATCTTGACTTATTAACCTCCCGAGAATACAAGTTGCTATTCCTAAAAGTATGATCACATTTTGTACATTTTAAGGATGGTGTTATCATGGACAAGGATGAATATCAAACAAAGTTTCATCTGGCAATTACAGACATTGATGGTGCTTGTTTCGATGCATCAACTAGTCGACGGCGGACTGCCTCGGAGATCAAGTTCCCCATGTTTTCCAGGTGCAGGTAGCATGCAAAGCAGGTAAATGGCAAATAAGATTCTTCTACCAAATAATAAAATCGAGTCTGCATTTGAAAATCTTTGTATTTGGAATGTTCTCTATTTGGATTGCTTAGATTCCCTTTAGAGTCCTGGGAGATCTTTTTACAGCATCTGAATGAACTACCAATGAAATTTCATTTTCCATTGCAAAGTCAAATTTGTAATGTTCCTTGATATATGACATAATTATGGCAGCTGATATGACTGTTGGTCCCACAGCTTCTGTACTTAACATGTGCATATCTTACACAATTTTTCCAAATTAATTTGCCCAACTACTTGTGGAGCTAAACTGTGTAAAAATGAATACATAATTTGCCGAACCGCACAATACATAATTATATGGACGTTTTGTTTGCTTTAAGATTGTAAACTTTTTAAAAAAAGAATAGAGTTGTTTGGAGCACTGGATTCATCATGTTAGCGCCCATAGGACGCTAACATTATTTTACAGGACAATGCTAGAGTTGTTTGGCTTCTCTGTGCACACGCTTGAAAACGTTGGCTTCTTGTTGAACAAATAAAAAACCATATATCCTTGCACGATGGGACAATTTATGTCATAAATTCACATTTTTCCTTACTTTTAAGGGAAATTTATATTCGCCACATTCCTTAGATCATGGAACTTTTTTTTATTAATTAACCCTTTTAAAAAAATTTATTTTAAAGTTAACCCCCGTGAACTTTACTTTCAATTTTGACCCTTTGGTCACGCCAATATGTGATGTGATAAAACAACATTGTCACGCCATAAGATAAATCCGCTAAAATAGCACTTTTGTCACACCGTGGTAGTAGCGTGACCAAACAACACTCTGACGCCACGGTGGCGTGACAAAAGTTTGCCAGATATAGGCTTCAAGCGTGATGTTATTTTGTCACGCTATGGGTGGTAACATGACCAAAAGATCGAATTAGAAATAAAGTTCATGGGTTAACTTTGAAATAAATTTTTAAAAAAATATTAATTAATAATTAAAAAATTAGATCATGGTACAACACCGAGAGAATATCCTATGCTACCTACCCATACAGTGCTATAACGTTACCTCCTTTAAAACATTGCGCAAATGATCATGAAAAATTCAAAAAAAGGATAGCATTGACACAAAATCAATCTATTATACCACCAAATTTCAAATCAGAATTAGATCTACACATAGAGAAATAAAGAAAGACAAATACAGCTCAAAAGGAAATCAGCAAATAAAAAAGGAGAAAGAAAATGAAAAATTAATGTTCACTATAATTTGTTTTTTATGTTTCTCCTAATGTAAGTCATGTTTTCAATTAAATCGTTGTAGGGCACTTTCTCACACCATGACCTATCTAACGAAAAAATTTGTAGATTTTTTTATGAGAACATCTCATTATCCACACTCACATAACAACACCTAAACATCAATTGAGCAATGATAAGGTGATTTATTTACTTGAGAGTTCTTTATTGCATGAAAGAACAATGATGCTGCCTAATTGTTTAATTGATGATTGTAGGAACGCTAGAAGTATCCATAGTGTCCAGCGGAAGGTGAGGGAGGAAGGTACTACAAGGGAATGCATGCTTGCAAGAAGCTTCGACCAAAGAAGAAGGAAAGAATATTTCAATCTTTCCAACCAAAGGAGAAGGAAAGAAACTATTGGGCGAAAAGAGGAAGAAAGGAGAGCCAAAGGGGGTGCATGGGCCCTAGGAGGGAGGCACATAGCCCAAGGTGGGATTTGGCCATGCCTAGGCGTGGAGGAGGGCTATTAGGCTCCAATACAAACTCAATCTGAATTATAGACCTCTCTCAATTTTAGCCCAAAATCAATTCCGAATTTGAAGCGGATTTCAATCCAAATTGGGCCCAATGAGTTAAGGAATTGTGTGGGCTTGCATGCCACGCATTTAGGCCTAAGTATAATCATAATTTCAGCTATGTATCATTGGCTTTCGCTCATAACACTAGAGCTCGCTGCGCTTAGGAGTTGAATTCGCCTCTAGAACCCGAATTGGTACTTTGGGCATGTTGGCCTATATGTGGCCGAACTAAGGGGGTAGGAACACCCTATTTAATGTTGGTGGCCATACCTAGGAACCTTAACCACGAAATTTGGTATTTTTGTTCAGATTCAACTAGTAGATTGATACCGTTCTTGAGAAGAACCGTGTGTTCTTACTTCCTTTGTTCTTGCAACTTCTTAGAGTTTGCTTGGGTTGATCTGTCGTGGTCAACCTCTCCATGCATTAGCTTACGTCCTGGTTGTGTGGATTGGATCATCGTGAGAATTGTGGTATGATTACCATTGAAGAGGTTTTGTGCTTGATACAAGATTACCCTAATTTTAAATTGCATTGATGTTTTTGAGTTATCATTGTCTACGTGTTTGAAAGATTCTAAGTTGTGAAGATCAAACCCTCATATCATTTTTTATAACTATTTGTATCGTGTTTTGAGGCGTGTGACATTATAGCACCCTAAGGGTAGGTAACCAAGTATATCTTCTCGTACAACACCATTATAAAACCCCAATTTTTTTTGTCAAATATTATAAACCTCAACAACACCAACATCGTGAGCATCAGTCAGTCAGATATAAGGGCGTGACTGGCTGTTCACACGAGTCTCAGCCAGACATGGCAGACGGAATTACCTAAATGAATATATAGGTTAAGCTAATTAGCATGTGGTAATAAATACCAGTCGAGTGCCCGTGTGTTACGACGGAAACACAAATTATAGAAAGATGGACTTAGAGCCCTTTAAATCCTGATAAAAATTCAGCAAACATCCCATCACCGAATATAGTCCAAACCATACAGAACAAAACAACATATTGAAATGTAGCAACCTGATTACATCCCTCCTGAATGCCTGCGCGCTTCGCCGGGGTCTTTTGCTATTATGGACAGCATAGATACAATACAATTGAGGAATGCAAATTAATACGGTATGAAAGGCATTGATGTATTAGTTCGACAGCCGACAGGGACCAGGAGCGTATAAAGCAAAGGAACAGTATAATAGGACCGCTCAAACAGGCGCTAATGTCTCATAAAATACATACACTAAGGAGCAAACACTTGGAATCACACAGATATTCATTTGAATGTACATTCATTCCACCCAGTAGAAAGTGGAGAGCTCATGAGCGCACCTGCAAACATGCAAGGTTTCCTGTCCTAAAGCTGCATTCGCAAAGGACAGGCCCAAGGTAACCCCAAAGTATAGCATCCTGCTTTTCTGAGTTTTTGAAGATTTTCAAAATTTAAAAATAACCATTTGTTTTTATTGTTAAAAGCTTAATAGGGAATTTCATAATCAAAAACAGTTTAATATGAATTAATCAAACTTCAATTAAGTCAAAGTTGGTTTAATTGAGTTTTCTGGTATTTAAAGTCAACATTATTATTCTAAGTATTTTCTTGGATTTACTGGGTTTTAAAACGGGTTTTTCCCATTTTAAAAAATTAAAAATATTTTTATTTGCAAAAATTAAAGAAAAATTAAAGTTTAAACTATTTTTTTAAGTTCTAAATAATTCAAGAAATTTCTGTGTATTTTTCTAGAATTATTGGATTTTATTTGCTATTTTCTAAAAAGTATTTTCTTTTGTTGCAATTTCTGAAATTCAGAAACCCTCAAAAATCACTTCTACTGTTGGTGGGCTGAATTCCCTCGCAGATGCGGCCGTTCGCCTCGCTACCAAAGCCCGCCGCCGCGACGCTCGCGCTGGTCGTCCGATCGACATCTCGCGCCTCCCGTGCGTCCCCGCTCCCGGCTGTCGATCGCGATCCAGCGTCTCTCGCGCCTCGCTCGCCGGCTCCCGGTCGCCGATCTCCATCGGACGTCTCGCCGCCCCAGCGCTGTTCATCGTCTCCTCCCTAGCTTTCCGCGCACGCCACGCGCCACCCCGGTCTTCACCTCGAGCCCGCCACCGCTCTGCCCTGCCTCGTCCCATCGCCGCCCCGCTCCTCCTCGGCCGTGCCTCCGCCTTGTCTCGCCATGCGTGCTACCCTCCGCATTGTCTTTGCGCAAGGCCAGTCCCTCCTCCTTGGCTATAAAGGGAGCATCAGACCGCCTCCTCCTCCTTCCATTTTCGCTCATCTCTCTCTCTCTCTCTCCTCCGCCCCAATTCGAGTTTCCTGCTGCCATGCGTTTGCGCTTATTGCTGTTTATGCCGCGAGCCTCCTCTGGTGACGACGACCCGCCTCCGGTGATCGCCAGCCACCGCCGTCCTCGTGGCGCATCTCCCTGCCGCCGGACCTCCTCCCGAAGCGTCGCCGCCTCCTTCGCCGGCTGCGCTGCTCTCCTCGCCGCAGATCGAAACTGTAGCGCCGGTTCCCCGTGAGCTCCTCTCCTCTGGGTGCTCGCCCAGCAGCTCGCACCGCCAAACGCCGGTGAGCCCTTGCCTCCGCAGCGCCACCGCACGCCGACGTGGTCGCACACGTGGCGCCTGGTCACACCACCGCGGCCGCCACGTGGCACCGTGGACGCTGACGCAATTTCCGATTTTTCTGTTGAAAAATAATTCTAAAAATCCTAAAATCTGATTTTCTATCATTTTATATGATTTCTAACTTCCAAGGCCATAACTTCTTCATCCGAACTCTGATTTGAGTGATCCAAATTTCTATATTCATTTAAAATCTGGCCCTTTCAGTTGGTTCTGGTTTTGTAATTTTTGGAGTTCATTTGTTGTTGTTTTATTTATTTATGCTCTTTTCGCACGTGTAGATTCCGGCGTTTCGGAAGAATTCTTCGACCCGACAACCAAAGCACCACAACTCTTCAACGAAGGCAAGTCGTAGTCCTTTGACCATGTTGTACCCATTTTGCACAAGTATATTATTTTATATCAACATGCATGGCTAGTTTTATAAAAATAGTTTTGGGAGTAGCTAATTACCTAATTGTCATTATGCCTCCTTGGTAAATTGAGAATGAAATGTCCCCTTGAATGACATAAATCCTTGGACACCTTAGGATGGTTAATTACTAGTTGGACACGTTTGTATTACTAATATAGGTGTGTATTATGCTTAGTCATGCTCTAGTTACCCGTTGCAACTCACAATCACATGCTCAAAGAAGAAATGAACTTGACTAAAAGAAATATGGAATTGTGGTGTGAAGCCACTATTATTAAAAGATGTGGATAAACCAAAAATGATTTATGCTCAAAGTAGTGATCGCGGCGAGAAAGAGGGTGCGGGAAGCACATTGGGATGTCGTAGTCTCGCCTGAGCAGTCAACTAAGGACTTAACTTTGTACGTCATTGATCTAGGTCACACCGTGCAACCACAAGTCCATTATAGGGTGGACCTGACCAACCAATTAGGGAAGTTTTGAGTCGGTTCTATTTTGGTTGTTAAATGGCGCAAGAGGGGGCCGGGAAAGCGAATCCTTAGCAAGCAGAATCGAGTCAAAATGTAACTTTGTAAAGGCCTTATGATAATCACTTAGTCGCACACCTTCGAAAGTGTGTTAGACGGACATTACAAGTGATTTATCTCTTGTAGATAAAGCTGTACAACCTCTGCAAAGTGTCAAAAATCTATTCGAATAGATGTGTCCCCAGCTATGGATATGCCCGAATTCTTTCACGCAAAGGGTAAAATTTTCAAAAATGTAGGAATAGTTCGATGAAATGGTTCCTTGTTTCAAAGAAACTTGATTAATTATGTATTAATCTTTCAAACAATGCTTTGTAATCTACTTACTGTATTTACTGTCAAATTTATTTTCTGCAAATTAACCATAAAAACCATCCTTGTTCAAGACTTGTATGAATACTATTTGCATACATTTTCGTACGACTTGCTAAGTACTTTATGTACTCACAGCTATACGTCATTTGTTGATCAGTATCTACAGAAGAACCAGAAATCATCGAGTTCTACGAGGAAGGCTACTTTGAAGACTTTGCGAATTAAGTCGCGTCCTCCACTCGATTGCCTGTGGGCATGTCGATTGGCATCCATGATGTTTTGGATGTCCGCTGCAAGAAACTCTGTTGTTGTTAATCCCTGCGTGGCAACTTTTGTAAGAACTTGACCATAAGGTCCTTTTACGCTAATTAATATTACTTTGTCTGCTTCGTTAGTTTCGTTGTTGTATGGATATGATAACATTATTGTTGCAACAGTGCGAGCTAGCTACTGATCATGGGACTAGCTCGGTATGCACAGAGGGTTACGGGGTTGCATATCCTAAGGCCGACACAAAGCTAGAAACCAAAATTGAAGTTTGTATCTAAAACTTGGTAAAAACATAATATATACATAGAGACAAACAAACAATCTGCATATACAAAACTTTAGGCCTATCACAGTCCTCTCGGTGAAGAAAATTGGTACCTTCTATTATCATTATAGTTTGGATCATCCTACTTAAGAATGCAAGAAACAAATCTGGTATTAATTTTTGAGTCATTCAATGTGATATGATCAAATACTACGTAGAAACAGTAGCAATTTGTAAAGAGGAAAAATTGGTGTTCTTTTGTAGTGGATCAAAAGAGGGATATGGAGTGCATGCATGTCAGTGAACACTTAACCACAAAGGCCTTCTTGTGGATTTCTCTTCGTAAAAGAAGTATATTAAAATATTACTCTTACTTACCAGTTGACTACCCAAACTTGTGCGCATCAGTCTACATTATCAATCCATGAAATATCTTTGAATTTTCCTTGAACTGCGTAAAATTTATGGAAAGTATATGAGGGAAATGGTACAAAGACAATATATTCGACATCACCAATGAGATAATACTTAAAAGAATAATCTGAAGCCAATAAGTACAATCGCTACAAGGGAAAAGCTGAGGAAATGAAAAGAGACACTTAAGCCATTAAAGTATCCTTTTACAATTCAGTGGCAGTGGCAAATGTCATATCATTAAATGGCACACCATCTTGCTTCTAGAGTCTAGATAGCCCCCACATTTCTTAATCCTACTCTACTATGCCATGACTCATTAAGCAATAAGAGGTTGGTTTTATTGGTGAAACAACAGTCAGCTTTCTTCGTGAAAACATGAGTAATCGGAAAGCCTTGTTAACAAGGTTGCAAATAGCGCCGATATAGCGGCGATATGACGTTTTATCATCAAAATTAGGCCAACGCTAAAATTTAATGCAGATATCGCAACTGGTGATTTTTGGCAATTTAAACATATTTAAGTAGCATAATTAAGTACGAAAAAAACAATGGCTAAAAGTGACACTCTTCCAAACCTGCAAGAACCCAGCATGCTTCCAAATGATTATTACTGTACATGAACCTAACCTAGCTCATTATAACTCCAATTAAATTAAAGATAGGTTATATAGTTAATTGGGATGCGTAAGTGAGTAGCTGGTACATAATAACAACCCCAAGATCCTACATATACAAATTAATCCAGCCAAATCAAGTGTTTTTGTACCCCACTCCGCCGTTGCCTATTATAGCTCCACCTAGCCTACGTTGTTAATTTCCAGAAATACTACAAGATCTAAATATGTCATGAAGCTGAGGTTGCAGTAAAAATGCATTACTTTGCAATATGAAATATTCAATGCATAGCATATTAGCATCGTAGTTCCTAAGAAAAAAGGAAACAAATGTATTTGCATGGCATATTAGCATCTATCCACCTATTATTAGTTGTTCATCAAGGGTTGCTAATTTCCAGAAATACTACAAGATCTAAATATGTCATGAAGCTGAGGTTGCAGTCCAACAATTTGACTGACTATGAAACTTACAGTCCTCTCATGTTGCTGAATACATCAAAATTGCATCTAGATGACAGAGCATTGTACCTTCTCTTGATATATCCTATCCAAGCTTCCAAAATTCAACAAATTTAAGTCCAACTCTTAAAGCAAAGCGTCAAACTTCTAGTTCTCAAATTAACACAAAGTCATCCTGAAGAAAAAAAAAATCATATTAGGAAGCAAATACCTTGAAATTCCCAATAGTTACATAACTTGAATCTAATTTGTAGAAAAGATCAATCGAGAGCCCATCACAAGAAAACAAAATAGCACACTGAAACATGCATACCTCTCTAATATCTATATTGGCTAAAAAATATTACCTTTGGCACTAAAGAATGCACATACTAAATGAACATCAAATCCACTGACAATCCCAACAATAGATAGTAAAGCACCTATCAGATTTGCATGGTATCACCATAATAAGTATAGCTAACTTCACAAATTCCCAACCTCTGATGCGAAGATACACCCATTCACTCATAAAAAATGGACCATATTCTGGACCGAAAAGAAAACAGAGATCCCATCACGATTTTGAAACCGAAATGAAAAGGAGTCCCAAATCAACCCTGAAACTACCCCAAGCTTTTCGCCAGCCAACGAATGCTAAACATACCACCAAATTGACAACTTATGTGTTTTCTTGCAACATAGCCTCCAAATCAGTGAACTCAATAGTGAATGGTGCAATATTACTCATTAGGACACATCCAAATTTTTTATGAAGCCAAGAAAACATAGACTTATACCCGACTTGACAAAAACTGGACAAAATTACACCAAATCATCGTCCTAACTTCCAATCCAAAATCGTACATATTCAAAATTACAAACTATAAATCACAACATATGCTATGTCCATATAAATTCCATGCATAATCCCAAGTGGACCACGAAATCAAACCCCCAATCCACGAAATTCTTATCAATCTTCAGTAATTATGGCCACATTTCACACAAGAGCGCACTCAGATCATCTCCCCAAACCCTAATCTATCCCCAAAATTCTGACTTTTCCTATTCTAGTCGCACCAGTAGAACACCTAAATTGCCCCTCCAAGAATTCAAGGCCGCGCCTTCATCATGTAAATCCCACTTCCCCAAGAAAGCATCACACAATTGGGAACAAGTGGGAGATCTAGAGACAGTGAGCAACTCACCGAGGTGGAACTCGTGGCCACACTGTAGCTTCGCCGCCGTGGACCTGCCCTCGCCGCCAGCGACCACCGCTTCGAGGCAGATCGAGCACGACACCACTGCCGCGGCACTCTCCCCCTTGTCGGCAGCGCCATCGTCGCCCTCGACCTCCCCCTCCCAGCCGCATCAGCCACCTCTCTCCCCCATGATCGTCTCCTCCTCCTCCTCCTCCTCGACGCCCATCCCGGAGCTCGCCGCGTTCCCCACCACTCCTGCCAGATCCCACCCAAATAGATACCAAAACGGTCGCCCTGGCAGCGTCGAGATGCGATTTTGATGTATTCATCTAGATGCTGGCGAGGAGGCATGAGAGGGAATCTCGGCCGCCGGACGTCCACGTGGGTGCTTGGAGGAGGGCTGGCGCACGACGATGGCGGAGGAAACCAGGGCAGCGCGAGGAAAGGGAGGAATGCGCAGCGCCCGGAGCTCGCGGGTGTGAGGGGGGTGAGAAGGGGAAGGACGGCGGCTCGCGGGAGTGAGGGAGACGGGAGGGTAGCGGGCGGCGGTGATGGAGGGGAATCACGGAGGCTACCGATGGTGTTGATTGTCGAGGAGATGTGGTGGGTGGGAGGGTGCGATGGGCGAGACACGTCGCGTTGGGGAGGAGCCGAGTAGGTGCTGCGCTGTGAAGCGACGCGGGAGGGGAACGACGATGCGGGAGGGCGAGACGAGGAAGGCGTCGCGTGGGGTGGGGTGTGAACGGTTATTTAACTGGTAATATTTCAGAATGTATTTAGTGTTAATAGGTAATTCAGTGATAAAATTATAATATCAATCTTGATCGGTGAATCTGAATTGAACAATTAAGATTAATGCGGACTCCTACCTCTAAACCATTTAATCACTTTGCATGCTCTTACCTTTAATGCACCTTCATTAATACGTCTTCATTAAACACCATGCATGTTTCCACCTCCAACGGTCAAGATCCAGATCCAACGGTCAAAATTGGTATTAGCACTTTAACACTGAATTACCTATTAGCACTAGATATGTTTCCTTTAACTATATAGTTAGTTATAATATTATAAATTAAATATCTCAGTTTTTGACGTATTGTATGTCTCTCAGGACTGGAACACGTACACTTTTATAAAATTTAAAGTATCAATTCTATACACAAGTTATTACAATACCGAATTTTTATAATTTACAATACGAAAGACATTAAAAGTTTATATTATACAAATAGGGTTAACTGGCCAAATGATAAGATAAATAACTAAAGTTGCAGCGGAAGCAAAAACCATAAGATGGCGATAAACAAAAGTCAACCGGCTACCCTTACCCATAAGGCAACCAACCAAAAACCCACCGAGCTAGTCGTCCTGTACAAAGTCGGTCTCACAATAGTCAATCTCTTAGGAATCAACCTCCTCTCATACTGTAGCAACCGAGTTAAATACAAGGTTGTACTCAAAAATCTTACAAGCAAAGGAATATATAGATGTATTCATATATCAAAGAAAATACTACTACACTTAGTAATTTTCGGCATAAACGAGTTTTCTTTGCTATAGAATAATAGATTGTAAGACAATTTACTCAATCTATTTTTATTTATTTAAATAACAGCGAGACAACAAATATAACCATAATTAGCATCCTATAGGTGACTTCTCAACAACCACTACAATATAACACGAATTACCCATTTGTACCACCTGATTTCAAGTTTTAATGAAAATGCTATAGTCTAACTCTCAAAAGATCTTCCCAAGCGTGTTCATAACTTAAGACGAGACTATTCAAATAGTTTATAGACCTGCAGGGGTGTACAACTTTACCCACATGTCAAACCGTTCATTTTACCAAGCTATTTAGCATACTTCCTTATGTATGCCGGCAGAGCTAAGTCATACGAGACATTTTCCAATATAATGCATTAATTACGAGTCTGGATAGAAACTCGTACGTTGTATCGGAGTCACCGGTAAATATTCGATCAACTACCCCTTGGGATAAAATCTTAGACAACTATCGATGCTCCTCGGGCTGGAGGACCTAAATAGGAACCCACCCCCCGCACACCCAACACAACAGAATATTTTTTTAACACAACCCACACACCCACCACCTGCGACTCGGAGCTAATGCATGCCAAAGTACTAAGTCAAGAAGGCTCCCATATGCCCTCATGTGGAATGCATGCAATAGTGCTTGGTTCAGTGGGACGATATATTCGGCCCTTGTTGATCTAGCACCAACCACACACCCGATAATCACACCATCAACCATGTGGCCAAATCTAAATCTTTTTACTTTCAGTTTTAGTTTTTTCAAATACAGTTACATACATGAGTACCCTGGCCTAAGTATTTAAAGTGTTGATATAACGACCATCGCCAAACGATGATCCCCACACTCGTTTCTAAGCATTTCTAAACGACATCAACTCATATACTTTATATATAAATGACTAGAGTCCATTCATCAGACTTTAAATCATTAACAATAATCTAACCTAGACTTAGTAGCAATGGTAAGTATTTACCTACAACTCATGCATCTATTCAGATTAACTACTCTTAACGAAAATTAACATCCGAAATAGCACATGCATACATACATTTGCAATCGATATAATTTTATCAAAAGTAATAGGAGCAATATGTTCAGGGGTGTTGCTTGCCTTGTTGGAGATATTCAACTTGCTGCAGAGGATATATAATAGAATCGTCGAAACTTATCGAAAGAATCGAGAAGAACCAATAAGAACGGATAAATTGAATAAACTCAAAAAATTCGAAATCATCCAAAAATCATGAAATTTACACATAAGGTAGAGCATGATTTTATATGAATTTATAAATAAAAATCACTTGATTTGGATTTTGTATGCAAAAGTTATAGCCTAAATAATTCTGCTGGAAAAGAAAATTATGACAATAGGGTTTCGGTATTGTTCATCCTAATTCCAATTTTTAGTAAAATTTTCTAGAACAATGATGAACATTAAATTTTATGGTAGACATAGCATGACATTTTAAGCATAACAAAAATTGATTCACTTCATTTGGAGTTAAAATGAATTCTATACGTATTTTCAATGGTATGACATTAGTGAGCAGATAATTTGAAAACTAAATTTTTCAGTGACACTAACATGCTCAAAAACTATCCCTAATAAAAATATATTAAATAAAATGCTCAAAACATATTCCATAATAAAATACATTAAAAAATAAAACCCAACAAAATTGGTTTCACTCAATTCGGAGTTAAAATGAATTAGTTATGAATTTTTGAAGTTATATGAATTTACAGTGTAAAAATAATTCCCTTTGTATTTTCTAATTGTATTAATTACTTTTTATACACAGCTAAACCTAGCCATAGCCACTGATGGGTGGGGTCTACTGAATAGTGCTTCCTTGTGAGACCCAAAAATTGTAACTTGGGGCCTATTGTGTTATTTTGTGTCATTTCCTAGATCAGTAGATGGCACACACAGTTACATTATTGGTTCAAACACATATCACAAAAATACAGAGTTATTACATAATATTAAATAAAGCATAAGTATACCTTACGACTTTTAGCTTGCAGAATGGCCGGATAGGCCAAATACTTTTAGAAATCAGCAGCGGAAGAATAATCAAAATACAACATGTGGAACCCTCACGATATGCCCACGGCAATCGATCGTGGGCTCATGACTTAGTTCTTGGCCTTCTTGATCTTGGTCTTGATCAATACTCATACGTGTCCCTCAGCCCCCTTTTATGTTTACTTGGCAAAAGAATGTAAATAGCGAGCATGAGTACACAACTCTTACTTGCTAGCTAACACACAATGCAATTATTATACATGCAAGGCTAAGCAAAGGGGGCTCATGGTTCTTTTATTTTGCATAAAGTCATTTATTGAAATAGATTAAGTAGTAGAAAACTCGAGACTTAACATTTTACTAACACAAGTTTTATAAACGAGTTTTCGTTGTAAAGTACTAGTGGAGATTTTGTCTCCTATATCATTTGAGTGAGTCCATCCACCCAATGCTCAGCTATCTCATATTTACCACGGTCCTGGGCCGGGCTTTCTCAAATCTCGTGGCTCGACCTACCCTTTCATTCCACACACACAAATAGTTTTATAAAAATAAAAGCTATATCAAACAAGTTCTCAGCACCGCTCTTGACCGTGGGCACGGTCATCTAGATAGTTTTCTTACTCTGCAGAATTTGTACACTTTACCCACAGGAGATAATTAACTTATATTGTCCCTGACACACTTCTATGGGTCTACGACTAAGTTGATTATCACAAGGCCTTTACAATGCCCTACCCATTGCAACTTCATCCGCTAGGTTTCACTACAGAGGATGGTTTCCTAATGCAATACAGTCACGCTTCACTTTGGACCTCAATCCTCTGGTTGGTTGTCTACTAAGACCATAATGCATGCCACCCTCTGTAGCCCCCTTTTGTGTCGTAGTAGTTTCCTCATGTATTATAGCCGCACCACCCTGGAATGGTTGTCATCTATACTATAATACATACCACATGAGCGGGATGATGAAAGCAACACTGAGGTGAACAAATTAGTTAGCCAGGTCGTACATGTTACCGACCTGTGGTTGCACTATTTTATATGAGAGGTCATCACATGATTCGGTCCTTAATTGACTTGGGATGTACATCCACATACCCTACTGTCGTGCACCCCGCACCAACCACTGTTTCCAGCTGCCCAAGTCAAAATCTATTTTTTTAGGTTTTATTTTGTTTAAAATAACCTTTATTCCAACATACTAACTAGGCTCCCACCTCGACTGCCCAAATCTAATTTTTCATGTTTTGAATAATTCTTACCGGGCAATTTAATCACTACTACACAAAACCTCATCACAAACGGTTCAAAAACCGTCTGAATTTATGCGTCTGTAATGACATGAGATCATCACAGACGATTCTTGAACCGTTTGTGGAAAAAGCTATCACAGACGGACGATTCGTGAATAGAACCGTCTGTGATAGCTTTTTCTATTGCAAAAAAAAAACGAAAGCGGATTTTCACTTCGTCTGGAGCCTCCCGAGCCTCGCAAATGAATCTGATATGGATTTTCATATTGAACTTTTCATTAGCTTTCCCACAATAGCCACAGCATCACAGTAGTATCAACTCAATCCATTCACAGAGCACTAAAAATAACACGGCATCGCCCACATCACAGTAGCATCAACTCAATCCATTCACAGAGTACTAACACATCACAGTAGTAATCCACATCACAGAGCAAAAGGGGGGAGTAGAGAGAGTGAGTTGTGGGAGGCTGGGGCGACGGGGTCGTGGGAGGCCGACGACGATGAGGTCGTGGGAGGCCGACGACGATGAGGTCGTGGGAGGCTGGGGCGACGAGGTCGTGGGAGGCCGACGACGATGAGGCCGAGGCGAGGTGGAGAAGGCCGCGGGCGACGAGCTCAGGGGAGGACGGGGCGACGAAGTAGAGGAGGCCACGGGCGACGAGGTCGTGTGGTCGGCGGCGAGCGAGTGCTGGGCGAGGTGGAGGCCACAGGCACGAGCTCTGGGAGGCCGGAGCGCAAGGTCAGGGCGAGACGGAGATGATAGAGGAGGAGATGGAGATGGAGATGGCAAAGGAGGAGATGGAGGACTCTGTTAATATAAAGAGATTTTCGGCAGCCCGCCTATTAAGTGCAAATTTTTATTTTCCCGCCCAACATAACAAAAGTATCATAGACGGTTTTATACAAAACCGTCTCTGATGACATATCACAGACGGTTTGTATCACGAACCGTCTGTGATAAGCGTCTCATCACAAATGGTTCTTAATACGAACCATTTGTGATTTTAGCGTTTACCATGGCTTGGATTTTTACCATGGTTGTGTGCCGCGGCAAAGGATTGTGTGCCGCGGTAGAGGATTATGTTCCGCGGTAGAGGATTGGCATAGTAAAAATCCAAAACCATGGTAAAATCAAAGAGTAAGGAAAATTCCAAAATCATTGTAAAAATCCAAGCCATGGTAAATCTAAAATCACATACGGTTGTAACCACGAACCGTCTGTGATATTCTCATTATCACAGACGGTTCATGGTTAGAACCGTCTGTGATACACTCTCGGTATCGTGGTTAGAACCGAACCGTCTGTGATATCTACATATCACAGACGGTTCGTCTTGGAACCGTCTGTGATTATTTTATTACAGACGGTTTCAAAGAACCGTCTGTGATGAGGCGTCTTCTATGGCCTGTTTTGTAGTAGTGAATGCCTGCATGACAATGTATCTAAGCAAGGTTAAGCATGCCACTTAGATACATACTTATTAACTAGTATGTTAACCATTAATTCTAGGGTGACAAGGATAATGTCAAAATTCAAGGATTGTGATTTATGACAATTATCATTAAGGTATTAACTATGAGCTAGACCAATATAGTTGTATAAATCATAGCAATGCAATTTCATAAGTTAAAACAATATAATTGCAAAAACTAGGTGCGATATGATCAAAGTGTTGACTCGCCTTGCTCAATGTTCCGATAAGGCTCAATATTCTGATATTCATCTTTCTCGATATTCTGATAATAATCTCGCTTAATGTGCTGATAATCATCCTGTTCAGTATTCTGACAATCTTGATCCCAGCTTTGTCCTTGTTAGGATTGTTGTTCCTTCATGACTTCAGAGTCTAACGCATAATACGATTGAACTCTAGAACGACTGAAAATAACCAGATGAAATCCAATAAATCCAAATACATTCAAACAAACGAATATACTTTGAATGAAAGCAAACATATCTCACGACAACTTGAAAGAATGAAGTACTTCAGATGAGACTAGAACATACTTATCTCGTGTTGATGAACGAAATACTTCAGACGAAGTATAACCCAGAGAAGTTGATGAAGGGAATACTTTAGACGAAGTATAACCAAAGAAGTTGATGAAGGAAATACTGCAGACGAAATATCCTCAAAGGAAGCTGATTAAGGAAATACTTCAGACGAAGTATAACAAAAGAAGCTGTAATAGCCCAAAATTCCTAAGTTGGATTAGTTAAGCATAACGACAGTGATTCTACGTTAATGACACTCTACAGCATAGTCGATCGTTCCGACCAGCAGAGGAGCCCTCAGTCGTTGGCTTCTCCAGCTAGTCGCTGGCGATTTCGCCCATGGTGGTGCCAAACAAGGACATAAAATGGGTTCCTAAGGTTCATGCGAAGCTAAGGGCAGCTGAGACCTCGCCAGTAGGGAATCGGAGCGGCGGCGCGAGGTGAGCTAGCGGTGGAGGTCTACGGACCACATGCCAAAATGCAACCCGAGGGTGCTTTGACCTATCTAACATG
This sequence comes from Hsuehochloa calcarea, assembly GCA_036346395.1. NCBI lineage: Eukaryota > Viridiplantae > Streptophyta > Magnoliopsida > Poales > Poaceae > Hsuehochloa > Hsuehochloa calcarea. The sequence goes on from CM070594.1 coordinate 32,868,518, forward strand.
TGCATGCGTGACCATAAGGTACTAAGAACTTACTGGGATGACACGAAACTAAGGAGGTCACCGGAGACGAGCTAGTGGCGGTGGCCGTGGTGGCGAGAATGGTGCTACCGAGGAGGGAACAACCTAAGCAAAAAAGGGAGAAAAGAGGGGTAGGGGGAGGTCAAACATGTTTAGAAGATCGAGCTAGAGCGAGGAATTGGAGTATGCCCCACCTTACCGGAGTTGGGAACGAATGAGGGGCTTTCAGCCGGATTTGAGGAGAAACTCAATTCCAGTAGCTCATGCGGACAAAAAAAACTAGATGAGGGGAAATACTTCTAGAGGCCAAGAACATAAGATGACATGAAGAGAATTGGAAGATCTTCACTGGAATGGCCGGGACACTACGGTGGCGTGTCGGCTGAAGTGGAGAGCTTGAGTCCTTGAGCTTGGCTCGGTAGGAGAAGGAAACAAGAGCAGAGAAGTGGCTCGAGGAAGCAAATGATGAGGAAGGGAGCTCCAGGGGTCTTTATACAGGTCGGGACTGAGGGCACGAGAGAGGGCACCGTACGGCGTTGATGCGCTTGGCGTGTGACACACTGGCTTGGGCAACAGAGAGTGGTGAGGGAGGTGACTGGGGAGTTAATGCTGAGCCAGGGCATGGGCGAGAGTCGGGCGACACGCGATGCCAAGGAAACTGGGGCCGAGGTGGCGCGCTGGCGTAGCTGGAGCGAGCCATGGTGTGCTTGCTCGGGCGAGGGCGTAGCCGTGTGGAGATGATGGACTACATCTGGGGCCCACGCGTCAACAACCAAAGAAGGTAAGTGGCATGTCGGGTTTTGGTTAAGTGGTTCGATCGAGTCGAGTCGGGCTCGGTCAGAACAGTACAATTTCTGATTTTTGGAAAAATAAGGCTGAGAGATTTAAGGAATTTTTAGAGGTAGAAGATCTACTCCAGAAATCCTAAAAATTTTATGAGATGGTATTGACACTGACCAACCTTGTATAATTTTTTTAGAGTTTTCATGAAGTGAATTTCCTGTAAAATTCTTTCAATTATGTGATTTAGGGGTTGGACTTAGGACTAACTGGTTTGACTGGCCATTTTAAAATAGCAAATAAAATCTAAAAACTAACAAAAATTTCAAGTGAGTCATTGAGATGTTCTAGAATGTAGGAAAAATATTTCCATACAATGTTCACCAGATTTATTTTGTGCAACCAATAGGGTTATGATTTCTAGTAATTGTTGCTTTAGGTTTTCAAATTCTACAAAACCTTTGAAATAAATTCCAGAAAATTCAAAAGACAACATGATGCATAAAAAGTTTTAAATTTCTCTTATTTTTATACATTTGAAATATAAACATAAGTTTGTGATGTTACATGGGGCTACGTGGGGACACCATTTTTTACACGAGGGAGAGGGGAGAGGGCATACTCATCACACTAGAGTCTTTTTAATAGTAAATATAAAGGTAAAGATAAAGATAATTCTTATGGGATGACATCATGACATGAGAGTGTCACTCATTCTTATCTGGCATAACAAACCGACATGCATGCCCTATTCACGTGTGTGACTCGATCAATCTGGCATAACAAACCTCCTGGCATGCATTCATCCAACTCACGTGTGATTCGATCTCGACTCAACAGTCCACACTCGCACTCCAACCGCCTATATATGCACCGCTGCCGACGCGCGTACTGTTTCTTCACGAATCACATCCGCTTTCCTTGGCACTGTACTCAGCCTCAGCTGCACCTCACCTCATCTCTTCTCTCTCCTGCCGGTGGCCATGGCAGCTTCTCCTTGGCGTCATCTTCTCCTCTGCTTCGCTCTCCTCTTCTGGTCAGTACGATCGGATCCATTCCCCTCCTCGATTGTGCAGTGCGGCATTTCTCTCGGTTTCTTTCTTGCGGTTGCTCACGATTGATTCGCCATGTTCGAGTTCCATGATCTTGAACAAACGTTTCCTGTTTAGCTGCAGCCATTTTACGGGTTAAGTGCTCTTGAAAATGTGACGTGCGTGCATGGTGCTACTTGTGGGCGCGTGCGTCTTGTAATCATGAAAATTTGACGTGGGTCACTGTTTGGGGTTAAATTTAGAGTTCAGTCCATTTAATATCTAATAATGATTATTTATTTCGTCTAATTCTCGGGTTAGAATCGATCTATCCAAGTTTCATCCCTGTAAGAGTAGTGAATTCTTGAAATTTCTGTAAATTTTTTTTCAGATTTAATCTTCTGTCCATTGGTGTTATTATATTTCAGGGGTTCTTGTGTGGCAAATGATCAGCTTACTGTGTTGCCACCAAGAGGGTGGAATTCCTACGATTCCTTCTCATGGACTATCGACGAACCTGCATTCCTGCATAATGCGCAAATCTTGGCGGAGAAGCTACTCCCACATAGATATCAGGTGACAGTTTGGCTATGTTCGACAGCATAATTAGGGACATATAAACAAAGTTTAAATCTGATTGCTTGTTCTGTTCCATTTCTCTGTGGCAGTATGCGGTTATAGATTTCCTATGGTACCGGAAGAATGTCGACGGCGCAGCGGAAAATTCGTATGGATTTGATAACATTGATCAATGGGGTCGACCATTTCCTGACCCCAAACGATTCCCATCATCCAAAGGTGGCAAAGGGTTCAGACAAATTGCCGATAAGGTTCATGAAATGGGCTTGAAATTTGGCATCCATTTGATGAATGGGATAAGTACACAGGCAGTTAACGCGAGCACACCCATCTTGGACATTGACACGGTACTGATCTTCGTTTGAAATGCTACTATAACGCTATAGATGACAATCGCTGCTGACCTGCTGGCATGGAATTATCTTCTGATAATCCCTTCACTTCTTTGTTTGAGAAGTTCTACAATGTTTCTCTCTCTTCTTCTCACAGAGTGCTTGAACTTTCTTATCGGTAATTGACTCGTTGTTAGCATTATATTGTATGGTAATTTTACTCTATGATGCAGATTTCAGATTTAGCCCTAAAAAAGCATACACTAATTGGATGAGATTAGGTTTTCATTACCGGCAAATTAAACGGGGGGGGGGGGGTTGAATTTTTCGGATTTTAAACAAGAAAAAAAAATTCAGACAAAATTCAAGCAAATTTTTTTTTTTTTGACAAAATTCATCCAAACCAATTTTTTCGGGGCCGGTTTGTATTCCTACCGGCTCCCACCGGTAAATCCAATTTGGCCGATTTTCGGCGGGTAAAAAATCCCTGGATGAGATATGGGGCTCTGTAGATAATGCTGTTGAATTTTGAATGCCCTGTTGTATTTTTACGGACAAACAGTTTATTTTTGGAGGAAACTACTAATGCATTATATCGTTCATTCCTACCTACAAACCTCTGTTTTCCTCGTCATATATATTGCTTTATTGTTCATACAAAAATTTTCTATACGTTAACATCTAATTCTTTGAAACATCTGGTGAGCATGGAAACATTACTCGCATGGTCCCACTGAAACATTGTGCTATCAGGTTACACTTTTGCACTTTACCTGCAAGATTAATAGGAGGCTCTATCTTAAATTTAGAGGTCATGGATGGGAGCTTCTATCTTGAAATTCTTAGTGCACATTTTTTTGATCATTTTCAGGGAAAATTCTATGTAGAGGATGGCAGACAATGGACAGCTCGTGATATAGGCCTTACCAATAGAACCTGTGCATGGATGTCAAATGGATTTATGAGTGTAAATACAGATATGGGAGCTGGACGGGCCTTCTTAAGATCTCTTTACCGACAGTATGTCGATTGGGGTGTCGATTTTGGTACACACCAATTGTTACTCACTCACTCTTCACTTCATTTTAGCTACATCGTTATGAACTTTGGAAGCAAGTCATCTTTTTCATGTGATGCTAGAACTGAAATATACAGCAAATGTTCTCATAGTATACCCGTCCTGTTCTGTTTTCAGTGAAGGTTGACTGTATCTTTGGCACGGATTATAGCTCGAAAGAGATCATCGCTGTTTCAGAGGTGATAACTCCGCATCGTGGAATCAGTTGAATAAGTGATCTGTTGGAATCAATGCACTTTCCATATGAGCTAATACACTGTGTTGCAGATCCTGAAAGAGCTTGAGCGCCCAGTTGTCCTGTCCATCTCACCAGGAACAGAAGTCACTCCAGCCTTGGCTGAGGGCATCAGTGAGCATGTTGACATGTACAGGATAACAGGAGATGACTGGGACAACTGGAAAGATGTTCGTCCGCATTTCGATGTGTCGAGGTAGATTAAGTGGATATCAGAAAATTCTAGTTATATATTGGTTGTTCTATTATTTGGGTTGTATATTTGACCTTTTCTAGTTAAAATCAGCGTATGTCTTTTTTCATTTGCATATAATACATAGCTCTTTCGCTGCTGCGAATAAGATCGGGGCCACGGGATTGGGAGGAAGATCTTGGCCAGACTTAGACATGCTTCCATTTGGCAGACTTACCGATGCAGGTAATGATCCATACCATAACATTTTGGTAAAGTTTGTTAATCCTTGTCCTGTTGCATCCAACGGTTGTTATCATTTCATTCTTGAATGCACATCTCAGTGCTAATAGATAAGTACTGTATCCGTCATGGGCATCAATGACTAATAAATATGCAATGGATTGCTTTGATAAGTTAATGAACAATCATTATGCACAATAAATTACCAGGTTTCTTCATTGGTTTTGTACCATCCAACATTTTTGAACAGTACTGGTGCAGAAAAATGTGGATATCTTAGCTTGCTAGTTTTGAAAGGGATGGCTATATTACAGAGTACATCAAAACAGATGCTTCCTGGATCTGTAGAATGGTCTAATTTAACTAATTCATGTACGCCTACAATATCTTGGAAATCACAACTAGTATATATTATATTAATTTATTGAACTACATCGATGTATGATTCATGCATTTGAAGGTTTCTGTTTATATGTTTGGCAGTTACTGCATATTTGTGTCTCTTAAGTAGAGATGCTACTCCACTTTGTTGATGAATTCCCAGACTTCATGGAGTTCTGGTTATTATGGAATAAGCTTTCTCTTCCTTTCATACAGGTGTTAATCAGGGCCCTCATAGAAATTGTAACCTTACATTTGACGAACAGAGAACACAGGTTTGCACTTGACGTCGACGAAACTTCATGTCTATTTGTTCATAGTGCAACTGAAACCTTAGACTATATTTTTGCAACTGACATGGCCTTGCAGATGGTGCTTTGGTCAATTGCTAAATCCCCTCTCATATATGGAGGAGACTTGAGGCATCTTGATGATACCACATTCAACCTAATTACTCATCCTACCCTATTGAAGATAAACCATCACAGCAAAAACAACATCGAGGTAACTAAATACATTCAACCTAATTACCCACCCTACTGCAACATAGTGAACAGCAAGCCGACTGAAGGATATTTTCAGTTCCGATATATTCACAGTGAAAGGACATCAAAATCTGAAGAACAATCCGGTCTCTTGAAGTCCACCTATCAGGTGAACCTGACAAACAATGATGCCATGGTTCTTGGTCTCACTACCTGCACTGATGAGAAAGCAAAAGGATGGTACAGTTTCTCACAAGATGGGAATTCAGATCATATATGCAGGAGCTATGGAATGCAGGATAACAAAATGCCTCATTTTGCATGGCCAAAGTGAAGCCTCTTCCAACATCATCGTAAGTGCGACACAAAACACAATACACGAGCTAGGAAGCACCCATTTTGTGAATTGTATGATCACATCTTCTGCTATGTAGGGGTGGAGTTATCTTGAACAATGTGGAAGACCAAGCAAAGTTTCATCTGGGTGGTAGTACTGGCACTGATGATGATTGCTTGGATGCATCTGTTAGTCGACAGCGGACAGCCTCAGAAAGTCAGACTCCCATGTTCTCGAGATGCAAATGGCATGCCAAGCAGGTAAAGCACACACAAAGGCACCCAGACCCAGTAAAACAACTGGGATGCCTACAGAATGAAGCTGAATCGGAAAATGTTTGTAGTTTACTGAAACAGTTCTCCATTGGATGACTATGTTCCTTGCATTTCAGTCATGAAGTTGCTTGATTCGATTAGCTGTCCTGCTAACAAAAAATGGTTAACTATTCATTTAACATAGGCAATGAATTTATACCATTATTGATCATATACTGCCAACAACTGCTGTAGATGTGGGAGCTAACAGAGAAGGGACACCTTGTGAGCAGCTACTCAGGATTATGTGCTACAATGCGATCCAGGAAGGAAGGAGGTATATGTTACTTCATACTGATTTACTGCAAGTTAATCTCTTTGGTTATGTAATCAGCACGCTTTTTTTATGCAGCAGAAGGTACTACTGCTGGAGCACGAGCATGGATTGCAACTGGCAACAAAGGTGATTGATTTATCTTTTCACGGAGATTATAAGAGTTGGATTAGTCCTACGAACGCCAATTATAATATTTTTCGTCTTCCATGGATCAGGAGAGATATACCTCGCCTTCTTCAACCTCGACTCCGCGAGCAGGAAGATCACTGCAAGGGTATCAGATCTGGAGAAGGTTGTTAGGAGAAAGATGGTAAGGAAACACTTGTGCAGCTGCACTGAAGTCTGGAGCGGGAAGAGTAGTAGTCTCGTGAAGAGGATCTCAGCAGTGGTGAACTCGCATGGGTCCGTGGTGTTTGAAATCAAGTGTTGAGATTGCACACGGTTCTCTAATTACCATGTGAATTCACCTTGTCAGCATAGACTGATTTGGAGTAAAAATCCTGCAGTTAGCCTGATCCTTTGTAGAACATTTTTAATAAAAATAAGCATTTTTAATGATATTGTTAAGAACCCACTGCCATTTTAATCATTTCCATCAAATGAATCCATGAGATTAAAAAAATGCAAGACTATCATATGAGCATAATATATAGTACCAGCCAGTAGCAGGACGTCAGTCAAATGAAAGCAGGAAACAGCTAAACAAAAAGATGAAAAATGAACACATGTTACCTGCATAACTGAAGATTATAACAAGATGCATGAACACCAGACAGCACAGAAGTAATAGTATTCAAGAAAACTGCATGCAGCAATAAAACTTAGGCAATTAAGCAACTAATCAAGTTCGACACAATCAGAATAACAGGAGTGTTCAAGAAAGCGGCTAACATCTAATCCAGACATTAGCTAGAGCACAACCAAGTCACAACTCATGTTCTGAAAACACTACTACCACAGTTATAAAAACTCACAAGTAAACAACTAGTCCTAACAGGCAAATGTCAACTGCTACTACTTAGAACCTACGCAGTCTTCGTAACAGTAGGTGAATACTGGAGCCCATGTAACATTCCCGTTTTCAAACTGCAAATAGTAATTACTATTCTGGTTTTCGGTTTTTCAATTGTAATTCAAATTGTCAATTATTTTCAAAAACTTCTACCTTCTTCTAAGCTCGGATTTGTGTTTCAAACCTCCTTGCTTTCCCCAAATTCAAAATTCAGGTTTGAATCCCTCCTTTCAGATTTTAGGCCCTTTCTAATTTTACCCCCCCCCCCACCCCTATTCCTTGGGCCAGCCCATCCCCCCTCCTCTCCAGGCCCAGCCGGCCTGCTCCCTCTCCCGGCTCCCCCCAAGCACCCCCTTCCTTTCTCTCCCCGACCCCGCTGCCTACTCGGCCCGCCCGGCCGACACCTCCCCGCCTCCTGTGCCCGCGCACGTCGCCTCCCTATCGCATCGCCTGTCCCGTCGCCTCCCGCCACCGCGACGCCCTATCGCTGTCGCCACTCCACGCGCCCGCTCCGCCGGCTCCATCCTCCCTCTGCTGGCTATAAGAGCCCGGCCACCTCCCTTGTCTTCCTCCCCACCTCTTCTCCTTCTTCTTCCCAATGGCCAAGACCCCGCTCCGTTTCGGCCGCCGCCGCCCGCCACACCGACGCTCCGGCGCCATCTACACCACGTCGCCCCTGTCACGAGGTCCACTGGCGCCGGGGATGCCATCCCCACCTCCATGCTCCCTCTCCGCCCCGAGATGCTCCACCGCCACCACCCTTCTCCTCCGCTCCATTTGCCGTCGCCGGACAGCCTCGGCCACCCCGAGCCACCCCGACCTCCCCGCCGGCTTCCCACGCTCCCGTGCGGCCCGTGTGTCGTCGCCCTCCTCCCCGCACCACTCCTCCGCCGTGCGCCTCCACGCCTGCGCCCGCCGCTGCTTTTGCCGCCACCACCGCGCTCCTCCTCCCTGGCGCCCTTGCCGCCCAGAGGGTCGCCGCACCCCTCCTCTGCCTCTCTCCCTCTCTCGCTGTCTCTCCCTGTCCCATTATGACAGGTGGGCCCCCTATGAACATTGTGCACCTGGTGCACCGTGGACCAGTGCACAGTGCGTAATGACCTCCGATCCATGCATTGTGAACATGGACCGAGCACTATTCATGGCCCCACGTGTTAGCTTTTCTCTCTCCTCCTTTTAATTTTCTGATTTATTTCTAATTCAAACTTTGAAAGCTCTGTTCTCCTCTGTTATAACTCCAAAAATTATGAAATTTGTTTCTAAAATTTTCTAAATTCAAGATCTTGCTAATAGCACTGGTCTTGTTTATTTTGGAGTTTGTTTATTATTGCTTTGGTATTTATTTGCTCTCATTGCTTGTTGTGCTTTTTTTCGATACGTTCGTCCGAATAGGGTTCGAAGGTGCGGAAGATCTCCACTTTGATCAAGCACAAGATTATCAAGAGTCCCTCATCTTTAACCAAGGCGAGTCAATATTTTGATCATTTTGAGCCTACATTTTATGTAAATTATATTCATTTCAATTACCAACATTGCATGCTTTAATTCTTTCATCAAATGTATGTTAAAGCTTAAGGTAGTTAAATACACATTTGATGATTACTTAATTAATATGCCATCCATTAATAATTGAACTCATTATTCCATATCACCCTAGTAACTATGTGGTAAATACTAGTATAGGTTGTACTGTACTTAAGCAACATGCTAGTCTTGCTTAAGTACCGGGACATTAAATGTCCTGTTCATCATCTCTTCAAACATGAAATGGCTTTGGGCGGTCATTGGAGATCCATGACTGAGGAAATTGAAATAATTGGTTTTACTCCCCAAAACCCTGATAACTTGCTATTACCACATCTAGGCGGATGGAATGGTGGTGGGTGCCGTCGGGCACAAGAGTGGTTGGTATAGGGTATGAACCGCCCGGATGAATTAAGGACTTAATCTTGTCATGAACTTCCTTGTAAAACAAGTACAACTGCAAGTCTGCAAAGTGCAACTTGGCCTAATAAAATTATTAAACCCCGAATGTCATTTTGCTGGATGGATAGCGGGAATGTGCAAGCGCATGTTGCGACCGTCTTGAAAGGGACACCGATGTTAGTGAAGTTGCCAGTCGCTGAGGTGAACATCCCACACAACGTATGGGTATAACCCCATATGGGAAAGATGACGGAAGGGGCGAGATAATGTGAACGGTTACTATGACGATCACTCAACTACATGACTACGGAATCATGCGGGGTAACAAATATAATTATCTCTTGTGGGTACAGTGTAAAACCTCTGTAGAGTCTAAACTGTTTAAACAGTCATGCCTACGGTCAAAGGTGGACATGAAAACTTGCTAGAGTTAGTTCTATTTCAAGAACCTTGTGGGTGGTATGCAAATCAGGTCGTCTCACCTAGCCTGATATTTGGTTTTTTCCCTGGATCGTCGTATCCAGTGTTGTTATTGTATGGAGGTGGCTCCAATAAAAAATAAGCATAAAGGTGGAGGTAGCCTCTGCTGATATAATTATTGCACAATTAATCTCTTTAATAAAATGCAATTTGGTTAAAGTGCTAGGTGATAGGAATTTGTAAATATGATATTTAAAAATGTTGCTTTAGCAAATAAAAGAACATGAGCCATCCTTGTTCAGCCTTGCGTGTATAATATTGCATCTTGTGTGTTGGCTCGCGAGCACGGAAGTTGTGCTCATCCTCGCTCTTTCCCCCAAAACCCTCAGAAGCAGGAAATCCTAGAGATTACGACTATTACGAGGAACCAGAAGTCTGAGGGTCCAGGGGTTATTGAAGCGTAGTTTAGTCTTTAGCTGTTCTAGTCTCGCCTCAGTCCAGTTGACTCCGTCGGTGCTTGCGTTCATCCTATATTATCTTAATCTTCTGGTAATATCGGACGCACATGGGTTTCCCTAGTCGCTTGCCTGTGGAGAGATGTGCTCTCACCCTTTTGCTTCCGATGTCGCTTCCGCTACTTTGTAATGTAATTATTTGACCTGTTCGACCCTTATTGTAAAACTTGACCCGATGCGGTCTATGTAAACTCTGATGTGTTGAATTAATGAATGGTATTGTTTTACGCCATATATGAAATGATTCGTGATGTATCTGTTAGTGCTATCTACTAATATAGGGAATAGCACAATGTCTTTCACAGAGGAGTTGGGATTAGAAAATCTGGGTCCGACAGAGCTAGTATCAGATCATACGACTGTAGGAGCCTTAGCTAGACTGGTCGAGCCTAAGGACTTGAGTCCTATTTCAAAAACTAAGAAAAAGCTTTTGTTAAATACTCCTCTCTCTTAGTTCTTCACTTACCTTGACTTCATTTGAGTTTTACTCAGTTCTGATTCCCTCTCTTGTTTCAAAATTGTAGATGGCAACCCCGTCATCCGATGGCCTGTGAGACTTTTGCTCTCATGAAGTAGACGAAGGCAAATTCAGGGAGATTCTCCGCCAACTCATGCAGCAACTGGATTACCGCCACAAGCCTATCTTCAGAGGCCGAAAGACTCAGACCCTGGACCAAGAGTTATGGGCCATGGAGGTTTTCCTCTATGCCAGAGAGGGTGAGTTCATCGCTCACACCTTGGACCGAGACTCCCAGGCGGCAAATTGCAGGCGGTCCAAGATCAAGACGCTTCACCTGCACCCGCCTGAGCCAGATGCACAAAGATCTTCTATGGGAATCACCCTTCTACTACTACCTGGTTCTCCAGGAGGGAGAGTCCGACCCCGAGATCTTCATCGTCGTGTGGGAGTAGTTAGGCTAATATAGGTTAGCCAGCAGTGCTTGCTTTAGGAGTCTTTTGGTTGCAAGCACTTCTTGTTTTCTTCTTTTGTAGACGATGTATGTGTATCTTGTGTCGTGACTTAACACCAAAGCCCTTTAATATAATGCAGTCACTCTAGGCTTTGTATTGTATTGTACTTGCTTCATTTCCTCATTTTATTCGAGTTCTTTTGTTGTGCTCTAGCTCATATACTCTCCCCCTCGTTCTAAGCTTTAGTGTTTCTTCAGATGCCGGCAGGAAGAGCCGCCACTCCAAGACGAGGTGTTTTTGCAATTGGCCGAGGAAGAGGCCGTGGCAATGGCCGTGGTTGTGGCCTAGGACAAGATCTACCTCCCCCGCCGCCAGCAAATCCATCAATGGCACAAGTCATGTTCCAGCAGACTCAGATTCTCCAGGCTTTGCTAAGCAGTCAACAGACTGGAGCCGCCGGTTGCAACTCCAGGCTTGTCGACTTTCTTAGGACAAGACCCCTCACTTTTGCTGCAGCCAATGAACCCTTAGAAGCTAAAGATTGGCTCCGAGATACTGAGAAAAAGTTTCGTCTAGCCCGATGCTAAGAAGAAGACAAGGTGGACTTTGCTACCCATCAGCTGAAAGGAGCCGCCGCTGCATGGTGGGAAAACTACCTCGCCGCCCGAGGTGGTGAAACTCCAGAAGAAGAAGATGAAGAACCAAAAGCTGCAACATCTACGACTGGAGCTCCGCAAGATCCCGCTACTGAAGAAATTGCTGAAGTACCACTAGAAGGGACTGAACCCGAATGGCAGCCAATTCCTTGGGCAGAATTCAAAGCTGCTTTCAGAACCAACTTTGTACCAGCTAGCACAATGAGAATGAAGAAGAACTAGTTCAGAGCTCTCAAGCAGGGTCACATGTCAGTTAATGAATATCTAACCCAGTTCAACCAACTTGCCCGCTCGCCCCAATGGCGTGGTGATGAAAAGGAAAAGATCGACCGCTTTGTGGAAGGGATGCGTGAAGATATGCGAGTCCAGCTTATCCTCCACGATTTCCTCAGCTTCCACCACCTGGTCAACAAAGCCCTCATGCTAGAAAATGAGAAAAAGACCGCAGAAGTCAGTCGCAAAAGAAAGATGGCATTTCAGAGACCACACGATAGCTTTCCGCAGAAGTCAGCATCTCTTGGTAGCTCATCTTTCAGGCCAATTGCAGTCCCATCACCAAGAGCTCCAATCTCAGCTCCGCGTCTCAGTGGGAATGTGTCTGGCACTCCTCGCCCCGTCGAACAGCCTGCAGTGCACAAATCAGTAGCTCACCTCCACTGCTTCAAGTGTGGTGAAGAGGGACACTTTGCCAAACGGTGCCCTCAACGCCACAACACTTCCGCAAAGTTCAACTCAGGACCACACCAACTCAAGGCCAGACTTCAGTTGCAAGCAAAAGTCGTCAGACCTCGCAGGCATCCAGAGCCACATCCATGCCAAGCCAAAGCAAAGGCCACGTGAACCATGTCACCGCCGAAGAAGCCCAAGAAGCTTCAGGAGTATTGAAAGGTACGTTCTCTGTCTAATCCAAGTAGCTCGAATCTCGGGGTTGAGATTCCGTTTAAGGTGGGTAGGTTTGTAACATTCTCGTCTTCAAACGGCAAATAGTAATTACTATTCTGGTTTTTGGTTTTTCAATTGTAATTCAAATTGTTAATTATTTTCAAAAACTCCTAGCTTCTCGTAAGCTCGGGTTTGTGTTTCAAACTTCCTTACTTTTTCCAAATTCAAAATTCAGGTTTGAATCCCTCCTTTCGGATGTTGGGCCCTTTCTCATTTTATCCCCTCTATTCCTTGAGTCAGCCCATCTCCCGCCCCATTTCCCCCCCTCCTCTCCCAGCCCAGTCGGCCTGCTTTCTCTCCCGGTCCCCTTTCTCTCCCTCGGTGCGCTTGCGCTCTGGTCGAATCGACCCATTGCACGCTCGTCCGCCCGGTGACACATCCTCGCTGCTGCCGCCACGACATCACCGCCTCCGTCGCTGTCCGTCGCCGCCTCGCCACGTCACCCGCACCGCAAACTGCCCGGTCACCGTCACCACTCCGCGCACCCGCAGCTCCCACCGGCTCCCTCCTCTCCTCTGCTGGCTACAAGAGCCCCGGCCGCCTCCCCTTGTGATACGGGGGATGCCCGATTTTCTCGGTGAGGAACCGTGGATAAATAATGTGAAGTAGACGATGTCGCTAGCTGAACACTCGCGTCAATGTACGAACCCTCAACTCTTTGGAATACGCCCAAAACACACCGGATAGTTGATCGTCGCGAGACCACGAACGACGATCGCCAAGTCCCCAATTCCCAATGGAATGACGGCTTGACCTTGAATTGCAGAACGAACCAACGGATTGCCTAGTCCTCTCTCAAAGTCCTCGCATGAACTCTGGTTTCGAAAGAACAAGCAATAGCTATGTTTCTACTCTTATGCATAAACTGGTCTGAGGTTACAATGGGGGTCTAACCCTCAATATATAGTGCCCCTTCACCTCCTCATGGCTGGCCAAGAGGCCCTACTCCTACTCTAATTCGGAATTAGAACTCCTACTCCAATTCCGACTCAATCTAAAACAAAAAGGAAACTCTAATTTTACAACCATCATATTTTTCAGTCATATCTTTTGACTCAAGATGAATTTCTGAGTTAGGGAGGATCCATTGGATCGGGCTTGAAGTTATCTTTCCAACAAACCCAAGAACACCCAAATCGGACTCCGTTTGTGAAAGTTATAACCGTTTTACTCCGGACTGTCCTGCTGATTCCGAATACAAATTTGATGCTGATTCCGAATCCGAATTTGATTCTTAGTTGATTCCAAATTTGATTTCGGTTGGGGTTGTGGGAGATCTGAATTGGGCTTGAAAATATTATCCAAAATTTGAGCTTTAAGTACCCTTTTGCTCTCCCATCACACGGGCTTCTTTCCTCCTTGATCAGCCGCATGGGTTGCTTGACTTTCTCCTTCTCAACCGCTTTGACCTTTTTGTTCTTCATCACTAGGCAACAAATATGGTTACCCTCCTCCTTGTGCTCCTCTATTACTTTGGCTCTGGCCTCCCTCTCTTTTCTAAAGACTTTAAACTTGTCGAACCTGAGAATGCACAAAGTATTGCTTTTCCGTAGTGTCCAATTCTCACAGAAAACACACAAAAAAACTTGTTAAGAAACAATTGCACCTATTGTTTGAGAAATGTAGCTCTTGCTTCATAAACAGCCTCATAAGTAGTCGAGATATCCTCATCATCCTCCCTTTCTTCAAAAAAAGCCGTCCTCGGCTTTTGATAGCATGAAAATGTGCTACACAAAGAAAACAACGTATATGCATGGTATATGTATTTATCATCCAAACAACTTCCGTGTAGCGCATGATGATTTGCTGAACATGTACTAAAAATAGAGAACAACGTATATACGTGATATATGTATGAATCAATTGTTGTGCCATTCGCGTTGTTTTGTACAAAATAAGTAACACAACTGCAACCGTAGGATGTATTTGATATATACATTGTGGTACCTTCATTTACGTCATTCTCCCTCCCATGAGAAAAAGTCATACTCGACTTTTCTAAGCACATGGACAAAATATAAAAGGGACGAGCTAGATCAAGTTGTTCAAATTTGGGGTTGAAAATTCTTAGTGCCTTCCATGCTTCAACTACACTACTCTGTTTACTAGTACAGGATAAACAAGTAGGCTTCATGTTGCGTTCTAAACAATAGCCACTTGTATTCAAATCCATCTCAAAGTGACCATGACATTGCTCAATAGATGGTTTGTGCAAAACATGCAATTTAAAATAAGCAAAATTATCACAAGCAATGCACATTCGATAAACAAAGAACTTGTCATCTACACCATAATCTCCAATCAAATTGAATGTATATGTGTAGGCAGAAGGACTAACTAGTGATTTTAAACATGAAACGTCAACAAGGTTTTCAATCACACTAGATAGCTCTCTAGGATCATCGAACATGATATAGTATAAAGAATCATTAAGAGATATGCTAGTAGGAACATCCTTATGATTAATCAATTGCACATTATGTAAATTGAGCGAAGAAATTTTAGAACATAGAATATTCAAAGGAACACTAGAGTTCTCACACTTACGTACCTCGGTGTGATGAATATTCAATTCAACACCATTATTGTTACCTTTAACGTCCTCCTCTATTATTGCAGGTGTTGTAGGTATCAGATTGTCATCGTGAAACCATGGGGCAGCAAGCATTCCATCCACAATCGTGGTTATCTCCGCGTCTTTTACTTCCAACGGTGCTGGTTGTTGAACAGTCAACCCATCTTCTTTAATATCAACCTGCACAGTGTGAGAAACAACACTAGAAGTAGCGAGTAAATCGTTAATTTCAGCAGTAACGTCACTTTGGCAATCATCTACTTCCCTCTTTTCTGTTGATGTATCTCTCTCACACTCAATGGAGATGCTCTCAACCTCACATATGGTGGAATCACACAGCTCACTCTCTTTATCATTCTCACTCAATTTGGCTTTGGCTATGTGGCTCTTATTCTCACATGGGTTTGGATACATCGCAGCCACCAAAGATTGTGGGTCAGGAACGGAGCAATCACGAGTAACCACAATCTCTTCATGAAGCAATGGAGCAATACTACATGAAGCCAGGACCGAAGGGAAAATCCCATGCTCGGTCTCCTTCTCTTGTGTCACAGAAGTGGACTTCAAACCTTGTCGTAGCCCTGTCAACTTTTCCACTAGGGAACGCTTGTAGTGGTAAGGTACAAAACGTGCACGCAAATGCTGTTTCATCTGCTCGCAGGTGATAATCGGCAATTCATGGTGCTCCATACGCTTACGAACAAATCACTCCCACCAATGTGTGGCATAATCAACCAAACCATTGGACGCAAGTAAGAGCCTCCTCTCATTGGAATAGTTGTGCATCTGAAATATCTTATCAATTTCAAGCTACCAATTAAACTATTCTTCCACATCTGCACTACCTGAAAATATAGGGATAAGAAATTTGGGCTTAGTGACAAAATCCTTATGATGCACGTTGGGGTGGTTGAACATGGCGCGCAGCTCCAAGAAGTTGTTGTTGATGTCCGTACGTAGCTGCGTAACCTCCTCCCCGAGGTTGTTCAATTTATACCGAACGGCTCCAAGCTCATCGCGCGCACCATTATCACGATCAAGAAGTTGCTTTTGTAGCATCCTGTGCAAACGAGTGTATTCCATCCATGTAACCGATAGATCCTCCTGATGACCTGATATGGCAACAACTCACAAATAGCAAACGCGATTATATCCAGGTTAGTAAAACAAAACAGCTTTCTCTCTCTCTACGCTCGCAACTCACTATCCTGAAAACAAGACAAGCTTACTGTTCCAAAGTGAATCACGGACTGCAAAACGACACTTGTGATAGCGAACGACCTCAACCCGGTAATGTATGAGTGTAACCAAGAGGGTAAAGGTAGTACACGAACGGGTGTAAGTGGAGCTTGGTAAGGTATGTGTATAACCTATGCAAACTGATATTCAAGTTGTTGTAAAGTTAAGTAATGATCCAAGCTAGATTTTTTTTACCTATGTGCTGATCCAAAAGGTGTAAGCGAAGTGGATGAACGCACACGCAAAGACAAACGTGACTCAATGCAAACAAAGGAATGAGCTAGCAAGAAGGGATCTGAAAATGAGATCAAGCTAGCTCGTTTTGCAGCAAGTACTAAGAGAGACGCTAGCCAATTGCAATTGAAAATAGTAGGGCACAAGATTGCTCAAACAAAAAAAAATGACTGCACAATCTGAAATAATGATGGGCTGGTACTGTAGCAATAAAATGCATAATACTGTAGCAATCGACCAAAGAATTGCTTTTTTGTCCTCTTTTTTCTTTCTCAAAAATTATGTTTTTGCTCTCAGGTTTTTCATACTCTTTTTTTTTCAATGCCGTGGCTCTTGCTATTTTGCGGCTGCCTTTTTTTTTCTTCTTTTCTCAATGGCCGAAAGTGTTTTGCTACCCTCGTGGGTGCATAAGCCCAACAATTCAGCAAGGTGTAAACAATGTTCAATAAGCAGCCCTAATACAATATCAAAAGCTAGTTTCACAAGATGAAAGGATATAAATGAAGGGGAGTTCGGACTCAAAAGTTACGACCGAATTACAAACAGTGTACCAATTGAACTCGGATTTAACGAAAATTGAGTCAGGGACTGAATTTGAATTTTGGATTTTTTTTTTGGTTTTTTGGAAGGAAACAAGGAACAAGGTACGCAAAGGAAACACTTAGATCAGCACTAAACAAAAAATTCTAATGGACTAAAACATAACAAAACTCACAAGAAATAACAGATTGAAACTAGGGTTTGGAATTTTTGTGTTGCAATTTTCGGTTTAACGGACTATAGGACAGAAAAACAAAACTAAACTAAGGGTAAAAAAAAACTCTCACCGAGTAAACCTAGAATCTGATACCATATGATACGGGGGATGCCCGATCTTCTCGGTGAGGAACCGTGGATAAATATTTTGAAGTAGACGATGTCGCTAGCTGAACACTCGCGCCAATGCACGAACCCTCAACTCTTTGGAATACGCCCAAAACACACCGGATAGTTGATCGTCGCGAGACCACGAATGACGACCGCCAAGTCCCCAATTCCCAATGGAATGACGGCTTGACCTTGAATTGCAGAACGAACCAATGGATCGCCTAGTCCTCTCTCAAAGTCCTCGCATGAACTCTGGTTTCGAAAGAACAAGCAATAGCTATGTTTCTATTCTTATGTATAAACTGGTCTGAGGTTACAATGGGGGTCTAACCCTCAATATATAGTGCTCCTTCACATCCTCATGGCTGGCCAAGAGGCCCTACTCCTACTCTAATTCGGAATTAGAACTCCTACTCCAATTCCGACTCAATCTAAAACAAAAAGGAAACTCTAATTTTACAATCATCATATTGTTTCGGTCATATCTTTTGACTCAGGAGGAATTTCGGAGTTAGGGAGGATCCATTTGATCGGGCTTGAAGTTATCTTTCCAACAAGCCCAAGAACACCCAAATCGAACTTCGTCTGTGAAAGTTATAACCGTTTTACTCCGGACTGTCCTGCTGATTCCGAATCCAAATTTGATGCTGATTCCGAATCCGAATTTCATTCTTAGTTGATTCCGAATTTGATTTCGGTTGGGGTTGTGGGAGATCTGAATTGGGCTTGAAAATCTTATCCAAAACTTGAGCTTTAAGTACCCTTTTGCTCTCCCATCACACGGGCTTCTTTCCTCCTTGATCAGCCGCATGGGTTGCTTGACTTTCTCCTTCTCAACGCTTTGACCTTTTTGTTCTTCATCACTAGGCAACAAATATGGTTACCCTCCTCCTTGTGCTCCTCTATTGCTTTGGCTCCGACCTCCCTCTCTTTTCCAAAGACTTTAAACTTGTCAAACCCGAGAATGCACAAAGTATTGCTTTTACGTAGTGTCAAATTCTCACGAAAAACACAAAAAAACTTGTTAAGAAACAATTGCATCTGTTGTTTGAGAAATGTAGCTCTTGCTTCATAAACAACCTCATAAGTAGTCGAGATATCCTCATCACCTTGTCTTCCCCCTCCCCACCTCTTCTCTTTCTTCTTCCACGAGCGAAGCCGAAACCGCCGCTCCCATTTCCGACCGCGCCACCTCGCAGCTTCACCGACGCTCCGGCGTTGCTCCCCCACGCCGCCCCATCACGAGGTGCTCTCGGCGCCAGGGATGCCATCCCCCACCTCCATGCTCCCTCTCTGCCCCTGAGACGCTCGGTCGCCGCCACCGCTTCTCCTCCGCTCCCGCCCGCCGCCGATGGACCGCCTTGGCCACCCCGAGCCTCCCGACCACCCCGCGGCTTCCCACGCCCCGCGTGCCCGTGCGTCGTCGCCCTCCTCCCAGCGCCACTCCGCCGCCGTGCGCCCACGCCGTCGCCCAGCTGCCTTTAGCCGCCATTTGCCGCGCTGCTCCTCCGGCACACTGTGGCCATTTGCCGATGGGGTCGCCGCCCTCTTGGGGCTCCATTCACTGCTCATGGGGTCACGGACCACCCCACTGCCGCCGTACCCCCTCCTCTGTCTCTGTCTCTCTCTCTCGCTGTCTCTCCCTCTCCCCTTATGATAGGTGGGCCCCCATGAATAGTGTGCACCCGGTGGGCCCCATGCGTTAGCTTTTCTCTCTCCTCCATTTAATTTTCTGATTTATTTCCAATTCAAACTTCGGAAACTCCGTTCTCCTCCATTATAACTCCAAAAATTATGAAATTTATTTCTAAAATTTTCTAAATTCAAGATCTTACTAATGTCACTGGTCTTGTTTATTTTAGAGTTTTTTTTATTATTGCTTTGGTATTTGTTTGCTCTCTTTACCTGTTGTGCCTTTTTCCAGTACGTTCGTCTGAATAGGGTTCGAAGGCGCGGAATATCTCCATTTTGCACAAGCACAAGATTATCAAGACTCTCTCATCTTTAACCAAGGCGAGTCGTTACTTTTATCATTTTGAGCCTATATTTTATGTAAATTATATTCATTTAAATTACCAAAATTGCATGCTTTAATTCTTTAATCAAATGTATGTTAAAGCTTAAGGTAGTTAAATACCCTTTTGATGATTACTTAATTAATATGCCATCCATTGATAATTGAATCCATTATTCCTTATCACCCTAGCAACTGTGTGGTAAATATTAGTATATATTGTACTTAAGCAACATGCTAGTCTTGCTTAAGTACCGAGACATTAAATATCCTGTTCATCATCTCTTCAAACATGAAATGGTTTTGGGCGGTCATTGGAGATCCATGACTGAGGAAATTGAAATAATTGGTTTTACTCCCCAAAACTCTGATAACTTCATATTACCACATCTAGGCGGATGGAATGGTGGTGGGTGCCGTCGGGCATGAGAGTGGTTGGTATAGGGTATGAACCGTCCAGATGAATTAAGGACTTAATCTTGTCATGAACTTCCTTGTAAAACAAGTACAACCGCAAGTCTGCAAAGTGCAACTTGGCCTAATAAAATTATTAAACCCCGAATGTCATCTTGTTGGATGGATAGCGGGAATGTGCAAGCGCGTGTTGCGATCGGCTTGAAAGGGACACCGATGTTAGGTGAAGTTGCCAGTCGCTGAGGTATAGTTCAACCACACCAGTCGCTGAGGTGAACAACCCACACAACGTATGGGTGTAACCCCACAAGGGAAAAATGACGGAAGGGGTGAGATAATGTGAACGATTACTGTGACGATCGCTCAACTACATGACTACTGAATCATGCGGGGTAACGAGTATGATTATCTCTTGTGGGTACAGTGTAAAACCTCTGCAGAGTCTAAACTGTTTAAACAGCCGTGCCTACGGTCAAAGGTGGACATGAGAACTTGCTAGAGTTAGTTCTATTTCAAGAACCTTGTGGGTGGTATGCAAATCAGGTCAGCTCACCTAGCCAGAGATTTGGCTTTTTCCCTGGATCGTCGTATCCAGTGTTGTTATTGTATGGAGGTGGCTCCAATAAAAAATAAGCATAATGGTGGAGGTAGCCTCTGCTGATATAATTATTGCACAATTAATCTCTTTAATAAAATGTAATTTGGTTAAAGTGCTAGGTGATAGGAATTTGTAAATATGATATTTAAAAATGTTGCTTTAGCAAATAAAAGAACATGAGCCATCCTTGTTCAGCCTTGCGTGTATAATATTGCATCTTGTGTGTTGGCTCGCGAGCACGGAAGTTGTGCTCATCCTCGCTCTTTCCCCCAAAACCCTCAGAAGCAGGAAATCCTAGAGATTACGACTATTACGAGGAACCAGAAGTCTAAGTGTCCAGGGGTTATTGAATCGTAGTTTAGTCTTTAGCTGTTCTAGTCTCGCCTCAGTCCAGTTGACTCCGTCGGTAATTGCGTGCATCCTATATTATCTGAGTCTTCGGGTAATCTCGGACGCACACGGGTTTCCCCAGTCGTTTGCCTGTGGAGAGATGTGCTCTCACCCTTTTGCTTCCGATGTCTCTTCCACTACTTTGTAATGTAATTATTTGACATGTTCGACCCTTATTGTAAAACTTGACCCGATGTGGTCTATGTAAACTCTGATGTGTTGAATTAATGAATGGTTTGGTTTTACGCTATGTATGAAATGATTCAGTGATGTATCTATGAGTGCTATCTACTGATCCAGTGAATAACACAATGTCTTTCACAGAGGAGTCGGGATTATAAAATTCGGGTCCGACAGCCCGTCTTTTACGCAGAAAAGTGCCTCCACTATTTCAGGGCGCATTGAGCTTCGGTAGTAGCCAAGCATCCTGTACAAGTTCCAGCTGAGAATGTAGAACTTCTGCTACTGACCATGGACATTGCGATAGGCAAGACATCCTGGGACATCCTTGAGAGTGTTGGGTACTTGAGGGTGTCAAGGTTCCACTAGTTCAGAATGTCAAATTATGGGATGCGTGGGGTGAGGGATTCTTCCAAGTACTGATGAAGCTCAGACTTTAAAGACTGGTTCACAGCGATGTCTGCAAGATAGTTGTAAGTTTACAAGTCTATCTCCAATCGACGTTGGAGTTGCAGCAGTGTTGTTCTCACTAACAGGACCACTGTTAGTTACCCTTTGCTCAGCAGACGCTGGTGTCAGTAGGAGTGGCTATGCAACACCATGTAACATACCAATTTTTGACCTTTTAAAAATCTTTTATGTAGTTTAGTGCACTAATTTTTTCCTCAATTTTTTACTTGAATTAATAAAGTTTAAATGAAAATTTCCAAATAAAAAATGATTTAATACGAATAATTCAAATGTCAATTAAATACAAAACTACTGTATTTGAGTCCTTCATGCCTAAAAGTATTTTCAAAAAATTTTTGAGAATTTTCCGAGCTAGTTTGGTATTTTCCGTGGCTTTATTTCTTTTGCGGTATTTTCTAGAGAAATAAAACTTACTAAAAACCAAGTGGACCGAATCCTTCTTCACTAGCCCACTTTCCTTTTTCCCTGGTCCGCTGTATCCCCACGCTTGTGGCCCAACAGCTAGCCCAGCTCAACCATCGCCGCCACATTTGCCACACGTCTAGCCCGTATACTCTTTCTCGCCCGCTCCGCTGACATATGGGTCCTACATATGAGCAACACTGTTATTCATCCCTAGCGAGTTCGCCTCCGGCACAACGTCGCCGCCTCTCGATTGGATTCGTCGCCACTTCTGCCGCCTTCAACAGCGAATTCGCCACCATTGGCGAGTCTCCGGCAGCATCCACCCCACCGTCCGCTTCGCCTCGTTCTACCCCATACGCACATCATCTTCACTGAAGGGCCCCAAGCTGCGCGTCCACGTCAAGCCCGCTCTGCAGCCCTTTGTCACCATCGTCGTTGTTGATAACTATTGGTTCCCATGCTCGGCCCGCTTGCATCGCCAAGACCCCTAGAGCCTAGATGCGCGCATTCCAGATCCAGGCCAAGGCCATCTTTGCCATTGCGCTGTTCGCCCGAGCTAGCTCCGCCGCCATCCTCACCACCGGTCACCTCACCATCATCCCCTTGCTGATCCGAGCTAGTGGATGAGTATCATCGTGGCCTCACGATCCTTAGGGTGACCTCGCGCTATAGTGATTTGTATTTAATTTTTGGAGTTTTTTTGTTGTTCTGTCTTGTATTTATTTGTGTTTCTTTTGCCGATGCGAGTAGACATTGATGCTTTGGGAGCTTAAGAAGGAGGAGAAGAGAAACAAGGCCAAGACCATGACCCATTCAAATGTAAGTTGTACTTTGATCATGTTACACCTAGTTTTAGAAAATTATTTTGTATTTAACCTATCATGCATTGCTATTTACTTATCAATCTAAACCACTTGGGAGTAACTATGAACCTAGTTGACATTTATCCACCTTGTACTATTGTATACTATGATCCACTATGAGTTTGTGACCATAGGATGGATAACTACAAGTTGGTCGTTAATGTAGAAACAACATGGGTTGGTGTTGTCATGCTTAGTTTTGTGGGTTATTTATACCATTTTGAAAAGCAACTCTACATTAATGGATTATGGAATGAGTTGCGAATAACTTTGTGCATCACCTGAACGTGACAGGGTTGGCAATGGCATGCATGCATGTACAAACAATTAGTGGCAACTTATGCATCTCAGCATGGCATGTGTTGCACATTAATAAACCATGGTGGGTAAATAATTTAGACAGGGAGAGTGGCAAGAACTGTGTGACCCGGTGGGAGCTATGTGCTACTATGTGTATAAGTGTAGTAACTTGATAGTCTTGACCTAGTTAATTAAGGACTAAAAACTTTTCGCACCATTGAACTGAGCCATATTGTACAACCAAATGTCTGGAATGGGATAAACCTAGCTTAGTATGTTACCAGTATCGACATTGGCTCCTTAGAAAGTAGGGTAGGTTGTGTGCATTGGGAAGGAGGGTGTGGAGTCATGTGTTGAGCCACATCATGGATGTATCCCATTCTTAATTCCAACGGTGAGTCCCACAGCTAGGCCCGCATGTGTTGAGGGTTGGGCGCGTGGATCCAGGCTTGCCGAGAGGGGCTGGTGTTACGGTGAAGTCACATAAAGGATTTGTTAGGACTCAGCATAGGCCATGTTGAGCATATCTTGTGGGTAAAGTGTACAACGTCTATAGAGTGTATGGACTAATTAAACAGACATGTCTACGGTTAAGGACACGCTCGGGGATTTCACATAAGGGGTAGAGTTTATAAACTAAACTGGGATGGTGAGCTGTGTGAGTTTAATGAATTGGGTTATGTGAAAACAATATTTTACTCTTATTTATATGTTAATATTGTTTTAAACTATGCTTTCAATCTATTTATTGTATTTAAATGCAAATGTTCACTTATGCAAAAATAAGTCTGGATAGGTACTTCCTTTGCAATAAGCCTTGCATTTATATATTGCATTATGTGTGCACAACTTGTGGAGTACTCCATGTACTCACCCTTGCAATAATCATCAATCAGTTGCGAAGAGGGAGACTCTACCCCACTATTGGAGGAGGAGTACTACGAGTAGGTTGGTCGCTAAGACTCATACCCCAATCCATGGATATCAAGGCGTCGCCTAAGCGACGCTTAAGCGGTAAGACGGTCGGCAGCGCGTCGCCTCGCCGTCACCTTGCCATGGATGCCTAAGGCGTCCGCTGTAACACCCCAGACCCAGCTGAGCCTGGAATGCTACCATACTAACAAAATTACAAATTAAACTAAGACATTTTGCTAACTTTCGGCATGTTCTCCTTTGAATAACTAACCATACCCGGGGTTTGCACAGCTAACAATAGGAATAAACAATTATCCAAACGCATAAAGCATAAATATAAGAAACCTTAAGCGGTTTACTCAGATTCTAAACTATCATTCAAATTGTTTATTCAATGGAGAATTGGTTCGTGCCAATGTGCATCCAAGCATAAATCTACTCCCTCTCATGCATCTTTGTCCACAAGCGGGTACCTAAAAACACGATATGACAAGAGTGGGTCCAAGACTCAGCAAAGTACATTTAGCAAGACAATAACATAAACAACTGCAACCATCATCTTCCATCCATAATTCTCAACAATAAACATTTCATATGCTCATGCTATGCAAATTGCTCAAATGCACTTTTCTTTCCTCTTTTGCATATACCGGTATTGCGGAGTGTTACACCCGTCGGTGTTCACTCATGCCCGCATTATCAAATTGCGGGGACCCATTGCCCATCCTTTTGGATGGGGACACATTGCCCATATGTTAAATATGGGGATCTCAACGCCTACTCACATGGGTATCTCATGCCAACATGCATGATTGATATGAAATGACATGGACAATCCACAATATGTTCTCATAAGAATTATCAATTATCGATCATCATATAAACAATATGAAATAAATACTTTCATCACGCATAATCATATTAAGCACGCATCAAATCAACCATATTGCCCAAATGCACTTTTCTTTCCTCTTTTGCATATACCGATATTGCGGAGTGTTACACCCGTCGGTGTTCACTCATGCCCGCATTATCAAATGCGGGGACCCATTGCCCATCCTTTTCAGATGGGGACACATTGCCCATATGTTAAATATGGGGATCTCAACGCCTACTCCCGTGGGTATCTCATGCCAACATGCATGATTGATATGAAATGACATGGACAATCCACAATATGTTCTCATAAGAATTATCAATTATCGATCATCATATAAACAATATGAAATAAATACTTTCATCACGCATAATCATATTAAGCACGCATCAAATCAACCATATTGCCCAACACACAATATCGTACTAAAATTCTACTTGCTTTTTACCGCTACGACGCACGAAGAAGCAAAGATGGTGCCTCTACTCCGGGACTCCACCTCCTACACAAGAATAGTGCTAACAATAAATACGCTGAAAAGAGGACTCTGTTTATGCCCCTTAACCCAACTCCTCAAGACCTAGGGTTCGAATACAGGTTTTACTCCACCTTCCCGACAGTCTAGCAGAAAGGACTACGGGACAGCAACACTAATAATAACATAAATTTTACTATGCAACTCGGAACGGGGTGATTGTGAACTATCTGGAATCATGACAAAACCAGCTACAATAATCTGGTTGGGCAAGTCCCCTGATTCGGCCTCCTACTAATTCTTATATTCAGGTGAAGTTTTCTATCCCTTCAACCTGACAGTCAGAAAATAGCGGCGGTAAAAATTCCATAACTTTTGATTGCCAACTCTAAAAATTTTGTTCTTTATCAACTTGGAAATCTTACTGAATTTCCCACAAGTTTCATGTTGGGTTACCTAACTGATTCGATCTCTAAATATTTCTTACTGGCCAGACAAGCAAACTGTCAGATCTCGTTGGCTCTCCTGGACAGTCGCACGAAAACTATCATAAGTTCTAATACATAACTCCAAATTGGGTGATCTCAGTGCCTAACGAAAGCTAAAACCGAGGGATACAACTTTATAAGAGGTGGTCAGATCACAAAACGTACCCATCTTACCCAAAACTGATGAGAAACATCGCTAAACAAAACTGATATGCTACCTGAAACTGCAGTCTGTACCCTTCGGTTATTAACTCATATCTCACAAACCCCTAATAATTATTGTATGAAAATTGGTAAGAGTGTATTTAGACTATATATATACAAGCTGTAAATTTTGAGTATAATCCGTGGTCGCTTAACTACTCAAATAAATGATCTACCAAAACTGCTTTGAGTTAAAGCTGCAGTAGTCCCAGCAGAAAAACTCCCTATCAAAACAGATTATCCTCTCAACTAATCTTCAATCCAACGGTACAAATCAAAGATAAACAATCAAAGAACACACTGACCAAATTTGAGGCCGATCGGATGTCGTTTGATGCTCCGATCGATGAATTAATGAAGGCGCAGGAGGGGTCTTTGCAGGAGGCGGTGGTGGAGAGGAGGAGGGTGGCGGTGAAAAAGAGGAGAGGGAGAGTGGCACATGGGGGTGATGGGTTAGGGTTTGGCTGCCTCTCCCCCTTCCTGGGCCAGTTTCCCTTGGGCCAAGGCTGTAGGCCGCTAGCCCAAGGCCTGAGCTCCTAAAAACGGAAAAACACCCTTTAAAAACTTCAACTCTCTCTCAAAGTAAGTCGGGGTATTACATCCGCCTCAAGGATAAGGCGTCGCCATAGCGTCTCCAAGGCGGTATAAGGCGTCAGGAAGCTCCAAGGCGGCCGCCATAAGTAGGGGTGGAGGAGATAAAAGAGAGGGAAGTCACGGGATGAGGGGGCAAGCGTTGCATAAAACCTGTCGCCGCATGCGTGAAGCCGAACGACCGAAGACCTAGCGCCGCCTCCATCCCCATCGCGGTCTCCATTCCTGAAGCGGCGCGCCGACAACCATCTGCTACGCCACCGTCCTCTGCGCTCCAGATTCAGGTTTGCTCCATCCCCGCCCTCCTGGCCTCCACCTCCACCTCCACCTCCTCCCCCTCCCTCCCCGGTCTCCACCTCCACCTCCTCCCTCTTCTCCCCGTCGGCCTCCCCCTTCCTCCCTTCTCCCCGCATTGCCGCCGTCACGGAGAGGAGGAGGGGAGGTCGATGAGAAGGGGAGCCGGGAGGAGGGGAGCCGGGTCGCCGTCAGGAGGTGATGCGGGGAGAAGGCCGAAGGGAGAAGCCGAGAAGGGAGGGAAGCTTGGTCGCGTCACATGAGCATCGGTGGAGTCAGCAGAGGAGCTTGTGCGTCACTGCCTTGGTGGCGTCGCGCGAGCGACTGACCGTAGGCGGAGTTGGCGGACGGATTTATCTTTGCCGTGACGATTCGTGAATCTTGACCGCTTTATCTTCTTGGTGCTTCTCTGATGATCGATAGTATTGTGCTTAACTGCTGCTGATTATTATTTCTATCTCTCTACTGCTGATTATGGATACTGAGAGATGAGAGTGTTGGACTATGCTACTTTTGTGTTGTGGACTACTATTATGTCATTAGACTACTTAAGCTTGTGGACTTATCACCTATGTTATTTGTGTAAACTTATATCGCTTATGTTATGCTTGTTAATTTGTTATGTTGCTCATATTTAATTCTCAGATTCACTTAATTGTTATTGTGGACTTATGTTGCATTGTTGTTCATTATTCATGTGGCTTGTTGCTTGTGAGAATTGAAGAGAGGAGAGATTGCCAACAAGGTATGTCACTCAATCCGTATTTACTCAATTAATTGGAACATAATTTGTATCTATTATATTTATAACAATCTATATGTTGAAACTTACAAGGGGGATAGATACTACAT
Source organism: Hsuehochloa calcarea (assembly GCA_036346395.1). Lineage (NCBI taxonomy): Eukaryota > Viridiplantae > Streptophyta > Magnoliopsida > Poales > Poaceae > Hsuehochloa > Hsuehochloa calcarea. The sequence continues at coordinate 32,896,409 of CM070594.1, forward strand.
GGGAGAAGAGCAATTGGAAAGGGGGATGGGTGTTACATGAGCTCAAGAATTGGCAACAACAAGGTACTTGTGCTGCTGAAATGCTCATTTTATTAACTGCCTTAGCATCTTAGGACGAGAGTAAGACGTCGCCTCGCCTCACGCCTTACCGCTTAAAAGGTGCGAGAGGGGTGGGTCACGTCGTCTCGCCTTACCACCTTAATAACCATGCCCTAATCGATTGCCTGTGGCGTATCAATGGGCCATCGCTTGAAGTTTATTCCAGTTTCCGCTGCAGATTATTCTCTTTAATGCTAAAACCTTGTGCGGCTTATTTGCATATTAAATCTAGTACGCTATTATTTATTCCACTGTGTCTACACCTTGCACGCTTTGTAGCTACTTAGGAGCAAGCCATAGAGACCACGGTGGAGTAGAAGCGTGGTGCCTACGAGACCCTGCAGATCGACGAGGAAAGCATCAATTAAGGAAGCTACGTACGCCTAGGAACCAATTGTACCACTACCGGGGGAGCCGGAGCCACAACAGCTTGCACAAGGGGCAGCCGCACCACCTCAAGAGGTGCCCACCTGCTGCCTTACCTGCACCGGCACCCCCTGTCACCGACGTTCAGCTTGCCGCCGCTCCACCCAACTTTCCAGTCTACAACCAGGAGCAGCGTCACCAAGGTCATGGAGGCTATCTCAGTGAGTGAGATAGTGTTTTAGAGTCAGAGTCAAGTTTGCATCGGCTGCACTTTATTTTTGCGTGGAGACCGAACTATTTTGTTCAGGTGGCACGGTGTTTGCATCGGCTGTACTTTATTTTTGCGTGGTTTTCCACTAGCGCTAGTTGTTGTTCGGTTGAAGACATGAGAAGAACTTGTTAATGTTCATCAAGTGTACCGTGAAAGACCGTACCAATCCAAGACATAAATTAGGGATGTAATTTCAGGTTTCTCATCTGTTGGTTGTCGTTTCTGCCACAGAATGCGTACAGGCATGCGTATTTCGTTCGGTTCTTGTAACATTGTATAATCGGTGTCCAGCTTGCCCGGACCCCGGATATGTTGCTTACCATTACATTACTCTTCTTGTAATTAACACAAAGATGCACATCTCTGCTGCGTTTTCTCGAAAAGAAATGATAGTCTAAGAATGGACCCGGGGCAACTACAATTATTTCCATGAAATGAGCGCATGAGTTGATGCCTATCGCCAAGTCCACAAACAAATATAATCAAGACTGGTCCGGTAGCAGCTATACGTAAGTGATCATCAGAAGCTGCGCGCACTCATCATGCTACAGACGAATAAACATTGGGCAACTAAGACTAGGTGAAGATAACATGTAGTACCAGCCAGTACATCACGTCTGTCAAATCGAAGTATGAAACCACTAAAGAAATAATCCTTACCCTCACCACTGCTCTACAAATTTTTGTGAAAAATTTCAATAGGATGAATAGTAACCGATTTCATTTTTCTGGAATTTCCAGAAAACTGATTTTCAAACGGCTATAACTCTCTCAAATTAAATCCAAATTGAATAATTCTTTCACCTAAATTCATCATCTAGCTACTGTAGAAATTACGCACATTTTGAGCACTTTGCATTTCTTGACTTTTCTCGATATTGATTCAGTGTTGTCTTTATATAGATTTCGAATCAATTTTTATTGACTCGTACACCACGAGAGCAAGCGACTTAACTTCAAGCAAGGAAAGTATCATTTGAACTTTTTTGCATCATATTGCTCCAGTGTTGATTAGTTAGATGCAATGATAATTGCTTGCATGCTAATTTTGTTATTTCACTATTTTTGTAATGTGTAGTTAGTTATATCCTATTCACGAGTTATTCCAGTACTTACATGCTTAAGATAGGTTGTGTGAAATTCATATTATGGGATAGCTTAGCCATGCAAGTCTAGTTGTGATAGATTGATTGTTGGGAATAACCCGATAATTATGGGAGATACAACTTTCTTATCTTCTTTTTATTTCAGATCTTTGTTTGTGTTTCTCAAGTTAAATTTTGTTATTTTAAAAGATTTTTGGATCTGGACAAGTGGTTGCTAATGATGGTGCCTTCATGCGAGATTGGGTATCTTGGTTGTCTTGTCCAGGACTAACAAGGACCGAACTTTGGTAACATCATTGATTCAAGTAAAACTTGTGCTATCACCGCGGGATATAGGTACCGCTTGGTCAAGTAAGGGGAAGATTTTATTGGTTTGGACCGTGGGTGGTGTGAGGACACAGCGACCGTGAAATCCTATGTTCTTTAGGGTCCCAATGTAATATATATTGTGCAGGTGAGCACGATTCCTATGTTGGGGGTTCAACCAACATACTAACTACATACTGTGCCCCTCAGACACAACATGCATGCCCGCTTAGCATTTGCTATATGCTTATGTACTAAGTTGGGGTTTCATCTTGCATGGGTGGTCTCGATTTCTTCGACCGACACACCATAGGAAGTGTATTAATTCCGGAGGCTTATAGGCTAGTCGAGTCGTGTGGGTAAAGTAGTACACCTCTGTAGAGATAAACCTATTCGAATAGCCGTGTCCACGGTTACAGACAATTGCTTGAGTTTGGGAGTCACTATTGTTAGACTTTGAATCAAAATTGATGGTTACAACTTGGTATTCGGCATGAACAGGTGTTCGTGCATTCTAGTGTATCAAAGTGGGCTACCACTTTGGTATTTATTTGATTCAATTGTTTACAAATGTATCAGTTTATTACATGCTTTATTTCTACTTTAAATTTGATTTTTAAATGGCACTTGAAAAACTAGTATGTGTAGATTGAAAATTGTTGTGTTTTTTTTTTTTGCAAAACTAAAGCCACTAATGCTATCATTTGAATGTCCATTATGCATAACTAATTTTACCTTTGTTTAAGACTTGCGAGTACGTTTTGTACTCAACCCGCTTGCTGCAATTACAGGTGAAGATGAACTACCGATCGATGAGTTTGTTAGCGTCGACTATGGCGACGCTAACGAATAGTGCTATTATTTGACTCCCAGTTGGTTGCCTTGGGCTATGGGCACACCATGCTGGACCTTTTAGTTTATTTACTTTGCTCCCGCTGCTACTTATCGTTCTTATTAAATTTGGCCGATCGACTCTGTTGTAATCGATGTAGACCTTGATCTATTATGTTATACGTCTTTCATTATGTCTATGTATGAATATTGTATGTCTGTGATTGACGTTGATGAGGGTATGTGTATGTTGGTCGCTGATCTTGGGAGCCAACACGAGACACCTACCAGCTGTTGTGAATCCCATTTTAACTTGTTTAAGCGTGGGCTTAGACCGTTGGAGAACTAATCATCATGCAGTGCTTGCAGAGGAGCAGCGCGCATGATCGTCGGGGCTCTAATTTCGGTCGGGCCTTCTCACTTAGATGGAGTTAAGGTGGAATTCATTGACTTGAGGCGGAGTTATTTCCATAAGCCTTTCGTGTGGTGATTGACTTGTTTACATTCTATTTTTACATATATTGCAAAGTACAATGAGTTACTTCTTTGTTAGTCTTGATTTATGCATCATTAGTCATTTGCGATATTTGCCTTCTCTTAAAATCCAGAATTAAAATATTGCCCTCATTTTCAATAGGTTGTACTCTTACGCTTAGGTTGTATATACCAACGTTCAGTCTTTAATCGATCTGGGCAAAGATCTCCCCCTATCAACTTATGAGATACACCTCTCACACTCAGTTTATAATATAACTCACCCGCGTCACAAACTAATATTTCCATTTTTATTTTTATATAAAATAATATAGGCCACCCCTCTGGACCACATTTCAAATTCTCCCGAATTCATACTCTCATTTTCAATGATTATTCAATTTTAGCAAAACTAGTGCGCGACTAAGCATCTATTCGACATTCCTAATCATAATACCCAAATTGACCTCACATATTGTCCAAATCATATCCTAAAGGCTACAACAGTAAGAATATCAATATTTTAAAGAGGATCATGCTTAGAATAGGATTTTAACTATTGTTATCCCCAACATAGCCATTTTAACCAAACATACATGCATATATAATAGATTTTTGCAAAATGAAATACAATAATTGAAATAATGGGATCAACATGGTCAAAGTAGATGCTTGCCTTGCTCTGGTATCTCCGAGTATGAGGATGATCGGTCGTCGAATATTTCGTTCGTGTTTCCGATGTCTATTGAAAAGAGCCGAAAACATATCACAAATAGTAAAATAAATTCAACAGCAACAAAATCTTTTTTGTTTTGCATATTCAGACAGAACATGATTTTAGATGAATTTATTAAAAAAAAGATTCATTCAATTTCGACCTTATATGCAAAAGTCATTAACATTTCAATTTTGCTCAGTTTGAAAATCCTGGAATAAAAAAAGGGTGACGTCAAAAACATATTTTCTAAAGTTTAAGCTTTACAATTGAGAAAGTATATTTCCTTTATAATGAAAATGGCTTTTCTATTTTTACATTTTATGAAAATCATTTACTTACATGTTCGGCCTACATGTTAGTCTCTCGGGTTTTGATTTTTGATTTTATTTCTGAAAATAGTGATGGTCCCATATGTCATACACTCATTACATATTAACTAAATGACTAGACCTAATTTTTATTTTAAACCTCTAACATGTGGGGTCCACTTGTCACTTATCGGTTTTAAAATGTGGTTTTAAAACCAAAAATAGTGCATGGGTCCCGCATGCCAATGACTTTTATTAAACACATTTTTAATTAGATTTTTTTATTATCTTTGCAGCCGGTACCACATGCTAGTGGCTTAGTAACTTTAACCTCTGTCATTTGGTGCTAATTAACTCCTAATTACATGGCCCACAAATCAAAGAGAGAGAGAAGGAGAACTGCGCAGTGCACCGCTGTCTTGATGAGCTCACAAGCAGCAAACGGCGCAGTTGCTTGGCTCGGGAATAGGCAAAATGGATTTCTAGTGTGATGGTTTTTCTACCGGGTGGTGGTGGAGAGGTAGGGGATGGCTGGAGCGTCACCGGCAACGACTTGTAGAGATGGCGCAAAGCAGGGCCGTGACGGTTTTGGCGAACGGGGCAAAGGCAAGGTGAATGGTGGTGCACATGAGCTCCAGGGGGTCATTGCGATGCTACCAGTGGCAGCACCGAGACCAATGGTCACTGAAGCGGCGGCGACAATGCTTCCCGCGGCGGCGTCATGATCATCTATAGTGAACTCTACGCTACGCTAGCTAACCGTCCAATCTAACACGCGCAATAGCTCTAGGGTACTACAAGAAGCTCACCAAGGGTGTTCATGGCGTCGTGGGATGGCAAGGGAGCTTGGAGCAGCGACAGTAGCAATGGCGGCGGCGACGGTAGCTTCACAACGACCCAGCTCCTCGGTGACGGATCACTGAAATGGAGCCACGCATAAGCTCAAGGGCATGCTAAGGAAGGTTAAGAGAGAAGGAATTTGGAGATCTCCTGTGCGTGTGTAAACATCAAGCGAGGAAGAAGCATCAGTGGAGTATGGAACGTATCGTGATGTGGTTGGGTGAGGTTCAAGCTCACCAGAGCGCTGGGAACGTGAAGATCTGGATCGGGGTGCACACCAGAGATGGAAAAGATGACAACGCGATCATGCTACGGAGCTCCTGGGGCTACATCAAGTAGAAGAAGATTATAGGTGAGGTGAGGGGAGCATGGTGACGCAGGTGGTGAAGGCAAGGAAGCTCACCAGAGGAAATGACAACGTAGAGCTTGCTCATCGGCGTCGAGAGCGGCGTTCGTTCCCGACGAATCAAGGAGCGATAAGCTACGGTTCTTAGTAAGAGGCTAGAGCGGAGGCGAGGAGATAGTGATGCGGTTAGGAGCTTAAGTATGGTTGAGAATGACATGATATTCAACTGCGAGAATGCGGTGGCGCGGCGAGAACTCGTGGCTCTCGTGGCGTCTCCACTGTTCGGGGTTAAGCGGCGATAGGAGTCGCTAGCATTGGCGCAATGATGCTTTGGTGCGAAATGGTGGGAAGCGAATGAGCAGAGGCGAAGCAGTCGACACGAGCCTGTTGGCCAGGCGAGCTATGCAAAGGTGGAAGAAGTGTGTTGGCAGTGGGCTTGGCGTGTCGTGAGAGGAGAGTGGGGCGGTGTGGGGTGGAGCGGGCGTGAGGAAATGGGCAGTCTTGGATTCAACCCAATAGGCACCGGAAAATCAAATTTGGTTTGGAAATTTTTCTAAAAAGGCTGAGAGTTTGGCAAATTTCTAAATATAGCAAAAGAACTCCAAAAAAAATATAAAAAGTTTTGTGAAGGCTCCTGACACAGTGTGTATTATTGTGTGATTTTACCAGAATTTTGATTTGTTCTGTATTTTTCTCAAATTCTTTCAAGCTTCTGTTTGTATGCAAATGGAACAATTAATTTATGGAAAAATTTCAAACACATGCTCAAAATTTTATTCCCACATTTAAACTCAGTACAAATATCCCGGGTTGGATTTTGAAACGTGGACTAAATTAGCCCCATTGTGCAATAAAAATTCCAAAAATAGCCCCATAAATCTAAAAATTCCAAAAATGGCCTCCCCGTAGTAGGTCTTTCTTAGTGGGGGGCAGAAGACCTTAATCTTGCCCCTTGAGTGGGGCAGGTGCGCCTTAGTCTTGCCCGGGCAGCACCAACCGCAATCGCAAGCGACAGAGTGCGATATTTTTATTTCTTTGAATTTTTTTTCTCCAAAAAAGTTATTAATAATATTTGTTAGACGATTTTTAAAATATACAAAATGAGCTCAAACAATTATGAAATTTTTTGTGGAGCCTCCTGGCATAGTTTTTATGCTTGTGTAATTTTTTGAAATTTTATGTATTCTTTTTTTCTGCAAAATTCTTTAAAGTTTAATGTTTGTAGGAATTTTATAATATAGCAAATGAGGTCCAAACATTATGAATTTTTTTACATACTCCTACAGTGGACTTGATTGTGTAAATTTTACAAAATTTTATATGCTCTGAAATTGTCTCGACAAATTCGGGTTTAGATCTCAAAAATTAGGGACGAGGCGTTTGAAATTAGGGTTTCATGAATTCATGTGACTTGAAATGTGGGAAGTATGGTTCTCCATCACATTTCTTACGTGAAAGTAGAGTGCGGAAGCGAGTACGAAAATTAATTTAGCGAAAGGGCTTAGAGCGTTGCGATTACGGAGAAACCTAAAACATAGCGAATCGAGACCGATGTGAATGGCTATACTTTGATGGCTCGGCGGAGGCCTGACGACGAACTACATTGCGGCCCGTGCGGACGAAGCCACGTTACATGTGGTCACATGGCATGATGGTTCGGCTAATTACTTTACCATGGGCGCTACTACTACGGTAACTTTCGCGACACAAGCTTAGGACCATGTAAATCGCATGCCTTTAGGGATAGTTAAAACATGGCGAATAGGAGGTGGAGTACTACGGACTAGCCCGACCTCTGCGTGGGCCGGGGCCATTTGCCCTTTCTTGCGAGCTCGGCATTGTAGTCCTCGCTTTGCCGCTCGGCCTCGGCCGCCATTTCCGCTTTTCTCGCGCTCCTGCGCTGCGCCTCGAGATGGGCCGAGTCTCGGCGGATCGCTCGTTGTGCTCTTGATCAACGATCCTCCTCCGGATCTCGCGTCCCCTTTACGCATTCCACTCCTCGAAGTCGGAGCCCCAGTCGTGTGGGTGGATCTCTAGGTCGATCCACTTGCGGAAGCCACATAGCGGCTCGGGGACTGCGGGTGAGCGGAGAGATTGTTAGTGCATACTCAAAAGAGAATTGGTGCGATATATTCTTGTTAGTACTCCTTACCGTTGCAGATAGGTGCTTTCGTATCCCAACGGCGGTCGGGATAGTCGGAGGAGTAGTTAGGACATCCCCGAACGCATGCCGAGGCCGGTGGTGCTTGGATTTGAAGAACTTGCATGTGTCCTGCACCAGCGGATGGCGGCGTCTCCCCTCGGTGGGTGTTGCGGCGAAGGCTCGTTTGGAGCGTTTTGACGGGGGTTCTTTGTACGCGAGGTTTCATTGCGGAGAGCTGCCATCTGGCAAGCTGCTCTTCTTGGGACCGGGCCTCGTGACCCTAGCTTGTTCGGCCCGTGCGTTGAAGCCCTTGCTAGATCACGGATCTCGTCCATTGCTTCTTGAGGTTGTCCATCCGGCGTGGTGAAGCAAGCTCGGTGTAGTGTTTGGTTTGGTTGTGTGGTTTCTCTCGTAGATGACTTGCACCTCCTTTTATAAGCGGAGGGTTGGCATGGCGTGGTTGGCGAGTGTTGTCTAATCTTTCTCGGAGAGTAGTCATGGCCCCTTTTTAAGTCTTTGTATTTTGGTAGGAAAAGCTACGGAGGCGAGTGTTGTCTGGTTGTTGCGATGAGTTGTCACGTCTTGCTCTGCAGAGTCTTGTCATTTGATCGAAAAGTGGCGAGGCGGTGAGTTGTCACGTCTTGCTCTGCGAGTCTTGTCATTCGATCCGAAAAATTTGGCGAGGCGGTGAGTTATCACGTCTTGCTCTGCAGAGTCTTTGTCATTTGATCTGAAAAATTTGGCGAGGCGTTGAGTTATCACGTCTTACTCTGCGAGTCTTGTCATTTCGGTCGAAAATTTGGTAAATTTGTTTTGCAATTGAAGTTGTTTTGAAAGCCATCTGCTTCTTTGTTAGGATGATTGGTAGTTCCGACGATACAAGTGCGGAAGTACCTCTCGCGAACTTCGAAAATCTCGAACGCGTTTTTTACAAAGAGCACTCTCTTGGGACTTAGCTGATTTTCTACAAGCGTGGTTCTTACCGCCATGTTTGGGCGGTACTCTGCACCGCGAAGTTGATTTTCGGCGGAGCGATAATCGAATACCGCAAATTAGATAGCCGTAGTTCATGCGATTTAGAAATTCTTGTTTGATTAATTCACACGCAAAGTGTCCACAGCGGAATTAGATAGATGCATACTTGATACAAACTAGTACCACAACGCCGCAAAGGCATACATCACGTAGTGCGGGGATGCATAGATAAAGAGTGGATATTACAATCTTATTAAAGCGAACTTCTACTTAGCAAGAACAAGAAATAATAGAAGAAAAATTACCAAGTGGCCATGTTAACTAATTTACGTAGCGATTTCTCAACCCTTCCCATCCTTTCATCCGATCCTTTAAGACCATTATCTTTATTTTCCGTCGGTTCATCCGATGGTCGAGGCACTTGATTGAAATCGACCACACGATGTGTGTCCTCTTGCAAAGGCGCAATTTGCATTGCAATGCCTCGAACGTCTGCATCGCTTCATCATTACAGCCGGAACCGACATGTTGTGTTCTATAAAAATAATTGGGAATACAAGTGAAAAATATGATGTTTGGAAAGAAGTTCAATGGGGATGATCGGACATAAGTTACCGTAAGATTCGAACACTTCATGAACACTCGGGATGGATTCGTTGGCATATGGGAGGTGAACACATTCAGGATCCACCTGCGAGGGCAATCCAAGTCTTTGTCTTAGTGCTTCTAATTGCTGTTCACTCGAAAGTTTGATGAAGCCGTAGACATCCGTTTAAGGCTGGAAGGAAGGAGAAGAGGCGAAGAGTGAGTGGAATGGAAGCCAAATCATGCATATATATAGCTTTGTTGGTAAATTGTAATTTGGTTGAAGAAAATTCGCGTCATGCGAGTAGCAGAGCGAGGAGGTATCGTGGGGCGACATTGCGTTATGTCTTTAAGGTTTAGTAAGTTTAAATCGGAGATTCTGATTGTTGTTAGTACTAAATATTTGAGATAACATGTTGTGTACATAAATCTAACGATCGTAGCGCACATGGACATTACATAAATCGAAAGGCGAGATGCATGATGGCATTATGTAACAAGTTTTACGTCCATGAAATTAGTTAGGCGCATGGTCGTGTCGCTGCGGGACGGCGTAGATGATCCTCGGGAATGTGAACTGTCAGGGAGTGGCGACGTCTCGAAGGCCGTAGTAGGGGCCCATGCGGGAGGCGAATGCGGGGTGATCTCATCGTGGCGGTCGGTGAGGCCCGAGCATGTCGTCCACCCATGGTGCTCTTCTGCGGAAGCGTCTGAGGTGAGTTAGTCATTGCTTTTGTCTGACGGGAAAATTGGTGTTAATGCGTTCACGTGTACCGAGTAGGTTGTTGTGTTGGCGAGGACCCTCTGGCGGTCGAGCCGTAGTCTTTGCACGGTGTACCCTCCGTCGTGTCGCCGAACCACTAGTCGCGCTCCGGAGGTGTGATTGAGCGCCGTGCGAAGAAGTCGATCCTGCGCCTCCCTCGTGATGGCGATGGTTGCGGCGAGTCTTGTCCCCCTCGCAATTCTTTGCAAGAACAAAGGGTAATGTCACATCGTCCGAAATGAGTGTATGGAAAGGTATCGACGACAAGAACCGGTTGACGGATGACATACACGTGGCTCGAGGCGGGTCGGGGCGGCGGCCGTAGCTCGGACGACTCCCAGTCGACAGGCGTCGCGGAGGGCGGTCTTGCGGAGTGCGGAGGCGGAGGTGGTGGAAGGTACCGCCACGCACGCGATGATGTACGTGAACGTCGTTGTGGCGACCACAAGTTATGGATCTAATCGCGAAATTACATCCTCGCGCGCATCGCGCGCAGCGCTATGATACGATCCATTGTGTTGTTGTTTCCACGGTCTATAGCTTCAGTGAGTGGTTGCGGACACGCTCAAGCGGTAGTCTTGCGCAAAAACCGATAGTAAGTGCGAAAAGTGTTCTTTGAGCGAGAATTATCACGAAGAATGTTTTACCGTCTCGTCGGCGGGCGCCCGATGACGGTCGGACCAGCTAGTCTGACGTCGTCCGCATGGCGCCCTTCGGGCCTGCGGCGCCGCCCGAAGCTTTGCACCTAGTGCGCGGAGCGTACCACACCGCAAGTACGCCGCAGACGTGCGGATGGCGAGCCGCGAAACTCGGCACCACGTCCGTCGTAACCCTGTCAATCCACAGCGTCGTCCAGGGCTGCTGTATTTGCCTCCAGTCATCGCTCCTCCGCCCTCTCCTCGTCTGCCTGCAATTGAATTTACATGTCAGAAAATCTTACTCAAAAATGCCCTCAAAATAACACCAAATAATGACATATCGGTGAGCCTTTGCCGTGAGAGGTCGTCCGTGGCGGTGGAACCTCTGGTAAAGGCGAATTGCCTCATGACCAGCTGCGGGTTGTCTTTGCTTTCGACCATGTGCGAGAAGACCAAGTGGCGGTCGTCATCGAGTGCCTCGCCCAGTTACCTTTGGGGCGATAATCCGAAGGGGGCCGTGTCGTGAAGGAACCGTGCTGTCCATGGCCATCGGATGCCCTCGTCCTCGTGGAGAGTCTCGAAAAGGTTATGGAACTCTGGGTATACGCGCGATCGGTCTCTCCTAGCCCACCCTAGGGTAGCACGTGTCCAACGTGTTCCTATCGTGAGGCCCGTCGGCGGGTCGTCCCTGCAGCGTCCGTAAAGCTCGGTGGTCACTGGTAAGGGTGCACGCTGGTGCGGAAATACGGTCGGCCCGACGGAAAGTGCTCCTACGACCATAAGCGTAGGAGGCGTAGCACACCGCGAGGCGGCTCCTCGCCCGTCTTGCTGTTGACAAGCGTCACACAACCCTCGGTAGGTGGCGCAAAAGCTGCTGCAGAGCCCCAAGCATCTTGTGGAACCTCGTCGGGCGAGGACGTCGCCAGAGATCGTGCGGATGGATGTAGCTTCGGTACCGCGGTCTCCTGCGTGGTAGGAAGCAGATCCATCCGAACAAGAACAACAGTGCAGCGACTAAATGTGTCCTCACTTCCTCCGAGTCGCATGCTCGGGCGAGATCATGTACCGCGCGGCCAGAATGTGGCACACCCGCGCGTTCGCGACAGCGGGTCACCAAATCAGCCGACCAAGCGGACCTTCGGTCCATCGCCTCGGAGGGCACTACTGGAAGACCACGCAGAGGTAGACACATGGCGAGAACCGTCCTCGAGTAATGGTCATCTCCCCGCCGGAAGTGGAAGGTGTGAGTCTCGGTCTCCAGCGGTCCTGGCGCTTGACGGAGTGCGCGTCAAGCTGCGGCCAGCGCTTGGGAGGTCCAACATCCGGCGGCGGCGGAGCCGGTCTCCAAGCTTGAGGGACGTCTGCGCTCGTCAAGGGGCCATCTCTCTGGGGCGCTCGGGACCCGAGCTCGGAGGGCCGACGCCGGCGGACCACGCCCGACAGCGATGTCCCACATCCCGGCGTGGGTCGGCGGCTCGTCGCGTCGTCAAGCTGGAGCTGCGGCATCTCTCGCCAGCGAGGAAACAACATGTCGATTACGCATGTAAAACAAATTATGTGACACGGAAAATAAGGCAAGACATACGATAAAAATTTCAACAATGCAATATGATCATAATGAGTTAACAACAAACCGGACAACAACAAGTACTACATAAAGGCATGGATAAGCAAAGCGAGTCCATCAAAGACATTGAAATAAGCAAGCGACATCACGGCGTAGTAATTATATCTTCCTCACTACGATTGCTTTGCTTGTCCGGGATGCATTTAGGCGTGGTGATGGAGTGCGAACGAGTCTTACCGCGATGCGCAGCGGGTCGGCGAACTCGTTGCCGCTGTTGGTCGTCGTCCATGTCGTTCGGATGCGTTGGGATTGTCGTCTTCCACGGTAGGGGTGCTTTAGTGCGTCGTTGGGCACCCACTTCACTGTCGACCAAAGGTCCACGTAGTGCGTGTCCGGCCGTATGAATGGAACTCGGCCTCCAAGTTGCATCTGGTGGTGGATGTCATAGTACTCGGAGATGTAGCGCTCGGGCTTGCCGCCACGCCCGCGCATGCAGCGTACACATGGGAGCATGGTTTGTGCAAAGCTGCGGCTTATTGCAGTGCACGACGCTTCTTCACCAATCGTGCGGACTGCCACGATCCCCTCTAACATGGCCCATCACGTACTTCTCCACGAGCACGATCTCGAACTTACGCTGGCGCCATCCATGGTATGGCGGCGTGCGATCGAGCCTTGCGATCTTATTCGCCATGTAGGCATGCATTACTTTGAGAATTGCTTCCGTCCTCCAAATGCTTCTTGGCCATCATGGCTCTGTTGACAAAGTATCCGATGGTGCGGTTCGGCTCTCCTCCACGATCGCGGTGATCGGCGAGATCGGACACCCTTGAGCACACCGTTGTACACCTCAGACATGTTGGTCGTCATGATCCGTACTTTGCACCGTCCGTGTCATGCAGCAGGGACCATTTCTCCATGTCAGGTGCGTGCGAGTTAACCCACTGTGTGAACTCCCCAACTCTCGCGGACCCTCTAGCTGCTGCCCCTGCCTCGGCATGCGCCGAGTCTCTTACATGCTTCGGTCTCCTCATCGAGCCGTCTCCACACCGCCGAACTTCCTCCTTTGGTTACGCATGCGAGCTTCTTGAACATCTTCATGAGGTCCTTGCTCAAACCTTGTGTGGAAGTTGGCCGCGAGATGCCTCATGCACCAACAGCTCCTAACATCGTTCCACTAGTACGGCAGTGCGTCCCATTTTGCATCATGCACAACGCAGACAACAACCCAGCATTGCGATCCGAGATGACACATACATCGGCCGATCTTGCACGACCGCCGCTTCACATTGCACAGAACCACAACCCGACTCTCCGTGTTCTCGCTCTCAACAATTGCGAGCATACGGGGACTAAGCGGTCATTCGCATCGGCCGCAGCGGCGGTGAGGATGGTACCCTGCACTTCCCACATAGGAAGGTACCATCCATCGTGAGCACGGGCGACAATGTTTGAACCCTTCGATCGCTGACGGAAGGCCCGAAGACCCTTTCAAGAACAAAACAATTGGGCCCTCCGTCGGATGCACCCGCTCAAGCTTGTTTACGTCGTCCGGGATTAGATTCGCGATTTGATGCGATAATCTTGGTACTAGGTTGTAAGCCTCTTGAATGTGCGAACATTCGCTCGAACCTCGCGTTTCGCACGCCATGCCGTCTTGTGGCCGACGGGGAATCCCACCATATTGGCAACATCCGCGGCCAGGAGCTTTGGCGAAATGGACACATCTGCAATGACGAGGTGGCTTATCAAGATGGCAACATACGAGGGCGTCATGTTGCGGTGCAATGTAGCGGCTCGGCTAACTTCGCATGTGTGGTCCTTGGCCACCGTTATCAGGAAGCCCATGGCGTGATGCGTGAACCTCTGCGCACGGACTTTGCCGGCCACAGATTCATCAACACACGGCGATGTGCGTGTCGGGGTTGGACCTCTGCACCCGATCGTCCGTCCGATGTTAACGGCGTATCTTGCAATAGCATGTTGTGCGGCGATCTTGTTAGGAAGCGGCCTCTGGCGGGGTGTCCTCATTGAACCCCACTCGGCACCCTCGGGCGTGGCGAGACCCCGCGATGTCATCGCAACATCGTCAATCGTGAGGGGCGTAAGCAATGTCGATGGTCACAAAACCACCAAATGCACCTCCCGCGGCGGCTTCTCCGTCTTCGTCGTCTTAGAACTAGTTGTTTCCACGTCCTCCTCACTTTCCACCTCATCCACGGTCGGTCGGTACTCGTGACAATCAATACAGGTGACCACCATCTCTCGCCCGCCGTTGGGCTCAAAATTGACCGCCACCCCTCGGTCTCCATCGCCCACGTCTCCTCGAGCTGCAGACCAACGCAAGCTCCTCCTCACCGGACTTCACTTCACCGGAACCACCCGCGGATGTCCCGTGCTCTCAAGAACCGAGCGTAGACCATCGGCGGCGCATATATCAGTAGCGGCGGGGTTGCAAACAACCCCATGTAGTTGGCCCATGAAGCGTCACATGTGACCTTCATAAGTTGCCAAAGCGGTCTCGCTGCACCACCCACCACCGAGGCATACAAGCGCCTCGATCGCGGCTTCTTCCTTCGATGGCGCGATCGAGCGCGAACGACGCACCGCCTTAGCTCCGAGAGGCTCATGTCCTTGAGCCGGCGCCGGATCACGGTGCGGTGACAATTTGACAGTCCGCACCGCACGGTCCGTCGCGACGAGACCGTCCCGTGGAACACGAACAGATCTTGAATTTCCGCCATAAAGTACCTAACACATGTGCATAGGAAACCATCGAATTATTTGCGGGATTTTTGTCGTAATGAGCGCTTCTACAAATTTGGTTATGCCCATCTTGTACCGAGCGTTTTGTCGTACATGTTTTCAATCCGATTGGAGTTCGTATGATTTTTCTATCAATGAAATGTCCAAGCTAATATTATTTCTAGTATAAATAATCCATAGCCTATTCTATGTTACACTTGAAATTTCTGTGGTACTACATAGTTACGAATTTTTAACTAGTTTGATATTACGATTGCAAAATAATTCACTTGAATTTCTTATTGCATTTCTCGTTTCCATACCCGAGTTAGACCTAACTTACACCAAAGACATGTGTGGTCCACGACAAGGTATTCTTTTCATTAAATTTCAGATTTAAAACTTACCGAGAGGTGCGTCGGGTTTCTCATTCTAGCGTGTAATCGTAGTGCATGCACCGAGCGCGATATGCCCGATCAAGAGTACATATACAAAGCGTTCGATGGGGCTATTTCTATTTTGCTTAACGACCTCCAAAAATTTTGCTATTTTATGACCAAGTTCATGAAACTATAAAAATACCCGAAAGGAAATTTACAACACTACTAGCAAAATGTCTGTTAAGTCAACTAATTACGGCATAATGACATTGTTAACTACTAGGTCTTCAAAATAAACTAACTAGACAACTAAAACTACTCTGTTGCTACAATTCATCTAATTGCATTCTAATCACATTGCTAAAACTACCGATAATACTAATCGAATGCGAATGACACTTACCTTTTCTAGGTGCTCGCAGCAGGCTTCAAAGCTTATTTTCTACGTGCTCGTGATTTTTTCTGACTCGTAGATTTTTTTTTCACAAATTTTTTTTCACTCTAAGCAGTGTCAAGACGAGCCGGTGAGGAGGCTCCTCACCGCTCCCTCCCTTTTATAGGCGCATAGCGCGCCTCTGCGCAGCGCATAGCGCCGGGAACTGGCCGGCGCCGTAGCATGTGACCCAGCGCCGCCACGTGCGGCAAACACCCGCCGACCCGGGTGGGGCAGCAGCAGTCTTTGCCGTCTGGGACGGCAAGGTATGTGGCCCCACCAGAGGCGACACCAAAGTCTTGCCCACAGGACAGCGAGACCTACTACGGGGAGGTCATTTTTAGAATTTTTAGATTTATGGGGCTATTTTTGGAATTTTTATTGCGCAATGAGGCTAATTTAGTCCACGTTTCTTGGATTTTTGGGATGTTACAATGCCGTTGCCTTTGTTGGAAAAAACGCAGTACACCCTTTTGAAGAGATAACTACACCACTGTCAGTGGACACAAGAATATTTTGAATTTCTGAGTAGGACATGACTTGAGCAAACAACATAATAATAGAACCACCAAAACACAAAAGCCAGATACACATTATGGAAGATAAATAAGATATTATAGGCGTAGTCAACACAGTAAGAGCATATTTTAGCATAGTGGAATCAGCAAATGCTTTATCACATAGGATAAGTAATGAACATTCTACAACTGCTACTGCAAATCGCAAAAATTGGAACAAGCCAAGCACCTGTCGATGATCTATAAAGATGTATATTCGGATATTCCTATTAGTTCTGTACACCACAATCAATTTTATGCACTGCTCTACATGGACAGGCCCAAAATTCAAATACCCACAATGCATCTAAGTATTCAAATCCAGAAGAATTCAGATGCTCACCATGTAAAAGATCCAAATAACATATCGAAAGTGCCGTGCTACTTCAGTTTTAATGCAATGGCCCTAGGAGAAGCACACCATGCACACTACCCAGTACTAACCAAATTGATAGAAGTTTGCATATAAGGTTGTGATATCGTGCATAACTCTGGAATAGGCAATGGAACCAAAACAAAACCCATCTGAACAGTGCAGAATGCAGAGTACTCACAAATAAGCTGTGTATTCAGTCGGGGTGGCCGCCGCACCGCCGCACCCGTCGAGGTTGCTGCGCGTCGAGGCCTCCATTCCTCATCCTTGCCCCGCGGCAGCCTGCAACTAACCCTACGACTTCGCTAAACCATCAGGGGCACGGGCAGACGCCCTGATTTGTACTTGAGTCAGTTGATTTGTACTTTAAGAAAAACAATTGCAAAATTTTTGATTCTTCGGGTAGCCTAGTTTGCGGGATTTCTCGATATGGGAGGATCTTTCGTGCTGATTTTTCTGAGTCTTCTGGTGATCCTCTCCGGTGTTTAATTGCTTCTGAATCCCGTGATTTGACCTTCTGGCATAGGAGACTAGGTCATATAGGCTTTGATCATTTGACACGAGTTAGCGGCCACGATCTCATTCGTGGTCTGCCAAAACTCAAGATGGTCAAGGATCTAGTTTGCTCTCCATGCCGGCACGGCAAGATGGTTGCCGCTTCTCACTCTCCAGTCACAGTGACAATGACTGATGCACCAGGACAACTGCTCCATATGGATCTGCTTGGTCCGGCTCGAGTCTGATCGGGGGAGGAAGTGGTATATTCTTGTTGTGGTCGATGACTTCTCGAGGTACTCTTGGGTGTTTTTCTTAGCCTCGAAGGATGAGGCGTTTACTATTTTTCGTGGTCTTTTAGTAGGCTTTGTTGAGCTCCCACGTGCATTACGAGCAATTCGCGCGATAATGGCACAATTCAAGAATTCCTACTTTGAGAGTTTACGTGGTGAGGCATTGTAAAGCACCGTTCTCGTCTCCATACGTCCCCCAACAGAATGGCGTTGTGGAGAGGAAGAACCGTACCTTGGTCGAGATGGCCAGGACGATGCTTGATGAGTACTCTACACCTAGGAAGTTTTGGGCTAAGGCCATTGCTACCGCTTGTCATGTTTCTAATGAGTCTTTCTTGGGCACTCTTGCATCGCACTTCTTATGAGTTGAGATATGGCGAAAACCCAGCCTCGCATTTTCGTGTGTTTGGTTGCAAGTGTTTTATTACAAGTGCAGGAACCTAGATAAGTTCGAGTCACGATCTTGTGATGGGATCTTTCTAGGTTACTCGACTTCTTCTCGTGCCTATAGAGTGCAGGCTGAGTCTAGCAAAATGGTAGAAACACAGTGAGGTGACCTTCGATGAGGCGGTCAGGGACTAGGCGGATATCTCGAGTTCTCTAGAGCGGTCTTAGTCCATCTTTGTGGACGATGAGGAAGACGGAGATGAGGTTGTCTACCCGATCCAGTTCTTCCTCCTCCTCTTGAGGTGCCCGCTTCCCTTGCACATCGAGGAGATCACCCTTACCTTACGCTTCTTACGAAGCTAGTGGCTCTGTCCTATCTCATCTGCTCATGAGATAGAGGCCACTTCTTCATCTCACCTGGACCTCCTAGACACATTCAAAAGGACCATCCTTGAGCGGATCATTGGAGACCTCTTTGAGCGTGTCACACGTTCCAAAGTGGTTTGTCTCTCTTTGTCTCCATTCGCTTTGTCGCCTCATTTGAGCCCAAAGGCGTTTGTCATGCTTTATCGACGAGTCTTGGATAAACGCCATGCATGAGGAGTTGGAAAACTTTGAAAGAAACAAGGTCTGGTCCTTGTTGAGCCCCTCAAGGTCACAATATCATTGGGACCAAATGGGTGTTCAAGAACAAGCAAAGTGAAGATGGGTTAGTCATTGAAACAAAGCTAGACTGGTAGCTCGGGGTACTCCCAAGTTGAGGTCTAGATTTGAAGAGACCTTTGCCTGTAGCTAGACTTGAAGCCATTAGAATCACGCTTGTCTTTGCGCTTCTAAGGGTTTCAAGCTTTACAGAATGGATGTCAAGAGTGCCTTCCTCAATGGCCTTATTGAGGAAGAAGTCTATGTCGAGGCGACCTCGAGTTTCGAGAACCCCAAATACCTAACCATGTCTACAAAGCTTTCCAAAGCTTTGTATGGACTCAAGCGAGCTCCCGAGCTTGGTATGAAAGGCTTAAGTCCTATCTCATTTGAGTCATGGTTTTGAAATGGGTAAAATAGACAAGACCTTGTTCATCCGCCGTCTTGGCACCGATCTTTTGCTCGTCCAGATCTATGTGGACGACATCATCTTTGGCGGCTCCTCACATACTCTCGTTTTCCAGTTTTCCGATGTTATGAGCTCGGAATTTGAGATGAGTATGATGGGCGAGTTGAGCTTCTTCCTTGGCTTCCAAATCAAACAGACTCGGGAGGGTACTTTTCTTCACCAAGGCAAGTACACTCGAGACCTCCTGAAGCGCTTCGACATGAATGATGGAAAGCTAGTATCAACTCCGATGGCATCTACAGCAGCTCTTGATCCAGATGAAGACGGCGAACCTGTTGACCAAAAGGAGTTCAGGAGCATGATTGGCTCTCTCTTGTACCTCACAGCCTCGAGACAAGACATACATTTCTCTGTGTGTCTTTGTGCTCGGTTTCAGGCTTCTCCTCACGTATCTCATCGTCGGTGGTGAAGCGCATCTTCGGTACCTTGAGCTACCATTGACTATGGTATCGGTACTCTTCCTCTTCTTGTCTATCTCTTAGAGCCTTCTCCGATCACGATTTATTTGGTGTAGGATAGATAGGAAGAGCACCTCTGGCACTTGCCAATTCATTGGCAAGTCTCTTGTCTCCTGGTCGTCAAGGAAGCAATCCGGTGTTGCGCAGTCCACTGCAGAGGCGAGTGCGTTCTGTGCGACCGATTCTTTGTAGCCAAGTGCTTTGGATGGTCTCGACCCTGCAGGACTTTGGGTTAGCAATCGTGTGTTCCACTCTTTTGTGATAACACGTCTGCGATTTGCATTGCCAAGAATCCAAAGTGCAACATTCTCGGACCAAGCATATTGATATCGAGATATCACTTTCTTGAGACCATGTAGAGAAGGGTGACATTGTGCTCGGTTTGTGGAGAGTGAGCACCGGTTGGTGATATCTTCACTAAACCTCTGGGATGACTCTCGGTTTTGGCTCTGGGAGAGCTTGGGGTGGTTTGTCCTTACGGACTGTTGTGAGGGAGCTTGGGTTTTACTGCTGTATTATATTTTAATTATGCTTACTCCTTTCTGGTTGCATTCTTTTTGAGTGAGTTGGGTCTAAGTCCTTCCAGCATAGGTTAGAATGGTTCTCTTACCAAGTTGCTTTGACTGCTATTTCTTATCTTGTGCTTCTAGGATGCTGCTTATTAGCTGTCTCTTCTCTCTCTAAGTAGAGCTTACTCACTTCTTATAGGTTCTAGCAAGGGTCGGGCCACCCTTGGGTAGACAGGGACAGTGTTTGCTCCTTAGTGTGTGAGTTGATCAGCTGATAGTCCTAGAATCATATGGGGTAGATAAGAATCTTTCTGAGTTTTGGTATTCTCTATATCTTATCTATGCTCTAAGGACTGCCTTTTCTGTTTCTCTTATCAGTTTCTCGTTTTTATTCCTTTGGTTCAGGGGGAGTTCATCTTGGTTATTCCAGTTCTTAAATGTGTCATAACTCAACCTGAATTAAAAGATGCATCTCATTCTGAAGGGAATCTGGATTTTCGTGCATTTCATCCTGCATTGCATTATAATCAAATGGAGCCTTGTTTATTATCCCTTATGATCTGTTTTCACTGTTTTACATCTTGCCATGATTTGTGCTAAACTGCTAGATCTATCATGACTTTTTATGTGTAGTTTAGTCTTTGCCATGCTAAGGTGATTAAAAAATGCTAAACTTGAATTAAAATCTTGTCATGATAGCTCTTGAGACTAGTCTGGTTGAAGTTATCCTTTTTTGATTCTCGCCATGTCAAGTAGGCTGAGTTGAGTCTTGAATCCCTATTGAGTTTCAGAGTAAGCTATGTCAGTTTGTTAAGAAACTTGACTTATCTTTAATCGCTGGTCTAAAAACTTCAAAAGCAAAAATGATCTCTTTTGTGCGAAAAAACTGATCTCACCAAATCTTTCTCATGAGACTCCTTGCCATTGCACTAGGCATGAACTCAGGGGGAGCCTTGGATGACCTAAGATCACCTCCTTAAGTCTGTTGCTTGGAGTGGTCGCATAAGGCTTGGGATCTAGCACATGGTTAAAATTTAAAAAAATGGTTGAAGCTTAGGAGGCAGTTGTGGATGTCACCTAGTCCAGAGCTTGCTTTACTGAGATAAAACCATAAAGAGCTTTCAGAAAAAGGAAAATATGCTAAAATTGCTTATCATTAAAAAGACCAAGTTCTGGATAAAATGAGCCTTTCTTCAACTGGTAGCACTCCAAACTGTTCAATATGAGTCTTCTTGGTTCAACTTAGAATATTTGACATGGCTTGTATCAGCTTTGGATACCTTTAGCTAGACTACAATCTTGGTTTATTTGACTTGCTAAAGAATTGGATCATTAATCAGATTATGGATTTTCTGTCTTAGCTATTCTATACATCAATTGTCATGATCTTGATAGCATTCTTCTGTGTTATGGTTTGGTGTAATAC
This sequence comes from Hsuehochloa calcarea, assembly GCA_036346395.1. NCBI lineage: Eukaryota > Viridiplantae > Streptophyta > Magnoliopsida > Poales > Poaceae > Hsuehochloa > Hsuehochloa calcarea. The sequence continues at coordinate 32,917,912 of CM070594.1, forward strand.
TCTAATAGTCATTTTGGATAATCTACATGGCTCCTAATGCTTAAAATGAATATCATATAGTCTTTCCTCTCTTTAATACATCTTGATGATTTTATTGCCAAAGGGGGAGAATTTTGGAGAGAAAAAGCCTTGTGGAGAAAAGCCTTGAGTTTTGCGAAAATTGCTCTTTCATCTCATCTCAAGTCTTTCTCCTGTGTCAACATGGTCTTGAGCTTCTGTACTACTTGTTTAGACCTTGGTTGACTTCAAACTCAAACTCATCTTATGCCTTTTTCGGTGATTGTCAATATACTCATCAAGGAGGAGATTGAGAGACCATGTGAGAGGTCCTCCATTGTAAGTGATGAGTATTTGACAGCTTGTTGAATGGGTTGAGAGTTGAGTCTCTCTGTTTGTCTTGTTTACATCTTTGAATCAGGATAATCGGAACTACCGCTGTGTATATAGCAGAAGTTCCGATAATCGGAACTACCGGCTTTGGAAATAGGATCTTCCGATTAATCTGGGAATTGTGTTCGGTTGAAGTAATCGGAACTTCCGCACCTGGGGTCGCGGTTTGTCCGATAATACTGACGTTGAGTATTCCTACGAGGCGAAAATCGAATTGAAAATGCAGGAGTGCGGACGTTAGATAATCGGAAGTTCCGCAATGGTAAGCGCGGAACTTCCGATAATCCTGACAAGTGCGGACGTTCCGGAAATCGAAACTTCCGCAATGGTAAGTGCGGAACTTCCGATTGTGTCCAGAACTGTGCAGAGAAGTATAGTTTGTGATTTTGAGTTTGTATGAGTTTGAGTCTTGTACAAATGTTGATGCTATGATATTGTGCAATGCTATGTGATGTGTTTTTATGCGTGTTGATTGCGGGACATCGAGGCGAAGTCGTGGCGAGACACGAGGTGATCGGACTAAGCGCAGCGGCGTTGAGGTCGAGCGGTCGAGATGTGTCGAAGGCGGCGTGAATCTTAAGGTGGTTGCGAGTCAAGGACAGCAAGGCGCTGGGAGGCTTCGGAAGGTGCGCAAAGGCGAAGCGGTCTTTTCGCAAAGCGGCACAAGTGGAGGCGGTTCCGTTCGGGCGTAGCGGGCTTAATGGGTTGGAGGCCCATTAGCCAAGGGCTATAAATAGAGGTGAACCACTGGTGTTAGGGTTAGACTTTGAGAGAGAAAATTAGGGTTAGCTTTAGCAAAAGAGTTTATTTTACTTTTTGAGAGTTTGTTGAGATGGAGAGGATGAACTGAAATTGTTTAATCATTCCTCTGTGTTTTCCTTTGTAATCTTTTGATTCCTATCAATGAAACTCTGAGGTTTTGATTCCTTGCTTATGCCTCTTTTTATTCCCTCTCTGTTCATGTTGAATATCTAGGGTTTTGGTGTATCTTTTGATTCCTCGTATGAGATGGCATGAAACTTCATATCTAGAGTCGTATTGCTATTGCTAATATATCCTCAAAGTTTCATGAGCTAAGAATCTGCGAATCTTGTCGATTGAAGTTTTTGGTCTTTCTTGCCCCTTCTTCAAGAAATCCGTTTTTGCCTTGATTAATGAATCTTTGTTTGTGATTCTTCTCCATGAGGTCAAGATGTTGTTTAGGATGATGTCCTGTGAAACTTGACCTGAGAAGAGCATTCAAGATTTAGTATTTGGATTTTAGGAAAAACCAAGCGCCTTTGTTCTTGGTCGGAACAATCGGAACTTCCGATTGTCCACAGTGAGATTATCGCAGCGGAACTTCATGACCGAACCGGAACTACTGGAGTGCGGAACTCACCGGGTAGAATCAGACTTCCGATTTACGGCGAAACAGTACCAAGCGTGTTTTCGTTCTCTGATTTCGCTTCACTCTTCTTGAGATTTCCAGAAGGCTTTGTAGGTTTGTTTAAATACAGTAAAGGGGAGATCTTATTTTTAAAGGCACCATTCACCCCCCCCCTTTGTTGCCATTTCGGTCCTTCACGACCTCTCTTGTGTAATAACTACCCTTTATTGATGTTATCTTCTGGTTGTTGCTTTGCTTCGGTTCTATGTGAATGAATGGAATTGATGCATGAATTTTGTAAAGAGGTGTGTATACTGCATTTCTGGAAAGTATACATGTCTCGAAGACACGGGTTATTTCGTTTGTGATGCTAGGGTCAATTGGTGACTAAGCATTACAAGCCCAATAATCCGGGGTCCTCACATCTTGTGATCTGCCATTGTCTTGATGAGCTCACCACAGCCAAGCCTTGTATGATTGCTTGGCTCGGGAATAGGCAAAATGGATTTCTAGTGTGATGGTTGTTCTATCGGGTGGTGGTGGAGAGGTAGGGGATGGCTGGAGCGTCACCGGCAATGACTTGTAGTGTAACAGCCCAAAATTTCAAGTTTGGTTAAAGTTTAAAATTTATTTGGAATTGTGAAATTTCTGAAATTTTCCTTAAACCATTTTAAGTTAAAATAAATTTATTATCAAATTATATTAACAACTTTAAGTTGGAACTATTTTATTTAAATCCAGAATAATTCTAGAGACTTCTGTCAATTTTTCTAGAATTTTTGGGATTTATTTGCTATTTTCTAAGCCCTTTTGAATTAACCGGATTAAATAAATTAAGAAATCAATTTAAAATCCGAAAATAGTGTCGGGCGAATCCACCTGTATGCGGCCCAAAACTATATGTTTTCAACCCATTTGGCCCGCCCCTTACGATCCATCTATTACGGCCGTCGGATTAAATCCGACGGCCGGCCGCTCCCGCTTTCTCCTCGCTCTCTCGCGACGCGACCCGCTGCCGATCCGTTTCTCGCTTCCACGTGGGCCGCGCTGCGTCTTCCCGCCGCCGTCTCGCGGCCGCCGCCACGACCGCCATTAGCGCGGCGGCCGAGCTCGCCAACCGCCGCCTCCAACCGCCTCCGCTCCTCCGCGTCCTCGCGACGATCCGCGCCCACCTCGCACGACCCCCACCTCTTGCCCCTTCTCGCGTGCTTGCGCCACGATCCATAACCGCCGCCGCCACGACCTCCACGTCGCTACGCCACCTCGGACCCCCTCGGCCCCTATAAAAGCAAGCCCCGGGCGCCCCCCTTCTCACTCATTCCGCCGCCACCACTCTCTCCCCTCTCTCATTGTGTGCTCGCGGTTGAAGCTTCTTCGCCGCCGACCACCGAAGTTTGGAGTTCCATTTGCGCCGCCGCCGTAGACGCCGCGCCCTCACCGCCGCCACCAACCGCATCGCCGTGACACCGCGAAGCCAGTGCGCACCTCGCCTTCGCCGGAGGACCCTCGGAGCCGCCGTCTCGTCGTCACCCGAAGCTCGCCGCCGCTTATCTCTCACCGCCGGCCGCCTCCGTCCTCGTCTCGTCGAGTGGGTGAGAGCCTCGAGTCCGCCAGCTTCCCCTCCCTCTTTTGCACACACCGGCACCCGCCGCCCGCCAGTATGGCCGGCGACCTTCGATCCCAGCGCGCCCGGCTCTGCCTGCCGTGGCTGCCTGCAGCGCACCTCGTGGGCGCCACCTCGTCGTCGGGTCCGGCGTGGATCGACGCGTGGCGCCTAAGTCGGCGCCACCTCCTCACCAAGCGCGTGAACTGGGTCCATGTAAACCGAGCCTATGACACGGTCGGAATTATTTTTAATTTCGGAAAATCGGAAGGCTGACGTCGGTATTGCGCAATAAATGATTTTCTTTAGAAATTTAAATCAGAAAATTTCAGAATTAGGATTAAATTTGTAAAATTCATATCTTTTGCATCTTAACCCCAAATTGAGTGATTCAAATTGCTAAAATTCTAGAAAATTATTACCTAGCTAAATAAAATAAAATAATTTCATTTTGATTTGGTTTTATTTATCTTTTTGAATATAGTTGAATTTCTTTTGATTTGTTGTATTTTCACGTTTAGACTTCGACGATTCCGGGGATTTGGACCCTACTGAAGATTTAGAATTTCAAGACTTCAACGAAGGCAAGTTACACTTTGACCATGTTGACCCTAATATTTTAAAGTTATTTATTTCAGTTTCTAAATAATTATTGCATGCATAGTTTTAATCAATTATTTTGCTTCCGTTTTAAATGCTTAGTTATACCAATTCTTTTGTATGGCCAATTTGAATGTTGGAAGTCATTCCTTGTCACCCTTAGATAAAATTTATACAAAGTATATATGCTTAGCAAATGCTTAGGTCATGATTTGAGTTTTTGGGGAATTTAGCCAAATCAGTTCAATTTGATTTAAAAAGTTTAATCCATGGTATTATCTTACCATGGAGGTGCAGTAAAGATGGTTTTAATCAAAATGAAAATGATTTGGACTTGGGCGAACGGAGGAATGGTGGGTGCAAGTTTATGCGGGTTTAATCTGGTTAGGATTAAAGCCCATGGTTTGAATTGAAAGTCGCCCAAGTCAATTGAGGACCGGCCTTTGGCGCATTTTGCTACGCCTATTCGTACTACCACTTAGTGCGTGTGGGCGAGAACACGGCTTAATAATTTGGGATATTCCATAGATATTCGTGCCATGTGTATGAGTGGGTGTCGATTAGGCAATGATCCCACTGGCGCAAGAGGGGCTCCGGAGGATGGTTAGTCAAAGGAGGCGAAACCTTAGCGGGCATGAGTACTTTGGGGTAGAACATTGTAATGACCTTGTGATAGTTGCTTAGTCGCGCCCGGAGCGTGTAATGGCCGACATGTTAAGCAAAGCTGTCTCGGTGGGTAAAGTTGTACCAACTCTGCGAGTAAAAATCTATTGAATAGCGCGTCATGATTATGGACATGCTAGCAAAGCCACTCCGAGTTAGACTTATTTTTGGTTTTAAAAATGTTTTAAGCAGTTGTTTGGAAAATTTATCCTTGTGGAAAAATTGGGCGGTTAGCCATAGGAGGTATCCTTCATCAGTCAAATATGGAGGTTATCCACATTGAAACTTTGTCATTTCTAAATTTGATTTTAGGTAAGATATAAAAATGGCCTTGAAATTAATATTATTTAAAATCAAAATGCCATTTTATGCAAATAACCCCGCCATTATCCCTTGACTACTTTATGCATGCATTACCATTCAATATTGGGTGTGACTTGCGTATTTGTTGTAGTGCTCATTCTTCTTGAATATCTTTATTCAGAGAAGACTTCTACCGGGACGGTGAGGACAAGACGCGTTAAGTGCGCCCAGACGATTACTGTGGCGAATTGTTACGGCCTACTACTCTTGCTTTACTTCATTTGTGCTATTTACTTAATTATTATTTGGCCATTGGGCCCGTTTGTATCAACTTTGAATTATTCTATTAATGAAATGCGTGATATGTTTGTGATACCATTTTGTAGCGTATGCATTTGGAAATCTGGACTAGTGTATGAACACGGAGGATTCGGGATCCTTCGTTCGGGTCCGACAAAAGTGGTATCGAGCCATATCATTGTAGGTCGTAGCCTTAGAAGCTGTCTTAAGGATTTATTTCCAAAAATTAAAACTATTTTGAGTCCGTCGAGTCCTTCTCAACCCTTCTTTCTAAAAAGCTTCTTGACTTATCTCTTTCTCAAAAGTATAGATGGTGAAAGACCCTTGCTACTTCCCATGGAGTTTACATTGGATATTGGGCGAGATTCTTTGGGAGATGATGCAACACCGAGTACCATAAAGGCCGGACTACCAAGGCTCTGAGGCGAGATGGAAGGGCGACCCCTCGGAGAGTCGAAGTCTTTGCTCTCGCCGACCTTGCGGGGCGCACCCATTTCCACGTTTTCCATGCCCGATCGGACGCGATACCTTCACGATGGCATCGAGGATCTGCGAGAGAAGCGATCGCCATCTCCGCTATATCTATGACCCCTACTTTCAAGGCACCGGGTTCCATTATCACCATTGTATATTAGACCGAGTTGACAGCACTTTCCGCTCGGCCACAGGCGAGATCTTCCCGTGGCGCACCACGTGGACCTAGCAAAGGCCATGGACTATGCATACGGAAACACCCTGGAAGACTTGGGAAGCGCCCAAGATCGACTACAAGAAGCGGAGGAGAGGTTAAAAGCGCGAGAAGAAGGCGGCTCGCTACAAGGCGGCGAGGCTAGCTCTAGTGAGTTAGATTATACCCCTAGTACCCCATAGTTGTTTTTCTGTAGTGCGATCATTAGACGAGAATTATGAGCTACCAATTCCTTTGTGGTAGCCATAATTTCTGTTGAAGAAAAGTATTTAATAAAGAATTTCTTGGAAAATTGTTCTTCGTTTTGAGTGCTTTGTGTGTTCTTGGGCTATTAGAATTTACCCCTTTAGATCTTCCTCTTCCTTCTAGCTCGTCTAAATCTTGGAGTTCTAGCAGATGGTGACAACTCGCATGCGGCGTGGTAGTGCGAGGACGAGCAACGAGAACATGGATTATCAGGAGAATCCCGTGCAGCAACCACCACCGCCACCAGCTGGAGGACCGGATTGGCGTCAGATGATGGAGAACCAAAACCACCTGATTAGCCTCCTAGCCCAGTCCCTCAGCAGCATGCAGAATGTGCAGGCAACAACTCGGACTGCACCACCCCCTCCACCTCCGCAGAGATTTACCATGGCAGAATTCATGCGTATGCGCCCACCGACTTTCTCCAAAGAAAGACAGAGCCGATGGGCGCCGATGACTGGATCCGTGCTATCGGAAAGAAACTAGATATAGCTCAATGTCTTGATCGTGAGAGAGTCTGTTCGCTTCTCATCGGCTCAATGGCCCGCATCGAATGGTGGGATAACTTCAACATCGCCCATGCCGATCGCGAGCTATCACTTGGGAGGAGTTTGTGCGGGCTTTCGCCATGCACATATTCCGCGGGAATAATGACCTTAAAGAAAAGAGAGTTTCACGCGCCGTCAAGGCAACCGCACGGTGGGAGAGTACGCATAGGTTCAACCAGCTTGCTCGCTCGCCCAGCAGATGTGGCTAGAGATGAAGAAAGGCGAGGAAAGGTTCATGGAAGGCTGAATGATGAAATCTCCGTCGGTGATCTCTCTCAGACTACACCGACTTCCGGCAGGTGGTGAACAAAGCTTTTCGCCGGAGGCCAAACATCGGGAGATGGAGAACATGCAAGCGGAGGATGGCCGCCCAAAATTCAACTCGGAGGACAACCCAAGCCTCGCCTTGTTCAACCTCCGCCACCCCAGCGTGGAAGATTCCAGTCTTCTACCCATAGAGCCCCAGCACCGGCACAACGTCCCAACTCCTTTGGTTTCGCAACAATGCACTGCGAGCGGTTTGTGAGAAGAACCGCGTCTTCAACGGCGGGGTGACATGTTTCCATTGCAATGAGGCGGGCATTATGCCAACAAATGCCCGAAGAGGCGGCGATCGCAACACCGGCTAGACCAACAACGGGAGTTCCAACCACCAGCGCCACCTCAAAGCGGCGAACGGTTCACAAAGGGGCGTGTGAACCACGTCCACGCGAGAGGAAGCTCAGCGACACCGATGTCGTCCTTGGTACGTTCCTTATTAATTCGTTACCAGCATCAGTTTTGTTTGATTCCGGAGCTTCGCATTCCTTTGTATCCAATGCTTTTGTGGAAAAAAACGGGTTACTTACGCGCCTCTAGACAACCCTATGATAATCCATTCCCGGGTTGAAATGAGAACCAGTTCTTTACGCCGAACCTTACCTTTGAAATATCCGAGTCCCTTCTCGGCGAGACTTGATAGTCTTGCAATCTCAAGGTCCGGATGTAATACTTGGTATGGGTGGTGGCCAAAAATCAGGGCGAATAGGCGTGCCAATAGGTCTATCATCCTCACCAATGAGCAAGGAGTCACAGTTGAATTGGGCCCAAGACACATGCTGGGAGGAAGATCTTTTCGACCGGTTTAAAAGAGTGAAGCTTGAAGATATACGATGAGTGCAAGATTTTCGGATGTCTTTCTGACGATTTACGGCATGCCACGGATAGGGATATAATGTTCTTAATTGACTTAGTGCCAGGGACCGCTCCAATCTCGAAGCGACCTTACTGAATGCGGCTAATGAATTGGCGAGAGATGAAGAAACAAATTGAAGAGATTCTGAGCAAAGGGTATATTCAACCAAGTACATCACCTTGGGAGCACGGTGCTATTTGTCAAGAAGAAGGACAATAGTATGAGGATGTGTGTGGATTACGATCACTCAATGAGGTGACGATCAAGAATAAGTACCCATTACCGGGATTGATGACTGTTCGACCCGGTTGAAAGGAGCAAGTGTTTTCTCGAAGATTGACTTGAGATCCGCTATCACCAATCGAAGATCGGACGAGAAGATGTTCAAGAGGCGCCTTCACCACTAGATATGGGTATGCGAGTTTGATGAATGTCTTTCGGCTTGACGAACGCATCGCTTATTTCATGAATATGATGAACAAAGTGTTCATGGAATTCTTGGATAAGTTTGTGGTTGTCTTCATCGATGACATCCTTATTTATTCAAAGACCGCGAGAAGAGCATGAGAACCATCTCGGGATAATTTTGGGAAAACTCGAGAGAACCGACTTTATGCCAAATTCAAGCAAGTGCGAATTTTGGCTAAGCCAAGTGGCATTCCTTGGACATATTGTGTCGGCGGGAGGAGTTGCATAGATCCGACCAAAGTTGAAGCGATAATGGATTGAAACAACCGAAATCATCACGAAGTGAGAAGTTTCCTTGGATTAGTGGGTATTACCGCCGATTCATTGAAGGATTCTCCAAAGCAGCAAAACCAATGACACAACTTCGAAGAAGGAGAAGAAATTTGAATGGACAGATACTGTGAGAAAAGTTTCCAAGAGTGAAGATGAGACTAGTCTCCGCCTGTATTAGTCCCACCAGGAGATCCATAAGGATTTTGTGATTTTCATGACGCATCTCGCTTGAGGACTCGGTTGTGTTTTGATGCAAGATGGCAAGGTTGTAGCTTATGCATCTCGTCGATTGAGGCCTCATGAAGGAATTACCGACTCATGATCTTGAGTTAGCGCAATTGTGCATGCTTTGAAGATCTGGCGGCATTATCTCATTGGCAACCATTGTGAGGTTTTCACGGATCATAAGAGTCGAAGTACATCTTCACCCGATCGATCTTAACCTTGACTGAGAAGATGGGTGGAATTGATAAAGGATTATGACCTTGGGATTCATTACCATCAGGGCAAAGCAAATGTGGTTGCGGATGCCCTAAGCGAAAGGCGTATTGCAACACCATCTTAGTTCAGCGAATCGGCCGAGTTATGCGAAGAATTGAAACATCCGAACTTGGAGATTGTTGATCAAGGGTGCGTGAGCGCTTTGGAAGTTCAACCAACTCTTGAGCGGATCGAGAGAAGCGGTTAGAAGATGAGGACATCAAAGAAATCAAGAAGAATATGAGAAGAGGCAAAGCGCCGGGCTTTTACGAAGATGAGCAAGGAGCAGTGTGGTTTGGAAACCGCATTTGTGTACCCGATCAGCAAGAGTTAAAGGAGTCAATTCTGAAGGAAGCTCATGAATCGCCATACTCCATTCATCCCGGGAATACCAAAATGTACCAAGATCTGAAGGAAAAATATTGGTGGAGTCGGTATGAAGCGAGGAATTCTTTGAGTTAAATCGCTCGTTGTGATGTTTGTCGTGAGTCAAGGCGAGCATCAAAGACCATTGGTTTGCTACAACCGTTACCAATTCCGAGTGGAAGTGGGAGGAAGTTGGTATGGATTTCATCACGGACTCCTAGGACCCAATCGGGATGTGACTCCATCGGGTGATAATTGACCGATTGACTAAAGTGGCTCACTTCATCCCGATCAAGACAACATACCAAAGTAACAAGTTAGCAGAGTGTACATGGCCAAGGTAGTTTGTCTACGGTGTACCTAAGAAGATTGTGTCAAACAGAGGTTCCAGTTCACCTCTCGGTTTTGGAAGAGCACAGACGAAGCTTTGGGAACAGACTCAACTTTAGTCTGACCTATCATCCCAGACAGATGGCGGGCGGAACGTGTCAACCAAATTCTTGAAGATATGCTTCGAGCCTGTGCCATAGATTATGGAAAAAGTTGGGACAAAAATCTACCCTATGCAGAATTCTCATACAATAATAGCTACCAAGCCAGTTTGCAGATGTCTCCCTTCGAAGCTTTGTATGGTAGGAAATGCGAGAACTCCACTCCTTTGGGATCAAGTAGGAGAGCATCAATTCTTTGGACGAGTTGATCAAAGAAGCGAAAGCAAAGTTAAAACAATAAAAGAACGCCTAAAGGTGGCACAGACCCGATGAGAAGAGTTATGCGATAATCGTCGGAGGAGTTGATATTTGAAGTAGGAAATTTTGTCTATCTCGAGTTACTCCCTTAGAGGAGTGAGAAGATTCCAGACAAAAGGAAAACTCGCACCCAGATTTGTAGGACCTTACAAGATTTTGGCAAGAAGAGGTGAAGTTGCATATCAGCTTGAGCTACCAGCATCCTTGTCCGCCGTTCACAATGTCTTTCATGTTTCCCAGCGAAGAAGTGTCTCGAGTGCCAAGCGAAGAAACAGATTGAAAGCATCGATCTTGGGAAGATCTCACCTATGTGGAACAGCCGATCAAGATTCTCGATGTGGCAGAACGTATTACCCGAAGCAAGGTCATCCGTTCATGCAAAGTCCAGTGGAGTAATCACTCCGAAGAAGAAGCCACCTGGGAGCGAGAAGAAGATCTGAAAGCCGATTATCCCCACCTTTTTCTTGACTAAGTCGAATCTCGGGACGAGATTCCCTTTAAGGGGGGTAGGTTTGTAACAGCCCAAAATTTCAAGTTTGGTTAAAGTTTAAAATTTATTTGGAATTGTGAAATTTCTGAAATTTTCCTTAAACCATTTTAAGTTAAAATAAATTTATTATCAAATTATATTAACAACTTTAAGTTGGAACTATTTTATTTAAATCCAGAATAATTCTAGAGACTTCTGTCAATTTTTCTAGAATTTTTGGGATTTATTTGCTATTTTCTAAGCCCTTTTTGAATTAACCGGATTAAATAAATTAAGAAATCAATTTAAAATCCGAAAATAGTGTCGGGCGAATCCACCAGTATGCGGCCCAAAACTATTTGTTTTCGGCCCATTTGGCCCACCCCCTTACGATCCATCTATTTCGGCCGTCGGATTAAAAATCGGCGCCCGGCAACTGCCCGCTCTCTCCTCGCTCTCTCTTGCGCGACCCGCTGCCGATCCGTTTCTCGCTTCCACGTGGGCGCGCTGCGTCTTCCCCGCCGCCTTCGTCTCCGCGAAGCCGCCGCCCACGACCGCCATTAGCGCGCGCGGCCGAGCTCGCCAACCGCCGCCTCCAACCGCCTCCGCTCCTCCCGCGTCCTCGCGCACGATCCGCGCCCACCTCCGCACGACCCCACCTCTTGCCCCCTTCTCGCGTGCTTGCGCCACGATCCATAACCGCCGCCGCCACGACCTCCACGTCGCTCGCCACCTCGGACCCCTCGGCCCCTATAAAGCAAGCCCGGCGCCCCTTCTCACTCATTCCGCCGCCACCACTCTCTCCCCTCTCTCGTGTGTGCTCGCGGTTGAAGCTTCTTCGCCGCCGACCACGAAGTTTGGAGTTCCATTTGCGCGCGCCCGTGAGCGCCGCGCCCTCACCGCCGCCACCAACCGCATCGCCGTGACACCGCGAAGCCAGTGAAGCCGTCGCACCTCGCCTTCGCCGGAGGACCCTCGGAGCCGCCGTCTCGTCGTCACCCGAAGCTCGCCGCCGCTTATCTCTCACCGCCGCCGCCTCCGTCCTCGTCTCGTCGAGTGGGTGAGAGCCTCGAGTCCGCCGACTTCCCTCCTCTTTTGCACACGGCACCGCCATGCGCGCCTAAGCGCCGGCGACCTTCGATCCCAGCGCCGTGGCTGGCTCGCCACCGTGGCACAGCCACCTTGCGCACCTCGTGGCGCCACCTCGGCGTCGGGTCCGGCGTGGATCCGACGCGGCGCCAAGTCGGCGCCACCTCCTCGGTAAAGCGCGTGGCTGGGTCCATGTAAACCGAGCCTATGACACGTGGGGCCACGGTCGGAATTATTTTTAATTTGGAAAATCGGAAGGTGACGTCGGTATTGCGCAATAAATGATTTTCTTTAGAAATTTAAATCGAAAATTTCAGAATTAGGATTAAATTTGTAAAATTCATATCTTTTGCATCTTAACTCCAAATTGAGTGATTCAAATTGCTAAAATTCTAGAAAATTATTATCTAGCTAAATAAAATAAAATAATTTCATTTTGATTTGGTTTTATTTATCTTTTGAATATAGTTGAATTTCTTTTGATTTGTTGTATTTTCACGTTTAGACTTCGACGATTCCGGGGATTTGGACCCTACTGAAGATTTAGAATTTCAAGACTTCAACGAAGGCAAGTTACACTTTGACCATGTTGACCCTAATATTTTAAAGTTATTTATTTCAGTTTCTAAATAATTATTGCATGCATAGTTTTAATCAATTATTTTGCTTCCCGTTTTAAATGCTTAGTTATACCAATTCTTTTTGTATGGCCAATTTGAATGTTGGAAGTCATTCCCTTGTCACCCTTAGATAAAATTTATACAAAGTATATATGCTTAGCAAATGCTTAGGTCATGATTTGAGTTTTTGGGGAATTTAGCCAAATCAGTTCAATTTGATTTAAAAAGTTTAATCCATGGTATTATCTTACCATGGAGGTGCAGTAAAGATGGTTTTAATCAAAATGAAAATGATTTGGACTTGGGCGAAACGGAGGAATGGTGGGTGCAAGTTTATGCACGGGTTTAATCTGGTTAGGATTAAAGCCCATGGTTTGAATTGAAAGTCGCCCAAGTCAATTGAGGACCGGCCTTTGAGCGCATTTTGCTACGCCTATTCGTACTACCACTTAGTGCGTGTGGGCGAACACGGCTTAATAATTTGGGATATTCCATAGATATTCGTGCCATGTGTATGAGTGGGTGTCGATTAGGCAATGATCCCACTGGCGCAAGAGGGGGCTCCCGGAGGATGGTTAGTCCAAAGGAGGCGAAACCTTAGCGGGCATGAGTACTTTGGGGTAGAACATTGTAACAGCCTTGTGATAGTTGCTTAGTCGCACGCCTTGAAGCGTGTAATGGCCGACATGTTAAGCAAAGCTGTCTCTCGGTGGGTAAAGTTGTACCAACTCTGCGAGTAAAAATCTATTCGAATAGCGCGTCATGATTATGGACATGCTAGCAAAGCCACTCCGAGTTAGACTTATTTTTGGTTTTAAAAATGTTTTAAGCAGTTGTTTTGGAAAATTTATCCTTGTGGAAAAATTGGGCGGTTAGCCATAGGAGGTATCCTTCACCAGTCAAATATGGAGGTTATCCACATTGAAACTTTGTCATTTCTAAATTTGATTTTAGGTAAGATATAAAAATGGCCTTGAAATTAATATTATTTAAAATCAAAATGCCATTTTATGCAAATAACCCCGCCATTATCCCTTGACTACTTTATGCATGCATTACCATTCAATATTGGGTGTGACTTGCGGTATTTGTTGTAGTGCTCATTCTTCTTTGAATATCTTTATTCAGAGAAGACTTCTACCGGGACGGTGAGGACAAGCGTTTAAGGTTGCGCCCAGACGATTACTGTGGCGAATTGTTACGGCCTACTACTCTTGCTTTACTTCATTTGTGCTATTTACTTAATTATTATTTGGCCATTGGGCGTTTGTATCAACTTTGAATTATTCTATTAATGAAATCGTGATATGTTTGTGATACCATTTTGTAGCGTGGTGTTGGAAATCTGGACTAGTGTATGAACACGGAGGATTCGGGATCCTTCGTTCCCGGTCAGACAAAAGTGGTATCGAGCCATATCATTGTAGGTCGTAGCCTTAGAACCTGTCTTAAGGATTTATTTCCAAAAATTAAAACTATTTTGAGTGCATCGAGTCCTTCTCAACCCTTCTTTCTAAAAAGCTTCTTGACTTATCTCTTTCTCAAAAGTATAGATGGTGAAAGACCCTTTGCTACTTCCCATGGAGTTTACATTGGATATTGGGCGAGATTCTTTGGGAGATGATGCAACACCGAGTACCATAAAGGCCGGACTACCAAGGCTACAGGGCGAGATGGAAGGGCGACCCCTCGGAGAGTCGAGTCTTTGCTCTCGCCGACCTTGCGGGGACGCACCCATTTCCACGTTTTCCATGCCCCGATCGACGCGATACCACGATGGCATCGAGATCTGCGAGAGAAGCGATCCGCCATCTCCGCTATATCTATGACCCCTACTTTCAAGGCACCGGGTTCCATTATCACCATTGTATATTCCGACCGAGTTGTGACACTTTCCGCTCGGCCTGGCGAGATCTTCCAGTGGCGACGCACCAAGTGGACCTAGCAAAGGCCATGGACTATGCATCTGAAACACCACGAAGACTTGGGAACCGCCAAGATCGACTACAAGAAGCGGAGGAGAGGTTAAAAGCGCAGAAGAGAAGGCGGCTCGCTACAAAGCGGCGAGGCTAGCTCTAGTGAGTTAGATTATACCCTAGTACCCCATAGTTGTTTTTCTGTAGTGCGATCATTAGGCGAGAATTATGAGCTACCAATTCCTTTGTGGTAGCCATAATTTCATTGAAGAAAAGTATTTAATAAAGAATTTCTTGGAAAATTGTTCTTCGTTTTGAGTGCTTTGTGTGTTCTGGGGCTATTAGAATTTACCCTTTAGATCTTCTTCTTCCTTCTAGCTCGTCTAAATCTTGGAGTTCTAGCAGATGGTGACAACTCGTACCGGCAGCGGTAGTGCCCGAGGACAGAGCAACGAGAACATGGATTATCAGGAGAATCCCGTGCAGCAACCACCACCGCCACCAGCTGGAGGACCGGATTGGCGTCAGATGATGGAGAACCAAAACCACCTGATTAGCCTCCTAGCCCAGTCCCTCAGCAGCATGCAGAATGTGCAGGCAACAACTCGGACTGCACCACCCCCTCCACCTCCGCAGAGATTTACCATGGCAGAATTCATGCGTATGCGCCCACCGACTTTCTCCAGCAGCACAGAGCCGATGGACGCCGATGACTGGATCCGTGCTATCGGAAAGAAACTAGATATAGCTCAATGTACTGATCGTGAGAGAGTCCTGTTCGCTTCTCATCAGCTCAAAGGCCCCGGCTTGGAATTGGTGGGAAACCTCAACAACGCCCATGCTGATGCGCGGGCTATCACTTGGGAGGAGTTTGTGCGGGCTTTCGCCATGCACATATTCCGCGGAATAATGACCTTAAAGAAAAGAGAGTTTCACGCGCTTTGTCAAGGCAACCGCACGGTGGGAGAGTACGCATAGGTTCAACCCGACTTGCTCGCTCGCCCGGCAGATGTGGCTAGAGATGAAGAAAGGCGGGAAAGGTTCATGGAAGGCACGAATGATGAAATCTCCGTCTAGTTGATCTCCCAGACTACACCGACTTCCAAAGAAGCGGTGAACAAAGCTTTTCGCCGGAGGCCAAACATCAGGAGATGGAGAACCGCAAGCGGAGGATGGCCGCCCAAAAATTCAACTCCGGAGGACAACCCAAGCCTCGCCTTGTTCAACCTCCGCCACCCCAGCGTGGAAGATTCCAGTCTTCTACCCATAGAGCCCCAGCACCGGCACAACGTCCCAACTCCTTTGGTTTCCGCAACAATGCACTGCGAGCCGGTTTGTGAGAAGAACCGCGTCTTCAACGGCGGGAGTGACATGTTTCCATTGCAATGAGGCGGGCATTATGCCAACAAATGCCCGAAGAGGCGGCGATCGCAACACCGGCTAGACCAACAACGGGAGTTCCAACCACCAACGCCACCTCAAAGCGGCGAACCGGTTCACAAAGGGACGTGTGAACCACGCCCGCGAGAGGAAGCTCGAGGCGGCACCGATGTCGTCCTTGGTACGTTCCTTATTAATTCGTTACAAGATCGGTTTTGTTTGATTACGGAGCTTAGCATTCCTTTGTATCCAATGCTTTTGTGGAAAAAAACGGGTTACTTACCGCCCCTCTAGACAACCCTATGATAATCCATTCCCCGGGTTCAGAAATGAGAACCAGTTCTTTCTGCCCGAACCTTACCTTGGAAATATCCGGAGTCCCCTTCTCGGCAGACTTGATAGTCTTGCAATCTCAAGGTCTGGATGTAATACTTGGTATGGGTGGTGGCCAAAAATCAGGGCGAATAGGCGTGCCAATAGGTCTATCATCCTCACCAATGAGCAAGGAGTCACAGTTGAATTGGGCCCAAGACACATGCAGGAGGAAGATCTTTTCTGACCAGTTTAAAAGAGTCGAAGCTTGAAGATATACCAGTAGTGCAAGATTTTCCAGATGTCTTTCCTGACGATTTACCCGGCATGCCACCGGATAGGGATATAATGTTCTTAATTGACTTAGTGCAGGAACCGCCCAATCTCGGCGACCTTACTGAATGCGGCTAACGAATTGGCGAGAGATGAAGAAACAAATTGAAGAGTTTCTGAGCAAAGGGTATATTCAACCAAGTACATCACCTTGGGAGCACGGTGCTATTTGTCAAGAAGAAGGACAATAGTATGAGGATGTGTGTGGATTCTGAGATCACTCAATGAGGTGACGATCAAGAATAAGTACCCATTACCCAGGATTGATGACCTGTTCGACCAGTTGAAAGGAGCAAGTGTTTTCTCGAAGATTGACTTGAGATCTGGCTATCACCAACTGAAGATCAGACCAGAAGATGTTCCGAAGACTGCCTTCACCACTAGATATGGGTATGCGAGTTTACTGAGAATGTCTTTCGGCAATGACGCCCGCTTATTTCATGAATATGATGAACAAAGTGTTCATGGAATTCTTGGATAAGTTTGTGGTTGTCTTCATCGATGACATCCTTATTTATTCAAAGACCGCAGAAGAGCATGAGAACCATCTCAGGATAATTTTGGGAAAACTCAGAGAGAACCAACTTTATGCCAAATTCAGCAAGTGCGAATTTTGGCTAAGCCAAGTGGCATTCCTTGGACATATTGTGTCAGCAGGAGGAGTTGCAGTAGATCCAGCCAAAGTTGAAGCAGTAATGGATTGGAAACAACCGAAATCTGTCACAGAAGTGAGAAGTTTCCTTGGATTAGCTGGGTATTACCGCCGATTCATTGAAGGATTCTCCAAAACGGCAAAACCAATGACACAACCGAAGAAGGAGAAGAAATTTGAATGGACGAGATACTGTGAGAAAAGTTTCCAAGAGCTGAAGATGAGACTAGTCTCCGCCCCTGTATTAGTCCTACCGGAGATCCATAAGGATTTTGTGATTTTCTGCGACGCATCTCGCCAGGGACTCGGTTGTGTTTTGATGCAAGATGGCAAGGTTGTAGCTTATGCATCTCGTCAGTTGAGGCCTCATGAAGGGAATTACCCGACTCATGATCTTGAGTTAGCCGCAATTGTGCATGCTTTGAAGATCTGGCGGCATTATCTCATTGGCAACATTGTGAGGTTTTCACGGATCATAAGAGTCTCAAGTACATCTTCACCCGATCGATCTTAACCTTGACAGAGAAGATGGTGGAATTGATAAAGGATTATGACCTTGGGATTCATTACCATCAGGGCAAAGCAAATGTGGTTGCAGATGCCCTAAGCGTAAAGGCGATTGCAACACCATCTTAGTTCAAAGAATCGGCCGAGTTATGCGAAGAATTGAAACATCCGAACTTGGAGATTGTTGATCAAGGGTGCGTGAGCGCTTTGGAAGTTCAACCAACTCTTGAGCGGATCGAGGGAAGCGGTTAGAAGATGAGGACATCAAAGAAATCAAGAAGAATATGAGAAGAGGCAAAGCGCCGGGCTTTTACGAAGATGAGCAAGGAGCAGTGTGGTTTGGAAACCACATTTGTGTACCGATCGGCAAGAGTTAAAGGAGTCAATTCTGAAGGAAGCTCATGAATCGCCATACTCCATTCATCCCGGGAATACCAAAATGTACCAAGATCTGAAGGAAAAATATTGGTGGGTCAGTATGAAGCGAGGAGGAATTGAGTTAGTTCGCTCGTTGTGATGTTTGTCGTGAGTCAAGGCGAGCATCAAAGACCCATTGGTTTGCTACAACTGTTACCAATTCCCGAGTGGAAGTGGGAGGAAGTTGGTATGGATTTCATCACGGACTCCTAGGACCCAATCAGGATGTGACTCCATCTGGGTGATAATTGACCGATTGACTAAAGTGGCTCACTTCATCCCAGTCAAGACAACATACCAAAGTAACAAGTTAGCAGAGCTGTACATGGCCAAGGTAGTTTGTCTACACGGTGTACCTAAGAAGATTGTGTCCGACAGAGGTTCCCAGTTCACCTCTCGGTTTTGGAAGAGCCTGCACGAAGCTTTGGGAACCAGACTCAACTTTAGTACAGCCTATCATCCCCAGACAGATGGCCAGACAGAACGTGTCAACCAAATTCTTGAAGATATGCTTCGAGCCTGTGCCATAGATTATGGAAAAGTTGGGACAAAAATCTACCCTATGCAGAATTCTCATACAATAATAGCTACCAAGCCAGTTTGCAGATGTCTCCCTTCGAAGCTTTGTATGGTAGGAAATGCAGAACTCCACTCCTTTGGGATCAAGTAGGAGAGCATCAATTCTTTGGACCAGAGTTGATCAAAGAAGCAGAAAGCAAAGTTAAAACAATAAAAGAACGCCTAAAGGTGGCACAGACCCGACAGAAGAGTTATGCTGATAATCGTCGGAGGGAGTTGATATTTGAAGTAGGAAATTTTGTCTATCTCCGAGTTACTCCCCTTAGAGGAGTGAGAAGATTCCAGACAAAAGGAAAACTCGCACCCAGATTTGTAGGACCTTACAAGATTTTGGCAAGAAGAGGTGAAGTTGCATATCAGCTTGAGCTACCAGCATCCTTGTCCGCCGTTCACAATGTCTTTCATGTTTCCCAACTGAAGAAGTGTCTCAGAGTGCCAACTGAAGAAACACCGATTGAAAGCATCGATCTTCAGGAAGATCTCACCTATGTGGAACAGCCGATCAAGATTCTCGATGTGGCAGAACGTATTACCCGAAGCAAGGTCATCCGTTCATGCAAAGTCCAGTGGAGTAATCACTCCGAAGAAGAAGCCACCTGGGAGCGAGAAGAAGATCTGAAAGCCGATTATCCCCACCTTTTTGCTGACTAAGTCTGAATCTCGGGGACGAGATTCCCTTTAAGGGGGGTAGGTTTGTAACAGCCCAAAATTTCAAGTTTGGTTAAAGTTTAAAATTTATTTGGAATTGTGAAATTTCTGAAATTTTCCTTAAACCATTTTAAGTTAAAATAAATTTATTATCAAATTATATTAACAACTTTAAGTTGGAACTATTTTATTTAAATCCAGAATAATTCTAGAGACTTCTGTCAATTTTTCTAGAATTTTTGGGATTTATTTGCTATTTTCTAAGCCCTTTTGAATTAACGGATTAAATAAATTAAGAAATCAATTTAAAATCCCGAAAATAGTGTCGGGCCGAATCCACCACTGTGCGGCCCAAAACTATATGTTTTCCAGCCCCTTTGGCCCGCCCCCGCACAGTCCATCTATTCTGACCGTCGGATTAAAATCCGACGGCCAGCAGCTGCCCCGCTCTCTCCCTCGCTCTCTCTTCGCGCGACCCGCTGCCGATCCGTTTCTCTCGCTTCCACGTGGGCCCGCGCCTGCGTCTTCCCCGCCGCCTTCGTCTCCGCGAAGCCGCCGCCCACGACCGCCATTAGCGCGCGCGGCCGAGCTCGCCAACCGCCGCCTCAACCGCCTCCGCTCCTCCGCGTCCTCGCGCACGATCCGCGCCCACCTCCGCACGACCCCACCTCTTGCCCCTTCTCCGCGTGCTTGCGCCACGATCCGCAACCGCCGCCGCCACGACCTCCACGTCGCTCGCCACCTCGGACCCCTCGGCCCCTATAAAAGCAAGCCCGCGGCCCCTTCTCACTCATTCGCCGCCACCACTCTCTCCCTCTCTCGCTGTGTGCTCGCGATTTGAAGCTTCTTCGCCGCGACCACCAAGTTTGGAGTTCCATTTGCGCGCCGCCGTGACGCCGCGCCCTCACCGCCGCCACCAACCGCATCGCCGTGACACCGCTGGCGGTCGCGGCGCACTCGCCCGCCGGAGGACCCTCGAGCCGCCGTCTCGTCGTCACCGGCTCGCCGCTTATCTCTCACCGCCGGCCGCCCGTCCTCGTCTCGCCGAGTGGGTGAGAGCCTCGAGTCCGCCCGCCTTCCTCCTCTTTTGCACACCGGCACCGCCGCGCCAGATGGCCGGCGACCTTCGGTCCCAGCCGTGGCTGGCTCGCCACCGTGCTTTCGCCACGCGCACCTCGTGGCGCCACCTCAAGATCGGGTCCGGCGTGGATCCGACGCGCGCCAAGTCGGCGCCACCTCCTCACCAAGCGCGTGGCTGGTCCATGTAAACCGAGCCTATGACACGGTCGAATTATTTTTAATTTCGAAAATCGGAAGGTCGACGTCGGTATTGCGCAATAAATGATTTTCTTTAGAAATTTAAATCAGAAAATTTCAGAATTAGGATTAAATTTGTAAAATTCATATCTTTTGCATCTTAACTCCAAATTGAGTGATTCAAATTGCTAAAATTCTAGAAAATTATTATCTAGCTAAATAAAATAAAATAATTTCATTTTGATTTGGTTTTATTTATCTTTTGAATATAGTTGAATTTCTTTTGATTTGTTGTATTTTCACGTTTAGACTTCGACGATTCCGGGGATTTGGACCCTACTGAAGATTTAGAATTTCAAGACTTCAACGAAGGCAAGTTACACTTTGACCATGTTGACCCTAATATTTTAAAGTTATTTATTTCAGTTTCTAAATAATTATTGCATGCATAGTTTTAATCAATTATTTTGCTTCTCGTTTTAAATGCTTAGTTATACCAATTCTTTTTGTATGGCCAATTTGAATGTTGGAAGTCATTCCCTTGTCACCCTTAGATAAAATTTATACAAAGTATATATGCTTAGCAAATGCTTAGGTCATGATTTGAGTTTTTGGGGAATTTAGCCAAATCAGTTCAATTTGATTTAAAAAGTTTAATCCATGGTATTATCTTACCATGGAGGTGCAGTAAAGATGGTTTTAATCAAAATGAAAATGATTTGGACTTGGGCGAAACGGAGGAATGGTGGGTGCAAGTTTATGCACGGGTTTAATCTGGTTAGGATTAAAGCCCATGGTTTGAATTGAAAGTCGCCCAAGTCAATTGAGGACCGGCCTTTGAGCGCATTTTGCTACGCCTATTCGTACTACCACTTGGTCTGTGTGGGCAGAACCTGGCTTAATAATTTGGGATATTCCATAGATATTCGTGCCATGTGTATGAGTGGGTGTCGATTAGACAGCAGTCCCACCTGGCGCAAGAGGGGGCTCCCGGAGGATGGTTAGTCCAAAGGAGGCGAAACCTTAGCGGGCATGAGTACTTTGGGGTAGAACATTGTAACAGCCTTGTGATAGTTGCTTAGTCGCACGCCTTCGGAAGCGTGTAATGGCCGACATGTTAAGCAAACTGTCTCTGGTGGGTAAAGTTGTACCAACTCTGCAGAGTAAAAATCTATTCGAATAGCCGCGTCCGCGGTCATGGACATGCTAGCAAAGCCACTCCGAGTTAGACTTATTTTTTTTTTTTTTAAAAAATGTTTTAAACAGTTGTTTCAGGAAAATTTATCCTTGTGGAAAAATTGGGCGGTTAGCCATAGGAGGGTATCCTTCATCAGTCAAATATGGAGGTTATCCACATTGAAACTTTGTCATTTCTAAATTTGATTTTAGGTAAGATATAAAAATGGCCTTGGAAATTAATATTATTTAAAATCAAAATGCCATTTTATGCAAATAACCCTGCCATTATCCCTTGACTACTTTATGCATGCATTACCATTCAATATTGGGTGTGACTTGCGGTATTGTTGTAGTGCTCATTCTTCTTTGAATATCTTTATTCAGGAGAAGACTTCTACCAGGACGGTGAGGACACCGACGTTTAGGCTGCGCCCCCAGACGATTGCCTGTGGCGAATTGTTCTGGCCTACTACTACTGCTTTACTTCCGCTGTGCTATTTACTTAATTATTATTTGGCCATTGGGCCCGTTTGTATCCAACTTGAATTATTCTATTAATGAAATGCGTGATATGTTTGTGATACCATTTTGTAACTGTGTACGCTGGAAATCCTGGACTAGTGTATGAACACAGAGGATTCGGGATCCTTCGTTCCCGGGTCCGACATGTAGAGACGGCGCAAAGTAGGGCCGTGACGGTTTTGGCGAACGGGGCAAAGACAAGGTGAATGGTGGTGCACATGAGCTCCAGGGGGTCATTGCGATGCTACCAGCGGCAGCACGGAGACCAATGGTCACTGAAGTGGCGGCGACAATGCTTCCCGCGGCGGTGTCATGATCATCTATAGTGAACTCTACGCTACGCTAGCTAACCGTCCAATCTAACATGCGCAATAGCTCTAGGGTACTACAAGAAGCTCACCAAGGGTGTTCATGGCGTCGTGGGATGGCAAGGGAGCTTGGAGCAGCGACAACAGCAATGGCGGCGGCGACGGTAGCTTCACAACGACCCAGCTCCTCGGTGACAGATCACTGAAATGGAGCCACGCATAAGCTCAAGGGCATGCTAAGGAAGGTTAAGATAGAAGGAATTTGGAGATCCCCTGTGCGTGTGTAAACATCAAGCGAGGAAGAAGTATCAGTGGAGTATGGAACGTATCGTGATGTGGTTGGGTGAGGTTCAAGCTCACCAGAGCTCTGGGAACGTGAAGATCTGGATCGGGGTGCACACCAGAGATGGAAAAGATGACAACGCGATCATGCTACGGAGCTCCTGGGGCTACATCAAGTAGAAGAAGATTATTGGTGAGGTGAGGGGAGCATGGTGACGCAGGTGGTGAAGGCAAGGAAGCTCACCAGAGGAAATGACAACGTAGAGCTTGCTCATCGGCGTCGAGAACGATGTTCTCGTTCCTGACGAATCAAGGAGCGATAAGCTCTGGTTCTTGGTAAGAGGCTAGAACGGAGAACTGAGGAGATAGTGATGCGGTTAGGAGCTTAAGTATGGTTGAGAATGACATGATATTCACTGCGAGAATGCGGTGGGCGCGGCGAGAACTCGTGGCTCTCTGTGACGTCTCCGCCTGTTCGGGGTTAGGCGGCGATAGGGGAGTCGCTAGCATTGGCGCAATGATGCCTTCAGTGCGAAATGGCGGGGCGATGCGCAAACCGAGGCGAGCGAGTGCGACACGAGCACTGTGGCAGGCGGCGCGCGCAAAGGTGGAAGAAGTGTGTTGACAGGTGGGCTTGGCGTGTCAGCGAGAGGAGAGTGGGGGCGCTGGTGTGGGCTGGAGCGGGGCGTGAGGAAATGGGCCGGTGCGGATTCGGCCCAATAGGCACCCGGGTAAATCAAATTTGGTTTGGAAATTTTTCTAAAAAGGCTGAGAGTTTGGCAAATTTCTAAATATAGCAAAAGAACTCCAAAAAATATAAAAAGTTTTGTGAAGGTCCTGACACAGTTTGTATTATTGTGTGATTTTACCAGAATTTTGATTTGTTCTGTATTTTTCTCAAATTCTTTCAAGCTTCTGTTTGTATGCAAATGGAACAATTAATTTATGGAAAAATTTCAAACACATGCTCAAAATTTTATGCCCACATTTAAACTCAGTACAAATATCCCGGGTTGGATTTTTGGGATGTTACAATGCCCTTGCCTTTGTTGGAAAAAACACAGTACACCCTTTCGAAGAGATAACTACACCACTGTCAGTGGACACAAGAATATTTTGAATTTCTGAGTAGGACATGACTTGAGCAAACAACATAATAATAGAACCACCAAAACACAAAAGCCAGATACACATTATGGAAGATAAATAAGATATTATAGGCGTAGTCAACACAGTAAGAGCATATTTTAGCATAGTGGAATCAGCAAATGCTTTATCACATAGGATAAGTAATGAACATTCTACAACTGCTACTGCAAATCGCAAAAATTGGAACAAGCCAAGCACCTGTCGATGATCTATAAAGATGTATATTCGGATATTCCTATTAGTTCTGTACACCACAATCAATTTTATGCACTGCTCTACATGGACAGGTCCAAAATTCAAATACCCACAATGCATCTAGGTATTCAAATCCAGAAGAATTCAGGTGCTCACCATGTAAAAGATCCAAATAACATATCGAAAGTGCCGTGCTACTTCAGTTTTAATGCAATGGCCCTAGGAGAAGCACACCATGCACACTACCCAGTACTAACCAAATTGATATAAGTTTGCATATAAGGTTGTGATATCGTGCATAACTCTGGAATAGGCAATGGAACCAAAACAAAACCCATCTGAACAGTGCAGAATGCAGAGTACTCACAAATAAGCTGTGTATTCAGTCGGGGTGGCCGCCGCACCGCCGCACCCGTCGAGGTTGCTGCGCGTCGAGGCCTCCATTCCTCATCCTTGCCCCGCGGCAGCCTGCAACTAACCCTACGACTTCGCTAAACCATCAGGGGCACGGGCAGACGCCCTGATTTGTACTTGAGTCAGTTGAGTGTGTGTGTGGGGAGGGGGGGTGAGGTGTATGGTTGGGCCGGTGGAGGAGGGGGGTAGGAGCTTAGGTGCCGGAGTTAATGTAGGAAGGGGCGGCGGCGGAAATGTGCCCAGAGCGGGAGAAAGACAGTGAGACATGGAGATGGAGGTGTTTGCACCAATTAGAAGTCTGTTCGGGGTTTTCTTTTGCAAGTGTACCGGAGGTGGTGGTAGTGACCCATCCTGTCCCTCCACTTCCATCTGATGGCCGAGATGAACTTGGACCCTGGGTGGCAGTAAATATTGGGGCAAAAATTGAACTGATTTATACAATGTGAGAATACTATGGAAGTTTATTTAATTTTCAGTTCAATGGAGCTTCTTGATGAATTTGTTTTTTCTGATATACTCCTAAATTTTCCATAATATCTCTCGTCTAGACCCATCTACGAGTTTTGTGGACAGAGTTGGTCCTAATTAATATGTAATTTTTTTTTTCTTGTCTCATGTTATTAATTAACTAATCGGGTACAAGATTTAACCTTCCCCACAATGGGTTAGAACCAAATGTTCTTACTTTCATTTTGTTTGTCTTCCCTCCACATTGCAAATAGGGGTTCCACTGGGTATGGGCTACCCATATCCATACCCAACATTGCCAGTACCCGTTTGACTTCAGATTACCCATACCCAATGACAATCGGGTATATCCAATGTATTTGGGCATACCCATGTGTATGGATAAGAGAGAGAGAGAGAGAGAGAGATTGACTAGCTCGACATCGACCACAATGGTAAGCGGTTCTACAGCAAGTAGTGACGCGGTGGCTTGGGAGTTGGGACAACGAGTGGCTGCACGTGGTGTCGCAGTCGCTCGGGCCGGGTGGCGAGCAGCCTCAAGCATGTGGCGGCGAGTAGCGGTAAAGCAGTGGCGGCATGGAGTGGGGGTGCGGTGGCCTGATGTGGCGACACGGTGGCTTGGAGTGGCGTCGCTGCGGCTTATGGAGGTGACATGCGGCTTGGAGCGGTGGTGTTGGGTAGCGGCGGTGAGTCCGTGGTCGCCCGGCGAGGAAGTTAGAGTACAGACGGGATTGGGAGGAGGGAGGAGGGAGGGGGAGGAAGATCAGACAACTGGGCACCGATGGTGAGACCGACCTTACCCTAGAGAGAGAGAGATGTGCAAACCGGTTGAGAGAGATGGTCACGGGGGACAGATGCGAGGAGAGAGATACTAGTTACTAATCAATTTTTTTTTTAACAAGCACTTTGTTTGAACGGTATGGGTAAAATACAGGGTAACCAGGTATTACCCTGTTTGTACCCGAACTCAATTGTGTGTTTTCCGTTTTATCCATACCTTACCCAACAGTGTGGGTAGGAGTTTAGATAAAAGTAATAGGTGCCCATTGGCACCCATGATTGCAAAGGCCCACTCTGAGTTCAACCTTTGAGACCGTGGCAGGTAGGTAGGCCAAAAATATGCAAGTTGCCTGAGATGGACGTGTCATTGATAACAAAACTATGTTTCTTCAATACACCATCCAGTGACTGGCACCACACTTGATGCCTCCTAGGTAATCATGCTGATTCTTCTCAACCAGGAAAGAGAAAAAAACAAAGTTAAGTGGTGTCCAAATTGGCAGCACAGCCCGGTACATCACGGCCCGTTACCGTCTTCGGGGCACCAACCAAAACACGGCACTATAGCCTCTCGTGCCGTGCTGTGCCGGGTGCAGTTGGCTTATCGGGTCGATGTCGACCCATTTAGTATTAAATTTGAACAAATATATAAAAATTTATGGAAAATATATACAATTTGAAAAAATTAAAATCATTTATATACTTATAAAATGAACTATATAAAATTTAAAAATAACAAAATAAAATGATATAAATAATTAAAAATGTAAATAAAACTATATAAATATTAAAAAAAATGAACGACCATAACGGGTCATACCATGCCCGGGACGCGACTATACATGCCATGCTGGGCCGTGGTGGTGATCGAAGCACGACACGGCGCATTGGGTGGTGTTGTGCCTGAACTGAGCTAACAGTATCGTGCCTCAGGCCGGCCCCGTAGGCGTAGCCCATTTGGTCACCTCTAGAAAAGAATATCTATTTTGCAATGGCGTGTCAAGTCGTACAGTTGCTAATTTTCTCGAACGTAGACAATGGGAATAGGTAAAACCAAAATGAAAGATTGAATTTTTATGGCTTAAGAAAACTGTAAAAAAAAACCAACATCGGATACATCAGGAATAGCATAGTGCTCTTAGAAAAGAGAAGTTTTTTTTAACAAAGATACTATTCAAGAAGCGCATAAATCATCTCATGCAATGAAGCAACAAGAGTTGATAGCCATTCGTTCACACTGGCAATGTCAAATGTGTTCTTGTTAGAGATTGCTTGCTCTCGTACCATGGGTTACACAAGATGAACAGTATAATGCTACTAGAAAAAGACAACTTTTCAAGAACAAAGATACTATGATGCACATAGGACATGCTGGGCATGAGTTGACAAGGATTGAGAGCCATCCGTTGCAACGGACAAATGCCAAATGTTTAGTTGTCCTCACCTGAAGACTTCATAATACTGTCAAAGATACGTATGCTCAACCTTTTCTGGCTTGCATGTCAGTTATCACCACATATTATGCAAAACAACTTTGTGTGCCAGCGGTTTTACAAAAAAGATAGAACACAAGCGTTGCCTATTGATCTCACTACAAATATGCTACATCCTCCCCCTTACTGATCACATCACATCGTAGTCCAAGCACAAAGCACCCTTGTGCTTACAATGAAAGCGGAGTCGGTGCCTCCATGGCTAGATCTGTTGCTGGTAACACAGTTTTTTACAACTTGCACTAGCCATCTCCTGTCCACTCGCAATGAGTGTAACCTATTTTGCGTTGAGTGTCAAGAACCACCGGCGGCTTTGTGCTGTTTTTGCCGTTCATGTCATCACTCCTCCCATCGTGTAATCCAGGTATGAATTGTATAGGTATACTATTTGGTAACAGGGAGCTATATATATATATATAGAAGAGTATTTATCATCATTTTACATACTAAAGTTTACCAAAAATGTGTGTTACGTTTAATCGTACACAAATATATGTATTGTCACAATTTGTGGGTATTCATGGGTAAGCACACATATGTTATCTTTCATCAAGAGTGGATACCACCGCAATGTAATGTGATCTACACGAATTGTGTACTTGGATTTTTCAGGTAAGGCGGTCATCATACCACAATGTGGTGAGGGTTTCTGAGTTGGAGGACATCCTTGATATTAGCGATGTGCAACCTTATGTGATCAATAGTGCAAGTGTTGTATTTTTGAATGAGAGGCGACCACTGCGTGGTTGTGCTGTTGCCGTGGCATCATCTTCATCCTATAACTGTGAAATTTGTAGCCATGTTCTTCTTGATGCCTTTCGCTTCTGCTCTCTCGGTTGCAACGTAAGTTACAAACCTATATGTAGGTGTTTGGAATGCTACTGAATTATTTTAATGTAACATGTAGTTAAATATTTGCACAAGCAAATTCTTAAAGGCCCATACTTAGATTGATTTTTTTTTAAAAAAAAAATCAATCTATCACAACAGATGCATATTTCACCTCCATCTTTTGTTTCATCTCGCATATTTTGACCTCAGAACTTGTCTACAGCTTAAAGGCATTAAAAAGGATACCGAGACAACACTTATGGCTGGAAATAGTCTTGACTACAGTGGAAACAACGGTGAGACTGGTGGTACTAATGGAAGTGAGAGAGAGGATTGTAGTGATCCTGACTACTCCAAGGAAAGACCATCATCAACAAAGGGGAGGGTTGCTCGTCACCGACGAAAGGGAATTCCTCTACGTGCACCGTTTTTTTGAGAGAAGCTCATCATATGAAGACTTGTTATGCATTCGAGCAAATGTATTAAGGAAATCTCTTTTTATGAGCGATCAAATATATGGTGTTGAATAAATCAATAAACGGACCCCATTCTCTGTAGGGGTGTTTTGTCATTATCGTGCAAACCTTGATATTGAAAACAAGTTTGTATGAGTTTTATGTTTTGTCACCAGGGGCTATTGCTGCGAGAATATCACGTGGAAAGCATAATTTGGGTAGTGCACCAAAGTATAAAGCTTGTATAATGTTAAAGTATATAGTACCAAGCTCTGCTAATTGCTGTGCTATAGTGCTCATGACAAGATAAATTTGAACAGATAAAAATTAAATGGGTAATTTGAATACTTAACCCGAGAACTCCCCTTTGTTGGACGAAACGAGAACTTCTACAGGTCTATTAGACAATAGAATAAGCTAAACCGCTCACCAGCAGACCCAGACTGCGTATAAATCATAGAGCTTGGTCAAGCCAAAACATAGAGGGTCTCTCGTTCAAAACTAAGATGCATTTTCTGTAAAATACAAGGGATACGTACATAAATATCATATTTTTCTTGGTGTTCGTGCTACCATAATCCTAAATACACTAGACCTTCTCACATTAGTGGTGATGATAAAAACTCTGTAAACATAAGAAACTGACCGGCAACAGTTTTTTGGCTTCTCTGATAAGGACACTAATGATACTAAAATTGGTAGCATGTACAAGAGGTATAGCGTAATGTCGTTTCCCATCACTAGCTCCATGCCAGACATTAATTTATAACATGTTGGACAACTTCTACATGTGAATGCATTGTGAATGACCATGTGAGAAGGTCTAGTGTCATTAGTGATGAACAATTGGCAATGATTGTCGAGTTGGAATCTTGGTTGATGTTGAGAAGAGTTGGTTTTGAAGTTCTTATGTTCTTGTTTAGTTCGACCGTCCAATTGTGTTGGACTATATGGATCGGACTATCTTCCAGAGAGGACGTAAATGATTCTAAGGCTAGTCGGACTGTCCAAACGGATTGGACCATTTGGTTCGGACTATTTTCCAGATTGTGTGTAAGTTGGAGCTAAGTCTAGTTGGACTGTCTAATGTTGGCCTGGATAGTCCAATCAACTAGTTCGTGATCTTAAGTGGGTTTTTGTGTACCTCATTTGTAGGTTGTGTCTTGGGTCATTGCATATGGGTTGCATCATGCATGTTATGACAAATATGGGTCAAGTTACGAAGAATTTGTGCCTAGACATAGTTTCTTGGTCTTTGGATGCGCAGGTGACTTGGAGTCAACTATGGTCAATAGTGTAGTGGACTAGGAATTGGTTGGGAGAACCAAGGTCTAGTCTGGTTATGGTGATAACATCCGAAATTTTGAGTTCATCTGAAGCATTTAAAAATAAAAATAACCATTTGAATTTTCTTGTTTAAGTTCAAGCTTAATTTGAATTTTTAGAAATAAAAATGATATATAATGTGATTAATTTGAACTTCAATTAAATTAAAAGTTATTTTATTTGAGTTCCTTGAGTTCTAGAGTATTTTATGGAATTTTGTAGGAATTTTTGGAGTTTGCTATTTCCCTCAGCTCAGTTTGCTTTAATTCAATTTCGGAAATTCAGAAGTTCTTTTTTCTGGACTTTCCTTCGGGATGAATTCTTTATCTTTCGGGCTGTCCCTTTTCCTTTCGGCCTGGTTATTTTTCTTTGCCACCAGCCCATTGCTGCCTTTCCTTTCAGCGCGCCATGTTGGCATCATCTTCTTCCCTGCCCCGATCTCTTCCTCGTGTCCGAGTCCAACACGAGCCACGCCGCCGTCTTTCTTGCAAACTCCGCCATCCCATGCCAATAAAAGAGCTCCACTTGCGTCATATCCTCCACCCTATTCACCTCTTTGAAAACCCTAAGTCGCTGCCATTGGATCCATCGTTGTTTTGTCAGAATTTCACCAAAACACCGCCGGCCGCCGAAAGCCTTTGCCGACGCATTGCTTCGTCGTTGTTGCCTCTGTCTGCGCCGTCTCCATCGTGGGACGCGGCTCGCCTCGTTCTATATGGTGCCACCACATTGTCCCCAGAGCATCATCGACTCGTCATCACCTTTTTCTTCGCCAAAGCTGGCCGAGTCGCTGCCATTTGATCTACTCGCTGCTGAGCTCTTCTCGCCTTCCCGTGTGCATCACGCCACGTTCCTGTGTGTAGTCCTCTAATCCCCACTTTTCTCGTCGTCGTTCTGCCACCGTGCTATGGCACCGTAGCCACCTTTCTTCTCAATTCCGGCCATCGTCACACCGCCGCTCTAGCCATCCTTTGGTGTCGAACCCGGGAGTGAAGGATATCAGATTCTCTTTGTCTCATACACTAGTCTAGGAACAGTTAGTGTACACAGTCAAACAAAAGATTATAGTACAACCATAATACACAATTTTATTCATAATAATTCAAGTTTATTACAAAAGGCATCCCGGCCTGCCGGGAACCAAGGGCCCGTCACGTTACACAGGCACCGCGTCGACGGGCCCTGCAACATCCAGCTCCCCTGGCACGCGGCTTTTCTTCCATTTCCCCTCATCAGGATTAGGGCGCTCGGCCAAACGGGAGGCCGTATTTCAAGTCCGGTTGAGACGAGGCTCGCGAATCATAAGTCCTCGTTTCGAGTGCTCCTCCCCAGTGTAGGGCCCCAAAGTTGCTCCGCGGCTCGGGGAGCCTTGTCGATAGGTAGCACCGCCCATCGCCCTAAAGTATAAGTTCAGTAAATTGACGATAAAGAGATTTCAAATACGAAAGCAGTACATACCATCCTCCCGGCAGGGTAAATCAAATGAAGGAACACCGCTCCTCACGGTTCCAAGCTTCACGTCCCATCCGCGCGCAAGCGGCTATAGCCGAAGCGCGCAAAATTCCTCCACAAGATCCCGAGTGGAGAGCCTTTGCGTAACGCTTAGCAAAAGCTGCAGCAGCTCTTCCTCGTGAGAGGTCAACGGAATCTCCGGCGAGGGGACAAGTTGAATAGGACCACCGAGGATTGAAGACCATCGACCGACGAAGACTTATATAGAACCATCTTTGAGTCCAGTCTGTTTCCCTTCTATTGCGGGATGCGGGCGCGGGTAGGTACCGAAGGCAGCGCGTCTTCGGTTGAAAGTTTACACTCCTGAAGTTGAGCGTTTCTCCCGTATCCTTCTTCTTCTTCGTTTGGCAGCACCCATCGTGAAGATACACGAATAAACGACCTTCTTTGATCGCTCCAACCGATCGCATAGCCCACTCAAAGACGCCCAGCTTCACAATGGAATTAGGCGTTAGCTACGTAAGCTCCACCTGGTACAGCCGAAGTGCGCAAGACACCAGCTCAACGCAAGGGAGCCAAGGCCCACGTCGAAGAAGGCAACAAAAATGACTGCCTCGTCTTCTCCCGAGGCTCCGGCACCACCTCCGAACCGAGTGCTCGTACTAGAGACAAGTCAGCAATCTTGACTTCATCTACAAGTGACTGCAGAATCGTCGGAGTAACAACTGATCAGCCCACTCGTTTGTTAGAACCGAAGAGGGTCCGCCATCTCACGAACGCTTCGTCATCACAACAACCACGGCGAGAGAAGGGAACAAAAGACGGGATTGGAAAACAATCAGGTGCAGGGTAGCGAAAAGGGGGATGGCGCATCCCTTATTTATAGCCAACCGGCCACAAAAAACCAAACGACACGAAAAACGAAGAGACGCGAACCAATTGCAAGCCGACACGTGTACCGTACTCACCTCAACACGAACAGCTGCAACCCTAAAGGGCACACCAATAACACCATTTTTTGTAAAGCGTAACCGCGCACACGACGAGCAACAACGCTTCGCCAGGCTGAAGGGGACGGTGTGCTTGGACCCTTCGGAAGAGTGGTGCGGTTTCAGCCTTGACGAAGCACGACCTCGACCGCGAGGGGCTTGTCGTAGGGGCGGCCCCACCAACCCCAACGGCCAGGAAAAGCCACCTCCGGAGGAGATCCGAAGCATCCCCGAAGGGTCCTCAGCCCCTCACGAAGCATGGAGCAGCAGGCCCTCCAGGCCCCCTCCGGAGAAGAGACGAAGCACCCCCGGAAGGTCCTCGGCGCCTCGCGAAGCCCAGAGCAGCAGGCCCTCCGAGCCACCTTTGGAGAAGAGCCGAAGCACCCCCGGAGGGTCCTCGACGTCTCGTGAAGCCAGGAGCAGCAGGCCCTCCGAGCCACTTCCGGAGAAGAGTCGAAGCACCCCTGGAGGGTTCTCGGTACTTCACGAAGCCCAAAGCAGCAGGCCCTCCAGGCCACCTCCAGAGAAGATCCAAAGCATCCTTGGAGGGTCCTTGGCGCCTCGCGAAGCTCGGAGTAGCAGGCCGTCTGGGCCACCTCCGGAGAAGATCCGAAGCACCCCGAGGCTCCTCGGCGCCTCACGAAGCCCGAAACCCTTCGAGCCACCTCCGGAGAACACCCGAAGGGCCCCCTACACTGGAGCGCTTCTGGCACGGGTAGACCTGGTGCACCAGCCAGGTGAACCAAGTGCAGGAAGACCTACCGTGGGCCAAGACCTAGCTGTAGGGGAAGGAAAGGTCCCTGCAGCCCCTACGCATATAGTATTCCTGTAGGGGTTGGATAGTAATGTAACGTAGGGCTATAAATAGGGAGTCACCCCCCAATGTAAGAGGTGCATTTTTTCAGTGATTAAAGAAAAACAATCAGTATCTGTTCACTGGCTACTGATCCCCTTTCCCAGGATCCTTCGGCTCCTCCGAGAGTGACGGAGGTCCCCTTTTCTCTTACTCTCTAGTTTTTGCTTGCTACGACAGGAACATATCTAGTGCTAATGGGTAATTGCGTGCTAAGGTGCTAATGACAATCTTGACCGTTGGATCTGAATTGAACAACCAAGATTAATAGGGCTCCCACCTCCAAACCATTTAATCACCATGCATACTCCCACCTCTAATGCACCTTTATTAATGCGTCTACATTAAACACCCTGCATGCTCCCACCACCAATGCTCTGCATTAAACACCATGCATGATCAATGGTCAAGATTGCAATTAGCACCTTAGCACTCAATTACCCATTAGCACTAGATGTGTTCCCTTACTTGTTTACTAGATGTTGAAAATTTTGCTGCCATTTGATAGTGATTAGAAGTAGAATGATTTGTTAGGCTTGTTTAGTAATCTCCTAGACTTAGTGTTGAGCTGGGGTGTTACAGTTAGGTCCAAAGAATTGACGTTCTCCCACTTGATCCCAAAGGAGAGGAGTTCTACACTTCCTGCCGTATAATGTTTCAAATGGAGACATCTGCAAACTGGCTTGATAGTTGTTGTAAGAGAATTCTGCGTAGGGCATGTTCTGATTCCAACTTTTTCTATAATTTATAGGGCAAGTTCGAAGCATGTCTTCTAGTATCTGATTTACATGTTATGTCTGGCCATCTATTTTGGGATGGTATGCGTTGTACTGAAATTAAGTCTAGTCCTCAATGCTTCATGTAGGCTCTTCCAAAATCTTGACATGAACTGTGAACCTCTGTCGGACACTATCTTTTTGGGTACTCCATGCAGGTAAACAATCCTGGTCATGTACAACTCTGCTAGCTTGTTGCTTCCATACTTGGTCTTAATCGGAATAAAATATGCTACCTTAGTCAATCGGTTTATTACCACCCAGATAGAGTCATATCCTGATTGGGTCCTAGGAAGTCCGGTGGTGAAGTCCATATCAATCTCTTCTCACTTCCATTTGGGAATTGACAAAGGCTATAACAAACCAGCGGGTCTTTGATGTTTTGCCTTAACTCATTGGCATACATCACAGCGTGCGACAAACTAAGTAATTTCTCACTTCTTACTAACCCACCAATATATTTTTAGATCCTAGTACATCTTGGTACTTCTAGGATGAATAGAGTAAGGCTTCCTTCAGAATCAACTGTTTTGTTTTCAGATGATCGGGTACACAGATGCGGTCTCCAAACCATACTGTACCTTACTCATCCTCAGAAAATCCTTGGGTTTTGCCTATTCTCATGTTCTTCTTGATTTCTTTAATATCTTTATCTTCTTTTTGCTTTTCGCTGATTTGATTCTGAATGGTTGGTTGAACTACTTCCAAAGCATTTACATACTGACTGATAATCTCCAAATTCAAATGCTTCAATCCCTCATACTACTTTGGCTAATTCTATGCTTTGAGCATATTATCCTACTTATTTGACTTGTGAAATTTACATGCTAATCTCATTAGTTGTATGTTATTTCTGTCATTTAAATGCTGCTAGAAATATACTTCTATTTTAATTATTGTTGTTGGAATTATTTCTAAATATTTATTAAAACCGCTAATTTTACAACAGAACCAACTCCAACAACGTTAACAACAATTTGAAGCCGAAGTCGTTTTGCGTGACAAATCCTAATCCATGCATGTGTACATCACACACAGTTCAACCTGAAAAGAGTTGGTCAGAGCAAGAAAAAAAATATATACCTTGCTCTAAAAACTAGAGGACCGGGCGACTGCTCAACCAATAGCCACTAAAAACGGCAAAGGCAAGACCAACATGCCTTGAACGTAGCAAACGGGTCTCCTCTCCGGAGCAGCATATCTTTTGAAACATCTCTACAGCGGTGAGGAGAAGCAGTACGTAAGACGGAAATGGCTTTCAGAAACAATGCTGCCTGCAGGGTCTTGTTCATCCTTATGGTCGTGTGCGCCGCGAGCGCAACAAAAAGGTCCGTAGCAAAGGAGGAGAGCACTGCTCCTGCCCCTGCGCCGGAAGGCGCCGCAGAGGCGTCCGGAGCCGGCGGGACCTTCGACATCACCAAGCTCGGTGCAACCGCCGACGGCAAGGCGGACAGCACAAAGGTAATTTGTGTAAGAAACAAACTTTAATTTCCGCCATCACCGGATCCAGTGAATTGATGTCGCGGGGGTGCTTAATTTCAGGCGCTCCAGGATGCGTGGAAGTCGGCCTGCGGGGCGGCCGGGCAGCCGACGATCCTCATCCCCAAGGGCGACTTTCTGGTTGGCCCCCTCAACTTCAGCGGGCCGTGCAAAGGCGATGTCACCATCCAGCTCGATGGCACCCTGCTGGGCTCGAACGACCTGGCCAGGTACGACGCTAACTGGGTGGAGATCCTGCACGTCGACAACATTGTCATCACCGGCTCCGGCACGCTCGATGGCCAGGGCAAATCCGTCTGGACCAAGGACTGCAAGACCTTGCCCAATGTATGTGCATGCATCCCCTATATATATATATATATTATATGGACATTCATTGGACGTCTGTAACGTATGTGCGTGCGTGCGTGCGTGTGGTGTAGACGCTGGTGCTAGACTTCGTGAAGAACGGGACCGTCTCCGGCATCACCCTACTCAATGCAAAGTTCTTCCACATCAACATCTACATGTCCACGGAGGTCACCATCAAGAACGTGACCATCAGCGCGCCTGCAGACAGCCCCAACACCGACGGCATCCATATCGGTGACTCCTCCAATATCGCCGTCACAGGTGCGACCATCGGTACCGGAGATGACTGCATCTCCATCGGGGCGGGAAGCGCCCGCGTCAGCATCACCGGCGTGACCTGCGGTCCAGGGCAGGGCATCAGCGTGGGCTGCCTCGGGAGGTACAAGGGCGAGAAGGACGTGACCGAAGTCACCGTCAGGGACTGCGTGCTCAGGAGCAGCACAAACGGCGTCCGCATCAAGACCTACGAGGACGCGCTGTCGCCGATCACGGCGTCGAAGCTGACGTTCGAGAACATCAAGATGGAGGACGTGGCCAACCCCATCATCATCGACCAGAAGTACTGCCCCGAGAAGATTTGCAACACCAAGGGCAGCTCCATGGTCACCGTCAAGGACGTCACGTTCCGGAACATCACCGGCACGTCGTCGACGCCAGAGGCCGTGAGCCTAATCTGCTCGGACAAGCAACCGTGCAGCGGCGTGGAGCTCCTCGACGTCAAGGTGGAGTACAGCGGCAAGAACAACAAGACCATGGGGGTGTGCAGGAACGCCAAGGGCACTGCCAAGGGCTCCCTCGAGGCACTGGCTTGCCTGCTGTGATGTGATCTCTGATCTAGTATACTAGTCTCTCTCTTTCCTTTTTATTCCGATTCTGTATATGGCTAGAGAAGAAACAGATTGGTCCCGGGGATCATCCATCTGTTTCTTTCCCTGCATTGATCACTCCCTAGAGAAGAAACAGAGAGAAGAAACAGATTGGTCCGGAGTACAGCCGGTGCGAAGCCAGAAGAACGCGAGACGTTTCATAGATTGATCTGATGATTAGTTGAATGTTTGTTATTGAGAGTGACTATGGTACATGTGTATGTATTTTATACACTTCTCATACACCTTTTTTATGTTCTTGGACATCGCCTTTATGGTGGAAAAGTGTATTTATTTTTAATCGTACTTACTATACATATTTTGCATACACTTTTTGATGTTCTGGAATTTAAAGTGTATGTATTTTATGCACCTTACATACACTATTTGATGTTCTCGAACGTCACCATCACGTCCAGCGACAAAATTGGGTAGAAAAAACCCAATCCAGGGTTTTTTTTAATAAAAAATACTGTTTTAAATATGCAATACACAGTTGTTTATTTGATTTCTGTTTTGTGGTTCTTGTATGAGATGTTGGCAAAGTTCTTGCCAAATGTGGCAAACCTCCCTATGGGTTAATCCTCGATCTTTCCACCTCAAAAAGTAAGGTTTTGCTTGGCTACATGAGGGAAATCCCTCCTACAGAAAGCTTCAGACAAAAGTCAAAAGAATAATGCGCATTTGAGCAATGCATCTTTCTAGGCGACGGTCAAGACGACCATGACAGTGTTGTACATCTGAGAGCTATTTTGGTAATTTCTCAATTGAGAAAAAAAGAAAAATAAAAATAAAAGATAAGGTGGGACCCACCTGTAATTAAGCCAGTAGGGAGGATAAGGTTAGGAGACTTAAGTCTCCAACCCTAACAAGCAGCACAACGATTTGGGGATTTCCCCCCTTCTCTCTTGCGGCAACGCAAGCAGGCGATGTGGGCGGCCATCGCACTCACTACTACAGAAAAACTCATCACAGACGGTTCGTAACAGTCATCACAGACGGTTTTTGAACCGTCTGAAATGTTATGTCTGTGATAACTCTTATCACAGACGGTTCCAACCACGAACCATCTGTGATTCTGTAGTATCACATACGGTTCGTGGTTGGAACCGTCTGTGATTCTGTAGAGTCACAGACGGTTCTAACCACGAACCGTCTGTGATAAGTATTTAGACCTAACCTAGTAGAGGTGTACAACTGGGTTCTTAGCGGCCTCCGTGCTCAGCCCCGTGTCGCCATCGTGAAAGCGTTCTGCAAGGTACAATCGGGTATTTCTGGGAAAGACTTGTGTGGACATCAAGGGGATATGCTCCAGATCTTAGGATGATGTGACAATTGGCAATGACGTTAATGGTTTGTCATTTTCCATGTTTTCGGCAAAGAAACAGTGATGTCAGGCCATAACCGGTCTGACCGGCCAGGGCGGCGGTCAGACCGGTCCATGTGGCGGTCTGACCGGCCCTAGCGGCGGTCGGACTGGCAATTTCAGATAGTGAGGTTTTGAGCTGGGCAAAAAATAGAGTGTGTAGGCAAGAGAGGGGATTCTATTGCACTTGATCTCATAATTTTTGGAGTCTCCAGTCAAAAGTTCTATTGGTTTGAAAATTCCAGTAGGTTTCGGAATTTGAGGGGTTGAAATCGGCTTTGAAAATTCCAGTAGGTTTCGGAATTTGAGGGGTTGAAATCGGCTAAGTCCCAACTAGCGGTCTGACCGGCCAATAGGTGACGGTCGATCTGAAGCTAAAAGGGTGGTCGACCGCCCTGTGATCTCCGACGGTTTTCACTGGATCGTCGCTTTGTCGTGGCGGCGATGTTCCGTTGTTAGGTCAAAGTCATGAGTTTCAGGGCATATATGTTGCATGATGCATGTTTTGACTAACATGGGTCAAGTTGTGAAGAACTTGTTCCCAAATTCGGTTTACTTGTCTATTGTTGTGCAGGTTGCTTGGTGGTCAACAACAGTCAACGGCGAGGATGATCGGGACTAGGCTTAGAGAGCTGAGGTCCAAAACGATCGACAATGTCAGGTGAGGTCAATGAACTCAAGCGTGACGCAAGATAGACAAGGGTGACCTATTGGCTAATCAGCGGCGCAAGGTGTAGCTAGTTAGGTCAAGAGGCGATAAAGATGACGCATTAAAATGCGTGCGTGTGTGACCCGTTTATTTTGGACCTTAACGGGAGCCCAATTGAGTCAAACTTCTAGAAGGTCTAAGCTTCCACTATAAATAAGGGAGGGAGGTGGCTGCACCTCCGCTTCGTCTCTTTTGCTATTTTGAAACACTAATTTGTTTAGGGAGAGCTTTCGTGGAGGCTAGGGTTCTAGAGATTTTGATGTGATTTTCGTGCTCTTGGATTGAGCATTGTCCTCCATTGATGGAGTGGCTGTAAGCCCATATCATATCAAATCAATCTAGAGAAAGTTTGATCATTTCTTGTCTATTTGCGTTCTATCTCTATATTTGATGATTTTGAGTCTTTCTTTGACCCACGAGTTTTTGATTGAATTCTTCATGTGATTTAGCTTGCTGTGACATGTGGGAATATATCTAGTATCATCTTGATCATCAATCACCCACGAGTAAGATTTTGGATCGAGTTTTCGTTTTGACCCGGTTTTGAACCCTTCTTCAATCAAACGGAAAAGGATCGTTATTCTTCCAAGAATTATCACAATCTTCGATTGGAATAGGTTTCTGATATCATAGAGAAGGTGTGTTCCAACTTTCATCAAGTTTGGAGTTGTAGATCAAAAGTCTCATCTATTTGCAACTTCGTCATCGGGCTGTTTTGATCTGTTCTTCAGGCCGGCGGTCAGACCGCTCAAGGCCATCGGTCAGACCGCCAGGCAATCGGTCAGACCGCCATTGACCCAGCGATCTGACCGCCAGTGCACTGCTGTGCTTTAGTCTTTGTTGATTTTGTCGTTTTGCTTCGAGGGTTAGATTGGATTCAATACTAGTCTTTCGTTGTACTCGTATATTGATCTTCATAGCTTCCATAGCTACTGGAGTGAAATTTGTGTTGAATTAATTATTTGTGAAAAAGTGAGCATGCTCCTATTCACCCCCCCCTTCTCTAGTCGCCTTTTCGGTCCAACAGCTTGCAAAAGCGGCACTTCATGCATCGAACCCGCACTTCATGCATCGAACCCACATACACCGTACTGTTGAAAGATTACAGCGTACATGCAGTCCAAGATCGACAAGGGTAAGTCGCACACGGTCTTCGTGATGGTAAATACAGAGCATTGTTTCGACGTGCTCCTTCGAGATAGAGTCGGACTTGGGATGGCTCGCTCTCTTATTACGCATGAGGTGTGCCTTGGAGATCATGTCAATGAACCTAGCTACACATGCAACAAGCCAAAGCTCCTTCACAAGCCATGCTCTCATCTCCTCGCCGCATGCAGCACCATCAACATGGACCCATCGAACTTCATGCGGAGTACTTCATGAAGTAGAAGGTGTTGCGGGCATTGTGCGGCGAGCTAAGAGGCTTCAAGACTGGGCAACTTTGCCACGTTAGATATGGCACAACAGACTTGGATCCTGAATCTTGATCTGTTGAAGGGCGGGAAGGGCCGTCGGTAGAGCCGTCGCATTAGGAACAATATGGACAAAGGGGAAGCTCCAGCGGCGGGGAGACGTTGCGGCCACTGCCGCTGGGAAGGCCACACTACGAGACATTACAAGGCACCTACCGACACGTAGGAACACCTGTGTGAAGTGCAGCACCGCTTCTTGTTGTGTGTGTAGCGGTAGTAAGATTACAAATGCTAGCATGTTTTTACTTGTACTTTAGTTAGTGCTTTGCTTGTTCTACGCACCGTAGAACTAATTGTATCAAAATTTCAAATTTTAACTTCATTCCAAGTATCAATCTGTCGTCGTGACCTATGCATGTAAACCATGACGTGACCTCGCTCTGCAAAGCAAAACGTGGTCACTCTCTACAAAACAGGACATGACTTCTCTCTGCAAAGCAGGACGTGATCACTCTCTACAAAGCAGGACATGAGTACTCTCTGCATAGCGGCAGGACGTGACCACTCTCTGCAAAGTAGGACATGACTACTCTCTGCAAAACAGCAGAACGAGACCACACTCTACAAAGCTTGACATGACTACTCTCTGTAAAGCAGCAGGACACGACCACTCTCTGCAAAGCAGGACGTGACCTCCTCGAAGGGCACCGCATACACACACGAAACACATATGTTCCACATCACAATGGAGCCGGTACAGCTGTGTCCGCTCCCGCTATAAATACAACGCTACTCAGCCAGTAACTCCACTCCAACAACACTAGCTACATAACACGGACAAGGAGAAGGAATGGGAGAACATCCGTGAGCTTGTCTCCAAGATTAACCCTCCCAACCCTATTAGATTAGTTTGTAATTTTTCCGATTAGGCGATATCAGTAATAGATTGAATTCTAGCAGTATGTATTGATCATCTGTTTTGGGGTAGTTAACGGAGGGTTTTGGACACGTCGTCTTCTAGAGAGTTGTAGGTTTCGTCCTTAGCTTTCCGTATAGTCCAGGATCACTTTATTTGGAGTTGGGGATCCTGATTTATGTATTTTACAATGTCGTTGTTCTAAGATTTTGTCAGGATTCTGACAAGTTATAGTAACTGGTTATTAGAAATTAGATAATGAATTGTTTAGAGGATTGCACCAACAATAAAGTTGTAGATACTTTCATAGGCTTTCCAGAGAGCTGAAGATCATATTTTTTGAATGTCTGTATGGGAAGTTATGTAAGTTTTAGTCTCGCTGTCCAGAACCTCTGACGAGATTTAATAGGTCGAGTAATCTGCTTGGTAGTGTCAGAAGAATTCAGACTCTGAGAACCTTTCCAACTAGGTTTTTGTGGAAAATTTTGTAAGATTTCTAGAGAGTTAAAGATCACTAAATTTGGTTAAACCTACAGAAAGTTATGATTTTTAGAAGGGGACTGTCCCGTTCTAGGACAGATTGTTGTTTTTGGGAGTTGGTGTTTTGGGCTGCGTTAGGGACCGTAGCTTGTAGTACATTTGTTTCTAGCAATGTCAAGTCCTGAATTATTCTCTTATTAAGATTGTTAAAAAAATATTCAAGCGGTGGTGTGGTTCCGGGGGCAGCGCCCTCTTCACGTCATCAAGCTTCGCACGGTTGAGGCAAGTGAAATTAGTCGGTAGCATTATGGTGGTGAATACTTGAACATCAGTACTATGATTATGTTTTTGTTCATGAATGTCACCAATTGATTGTTACATGTTTATGTTAGATCTTTACTCAAGAATATCACCAATTATTTGTTACATGTTTATGTTGAATAATTGAGATGACTCATATGCATCATGTTGATATCCCTGAGGCTTGGTCTTGCGGAGGCCAAGTATTGATTTTTGAGGTCCCCGTCATGATTGGACGGGCTCATGGTCCCTACACTCGTGGAGTGTAGGTTTATGGTCCCTGTGCTTGAAGGCACAGGCATGGATATGCATCGACGGATGCATACTCCGTAATACCGGTATATGCAAAGAGAAAATAAAAGATGCATTCTGTTGACATTTGCATTGTATAAAGCATATGAACTGTTTTTGAGATGATTAATGTGAATGATTGATGGTGAATAAGTCACAGACTGTATTATTGAGTTGTTGTCACTTGCTGAGTCAAGGACTCACCCTTGTTGTTTGTTTTTATTTTAGGTACCTCTTGCGCGGTCGTCATGCATGGGAAGGGCTAGTGATATGATTTGTTGCACACTTCCATGAACCTCGATGAATGAATAAACTTGGAATCTAATTTCATATTTGAGTAAACTTCTAGGATGTTTTTATTGGATATGCTTTCATGCTTTCGATATTTTGTAATGGAGTTAATTATGGTATTTTGAAGTCATTTATGTTTATGATGCAAGTTGGATGTTTAAAATCATTGTTATGCCATTGTTAATCGACACGATCTCTTGTACGGCTAACTATACAAAGGAGGTGATGTCGAAATTTAGTGTAATGACTTAGGTTTTAAAATTGTTATCTTAAGTTTTAAATTCTACCTTGATGTTTTAGTAACATTCTAGGCTCGTGCTGGGCTGGGGTGTTACAGTGAATGAGTTTCTTCAGAAAAGATGTTTTTCCTTGAGGTTGTAATGATTAATCTGGGTACAATTTCTTGCAGTTGATGACTTTTCATTGGCTAGTGGTTACAATGCAGTGGTGGGTTTCCATTGGTTTTATTTGCTCCATAAAGCAAATATTGATTTTTTTTCCCCTAACTATTGAGTTATTTTTTATGTTGGTGAATGTTGTTAATTGGTAAGATTGATCATTTCATGGGGGTTCTACCTTTCTTGTTGGGACTTGTGACTTTTTTATTCGCTTGGTATTGTGGATAATTGAAATTATTTTTGTAAGCCCATTATCATGTGGAAGTTTTGACTCTACAAGTTTCTTTCATAGTATCTGGAGTGTGGAAGTTTAATGTCTCTCTTTTTCTGAAAGAAAGTGTTAAAATCTTTTTGTGATGTCTTGTTATGTTTGTTAATAAGGTACAAATTATCAAGTTGGGTCTGTAGTATGGTGCATAATTGGTCTTAACCTAGATCCTTGGAAGTGAAGTTCATTAATTTGATGTTGTCTTAGAGTAATTACATGATGAGTAGTGACTAAGAGCATTTCCATACCTAATTAGAGTCAAAAGAGTTATTAAGAAGTATGGAACATTGATGAACTGGTTTGGTCATTAAAATTGTTTAGTTTGCTAAACTTGTTTGATTATTTGGTCTCAATGGATTAATCTAATTGTGTGGAAAGGGAAACTTGAGTAGATGCTAGGTTATTGCCTTAGTAGATATTATTAGTGGGGTTATATTTTTTGTAGATACTTGATGATCATACATGGTTGCTAGATTTACATATTCCTTAGTAAGATTAATTTTTAGAATTGTGTAGACAAGGTTGAAGGGATTGAATATCGGTGGATCTAGAATTTTTGGGAGGAGTTCTGGATAGTTCTTCTATATAAAATAATGCGATGAATTTGGTTGTAGAAGTGTTGAGACTTTTGATCGATGGAAAATTCTGATTCTTGAAGTTTTAGTGTGATTTGTTGAAATCTAAACATGAGGAGGAACAGTTGAATATGTGTTTATAAATATTCATATAATTTGCAAAGGAAAGTAGGTAACAGCTAGACTTCATAATGAAGCCTGTTAATAATAACGATGGTTGGAGTGGAATTGTTGTGTGTTAAAGTTTGGTGTTGAGCATCACTAAAACTTGAACTGATGTGATTTAATAGGTGACTTATGCCTATATGATTATGGAATCGTCAGATGATAGCATGTCATTGATGAAAAGGTTTTGGTAAATCTTTTAATTTGTGTAGTAGATCACCTCTAGAATAAAGTGGTTGTTATAGTGAGGTTGTAAAGTTTTGGTGGACTCTCAATTTGGGGATGGGATGATAAAATAGTATGGAACAATTTGGTGAGTTTTTGAAGAGCTTTATAATGGAAGAGTATACGGTGACGATTTTTGTTAAGGATGTATAATTCTGAATGTTAGTAAGATTGTCAGTAATGGATTGTGAGTATGTTGTTGATTCTTGTAGAAAGAAAGTAATTTGATCGTCTTTCATGGTATCACTCAAATGAAATGTTTCGAGCTTTGCATTCTTGTTCTTTTGGAGTTCGTGTCTATGTGATAGCTGAAACTGGTTTGATCATAGTGACAACATGCAAGATTCATCGAAGACCATGAGCAAAAGATGCGATGTCAACCAATCCATATGTCTAAGTTTACCAAGACTCATTC
Organism: Hsuehochloa calcarea; assembly: GCA_036346395.1. Taxonomy (NCBI): domain Eukaryota; kingdom Viridiplantae; phylum Streptophyta; class Magnoliopsida; order Poales; family Poaceae; genus Hsuehochloa; species Hsuehochloa calcarea. The sequence continues at coordinate 32,962,311 of CM070594.1, forward strand.
TATGTATTGAGTCGTTTCACCAGCTTATGAGTATCGATCAAGTAGAACATTGTATTGTTTCTTAACTTGTATAGTATATTTTCTTTTGGTATGTAGTACATAGATCTTTTGATCTTATGTACAACGTTTGCTTAAGTGGGTAGACTTCTCTCCTCATAGCTTCCTCTCTCATCCTTTGCTTTTCCCTCTTCTCTAACAATTCTTTGGACGATCTAACATTTGGATGTACAAGGAACTTGAAGGACGAATCGATACTTCAAAACTTCAAAACTTCGAACAACTCAACACCCTTCGACACGAAGACAACTTGATTATAGACTCTTCCTATCTCTATATTCATTTATCCTATGTCAATCTTCTTTCTTACTAGCCTCTCCGAATCCCGGGGACGAGATTCCTTTTAAGGAGGGTAGTTTGTAACATCCCAAAGTTCTGTTACCAAAAATAAAATTAATAAAGTTATTATTTTATTAGATTTTTTTTAGATTTAAAATAGTTTTATTGCTTTTCTTGAATTTCCTAAATTTTAAAAATCAAAAACAAATTTTATTAAGTTTTCTGGGTTTTATTGGATTTAAAGTTGAAATCGGAAATTTTAATTAATTTCTTCAATTTTATGGATTTTAAAAAGGTTTTTCCTATTTTCCATAAATTAAAAATGAGTTATGGGCAAAAAATAAAAGCCAACTTTAAGTTGAAAATAATTTTATTAAGTTAAAAATAATTCAAGAAATTTATGTGAATTTTTCTAGAATTTTTGGATTCTATTTTCTATTTTCTAAAAGCCTAATTGATTTGTTGTATTTTCTGTAATTCAAAAAGCCTTAAAAATCTCCTTTTCTCTTTAGAGCCAAAATCCTCTTTTCTGGCCCATTTCCCTCTCTCCTAGCCCAGCCCGTTTTTCCCACTAGCCCATTCTCTCCCCTATCTCCCCTCTCCCTCTCACTACCAGTGGGTCCCCGCTTGCCAGGCCTTCCCTCACCTCCCCTTTCTTCCTCCTCCAACCGCCCACACTACCGCCATTGCCACGCCCTCATGAAGCTTCGCATGGCCATTTTTCTTCCCCCTGTTCACGCACCCGAGTGCGCCTTATCTTCCTAAACCGCAAATGCCTCCATCCGGCCCTTATCCCCTTATTTTCGCACCCATTCCACAGAAATCCGCAACATCGTTGAGAATCCTGTGTTCCCGATGTCATCCTCTGGTGCCCCTCTGCCCCTATAAAAGGGAGCACAAGGTGCCTTCTCATTCCTCACCCCACCCCCGAAATCCAATTCCCTATCTCGCTTCCTCCTCGTTGGAATTCAACTTTTCTCGCCGTCGGGCGCAAGCCACTCCAGCGATGATTTCGTTGTCGACAAACGGTCTGCGGCGACACCATCATCACCTCTGACTTCGCCTCGCGGCGTTCTACGCCGTGCTTCCTCCCTCCTTGCCAGAGTGCTGCCGGAGCATCACCGCCGCCGTTGAGCCGAACGACCCATCGCCTCCTTCCTCGCCGTCGGCCATCCCTCCGCGTCCCATCGCCGACATGGTGAGCATCACAATCTCTGTGTTCCCCTCTCTCTATTGGTGCCCTCGCCGTCGGCCATCCCTCCGCGTCCCATCGCCGACATGGTGAGCATCACAATCTCTGTGTTCCCCTCTCTCTATTGGTGCCCTCGCCGTCGACCGCCGGCAACCTCTGGTTCCCAAGCCGCTCTCACCGTCACGATGACATAGCCGCCCATGTTAGCACCACCTCATCACCTTCGCCCACGTGGCTGCCACATGTCATCTAGTCTTCGCTTGTGTGTCATGCTAGCATGTCCAATCCTGTTTTGCGCACTGATCCACCATGGACCATGTAATATCCCGGAATCGAATCGAGAGAATTTAAAAGAAACCAGGGACGAAAAGGCAATTAAAGATATGGAATTTCCTGTTGAGGGAGGGGGTTTCATAAAAATTTCGACAACTTGGGCCGCAGGCCGCAGCCCAGGAGGCCCAAGAGGGGATGGCCGGTCAAGGGGGGAGGCGCCCCAAACCCTAGCCGCCTCCCCCCACTCCCTCCACTCCCCCCCCGTAGCCGCCACCCTCTTCCTCCTCCCCCCGGCGCCCCTTGCTGCTCCTTGGCGCCGTCTCGCTGCTGTGGTGTTATCCCCGGTGATCCCCGGCGTTGCTCCCCAGGATCTCCTCCGAAGTCGCCTCCTCCCGTCGTCGTCGCCGGCCGTTCGTCGGCGTTCTTGTGGCCGGCCATTGGAGAGGGAAGAGAGGAGAAGGGCGAGAGGTCTTCGGGAAGCGGATCAACATCGTCCTTCAGGTCTACAAGGGTAACGAGGAGTCTCACCCGCTGTTTGATATTGTTTGGAGGTAGATTGATCGATTAGTGGTAAACCGTTATGCTATCTGTCATATTCCATATTAGATCCAGTAGTTTGTGCGCCCAGTTTCGGCGTCTTAGAAGCAGAATTTGATATTTTCGTCTGCTAGTGTTTTTCAGCCCTGGTTTTTATCTTTCCATAGCCATCGAGATCATGTGATTCCGCCTTACGGTTTAGGAGATATGAGTTATTTTTTGCGCACTATTCTGTCTGTCTGACGAGAAGGAATTGTATGTTTGTTCCTTAATTTTGACCTTGTTAGTCTGGGATTTAGAACCTCCACCCAACTAGGTTATTGTATAATTTTTAATAATATTTCCATATTGATAAATATCCCCTCCATTGGATCTTTATAATGAAAGTTATGCCATTTTCTTTACTGCTATTTTGTAGTCTAGACAGATGTCTGTCAGACATTTTCAACTGTTGGTTAGCCAATTGTCTTGGCCGAATCTGTAACACCCCAGCCCAACACTGAGCCTAGAATGCCACCACACTACTCTTTCAACTGATAAATATCGACACACTATAAAAAATTACATCAAGAAATCATCAATAATCATATCAATGGATCAAACGATAATGAATAATCAAGTAGAATAAAACCAGGTAAATAATCCAAAGTAGCATCACCCAATGAATCCAAATTAATAAAGCAAATAGTCTAGTCCAAATGATATCCTAAACATTATTCAATAACTAACATGTCCAAGTGTAAATCAATATTGAATGAAACGATTATCATGGCGAATGATCATGTGATGTCCATGTGCTCTACTTGCTCTCAGTTACGGCATCCTCGAAGATCACCTAAAGACAACAATAAAGCAAGGGTGAGTCCACGACTCAGCAAACACATCGATATACAACGAACAATAATAAATCATCAGCATTCAATAACTTCATTATCATCACAGGCACTTTCATTAATATTCTCAGTCATTAATCTCATTTATGAATGCAACTCTAATCTACATGTCCACATGCACTTCTTTCGCGTATACCGGTATAGCGTGAGTGAATGCTCGCGACAACATTCACTCTCAAGCCCGTTCCTCCATAAGGATCGGGGACCTCCTCCACTCCCGTGGAGTTGTGATCAATCATGTTCACCTTCTCTTATGCAAAGATGCTTATGAATGCAAAATATGCAAAACTCCATCATAAACATCATATCCAACTTTTCATCATGTCCATTAACAATATAAATCCATACCATTCCATTGCTTGCAATTAAACAAAATAAAAGCACAACAATAATGGTAATAGAAGATAAAGAAAACAGTGATCGATCATTGATCGCTGTCTACAATGCACTTGCCTTTACTAGTTGCGGACAAGACGATTTGATTAGAAGACGGCAACAAGCACGACGCCTCTCCTATATTAAATACACCAACTTCAATACAAATTACAGCAACAAGAATAGCAATCAATATACTTCGCTCCTACACGTCCCCAAATATAACACGTTACGCCGGTACCGACTAGTTACCTATAGCTGACCGGTTACTAAAAAGAGCGTAACTTTTGACTCGAAAGTCCGATCACCACAAACCACCCCATTCTGGATTCTTTATAAAATTATCCACATTTTCTTAGATTACAAAGACTTCTAATTAAATCATCTAACCCTCCGTATTAAGCCCAGAAAGTCGGTCTGTCCGCTTCGGAACAGCAGTCTTGCTAAATTCATAACTTTTGTTTTACTCAACCAAAATGCGTGTTCTCAGATTCTACAGAACCATTGGAAAATTATCTACAACTTTCATGTAGATCAAAAACTCTAATTAGGCTATTTACTATTTTTAATAACCGATCTACCAAAACAGCGCCGAAAGACGACAACCCTAAAACAGCGGCCTTCTCAAAATCATAACTCAAATTCTACTTGTCCGATTGACATGATTCAATATGCTATAGAAAGATATCGAAATTATCTACATTTAACTAGTAGATGATGTTTCCAAATTTTGCCATTACGATACCCGAATAAATTGTACAACAAAACAGCAGGCTAAACAAATCTAATCCATCTATTTCTATCCACTGTTCAGAATGCCCTTCTCTAATCACAACATTAATTTATCCTAAAGCAATTAGCTAATCAGGTGCATGCATGCAAGAGGGGCACCTCCCATTGTCATCTAACCGAGTCCATATACCAAAACAATTCAACGTCTGGTCGGCGGGAGGAAGCGGCGACCTCACGACGGTTAGCGTGGCAAATAAACCAAGAACGAAAATCAACAAAGAGCGGTCTTGGCCGTCTCCACACAAAGAATAAGAGCTTCAGCCATAGCCTTCCACGCTGTATGATCGGCCGCTATCGAACAAAAGCAAAGGCAGCAAAGAAGAGTCGAAGAAAGAAGACATGCCAGATCGCAGAACGGCAAAGAACGCCAGTGGTCGGGTGGTTCGCCCACCACGCGCAAGCAGAGAAGAAAAACGCAGAAGACGACGGTCGCAGGAAAAGTAGCATACAGGCAAACAAAGAAGGCGGCGCAAGCTGACAAAGCGATGGTCGGGCAAGACAATGATCAAGAAGCAGGAAGGAAAGAAGAAGAATGCACTGACGTCTCGCGCAGGAAGAAAAGAAAATAGCGCAGCGCAGGAGAAAATAGATGACGGCGGCGGAGGAAAAACTAAAAAAGGCTAGGGTTTCTAGAGAGCCCAAAATCTATTTATATGGCTCTTAAAAATCCTGAAATATTCTATTTTTCACAAATTCCTTTTATTTAATTACGCACAAGCCCTTAAGACGTTTTTATGAATACTAATCGATTAATTACGCTCCGACCCTTTATACGTGATTATTAATATTATTTTTCAGAGTATTACATTCTACCCCCCTTAACAGAATTCGACCCCGAATTCTACTCGCCGATCTACTCAAATAAAACTACACTGCTGAAATTAAACAACAAAATAACACGTACCCGACGTGAACAACTCCGGATATTGCTCGCGTATGCGAGACTCCAACTCCCAAGTCGCCTCTCTCTCGGACTAATGCGTCCACAGCACCTTAACGTATACCAACGTCTTGTGCCTCAGCACTCGCTCCGACCTCTCCGTATCGCGCTACGGACGCGACTCAACTGTGAGGTCTTGCTCAATAGTCAACGGCTCTAATGAAATCTTATGCTCTGGATCTCTCAAGAACTTTCTCAGCATCGAGACGTGAAACACATTATGAACTCCACGCATGGACTCAGGCAGGTCCAGGCGGTAAGCTAACTTTCCAATTCTTGCAATAATCGAGAACGGTCCAACGTACCTCGGGCTAAGCTTTCCTTTGGTACCAAATCGGACAATGCCTTTAGTGGGAGACACTCAAGAGCACTGTCACCCACCGCAAACTCCAAGTCACGCCTCCTCAAATCAAGATAACTTTTCTCGTTTACTCGAGCCGCTAATGATTACGCCTCACCATGGCCACACGCTCAACGGTCTTGAATCGGTCCCGACCCAAAATCGCCTTCTCTCCAATCGCATCCCAAAGAAAGCGGCGATCCGCACTTCCGCCCATAGAGAACCTCAAATGGCGCGCTCTAATATCGAATGGTAACTATTATTATAAGCAAACTCGCAAGTGGCAATCGGTCCTCCCAACTACCCTTCCAAGACAAAACACAAGATCGCAACATGTCCTCCAAAGTCCGAATAGTACGCTCTGACCGCCCATCTGCTCATGGGTGAAATGTCAGACTAAGGCGGAGTTGTGTGCCCAATGCACTCGCAGACTCTCCCGTAACTTGGAGACAAACTTGCGTCTCTGTAAATGATGGTCTTTGGCACACCATGCGCCTCACTATCTCACGCACATAAATAGGAGCTAAATCACTCATTGAATTTGTCGTGCGAATAGGAATAAAGTGCGCAGACTTCATCAATCGATCCACCACTACCCAAATCGCATCCTTCCTCGCGTAACGAGGTAACGCCACCACAAAGTCCATAGAGATATCATCCCAAGGCCACTGGGAACCTCCAAAGGTCGCAACAACCCAAACAGACGCTTGTGTTCACTTTCACTTGTCGACAAACACCGCAAGAAGCCACATAATTAGCAATGTCCACCTTCATTCCTTTCCACCAAAAATTTCATTTCAGATCTCGATACATCTTAGTCTCACCAGATGAATAAAGTGTATGGAGTGCGATGTGCTTCCCTCAAAATATCATCCTTGACCTCCGCCTTTTGTGGCACACAAAGACGGCCTTTAAACCTCAAAGTACCAGAATCATCCATACTAAAATCACCCTCTTTACCTTCATCCAGACGCTTCCTAACCTCCTGTAATAGCCGGTCACTATGTTGTGCTTCCCGCACACGGTCTGGAATAGCTGACTCAAGAATCAACTGTGTCTCAACATGTGATGTGCCCGCATAACAATAGGATATACCCATGCGATCAAAATCAGCAATGAGGCAATCTAGAGTAGCAGGAGTCGCCTTGCGACTAAGAGCATCTGCAACAACATTGGCTTTGCCTGGATGATACTGAATAGTAAGATCATAATCCTTGATCAACTCCAACCACCTCCTTTGCCTCAAATTCAGATCCTTCTGAGTGAAGATATATTTGAGACTCTTGTGATCTGTGAAAATATCACAAGGCTCGTCGTATAGATAATGCCTCCAAATCTTGAGAGCAAAACAACCGCAGCCTAACTCCAAATCATGAGTGGGATAATTTCGCCGTGCTTCTTTAACTGTCTCGACGCATAAGCAATTACCTTACCGCCTTGCATAAGAACACAGCCAAGACCCACTCGAGACGATCTCGAAAAGATCGTGAACCGCTTTCCGGCTCGGAAGAGTGAGAATAGGAGAGGTCACCAACCTGTCCTTCAAAATGCGTAAATCGCGCCACACTCATCACCCACCGAATCTCACACCTTTTTGAGTAAGTTGAGACATCGGTTTGGCGATGATAGAGAAATCCTGCACAAAACGCCGATAATAACCAGCCAAACCCAGAAAACTCCTCACCTCCTTCACATTAGTCGGCCTCTTCCAATCCACCACTGTGGAGACCTTACCAGATCAACAAAGAATACCCCGAGGGTTAATCACATGACCCAGAAAACCCACTTCTGAAATCCAGAACTCACACTTCTTCAACTTAGCATAGAACTTGTGCTCTCTCAAAGTCTCTAAAACCAACCTCAAATGACGCTCATGATCCTCATTGGTCTTGGAATAGATAAGAATATCATCAATAAACACCACCACGAAATCATCTAGATACTCGTGTAACATGTTGTTCATGGTCTCCATAAAAATAGCAGGTGCATTAGTCAATCCAAAGGACATAACTTTATACTCATAATGCCCATACCTGGTGGAGAAAGCAGTCTTCTCTACATCCTGCTCACGCACACGGATTTGATTATACCGATCGAGATCGATCTTGGAGAATACTTGAGCTCCATTCAACCGATCAAACAAGTCCTCAATGCGGGGCAATGGATATTTGTTCTTGATTGTGACTGCATTAAGCGCACGATAATCAATACACATACGCCAACTCCCATCCTTCTTCTCTCGTGAATGTAAGCAGAGCTCCCACGGTGATACACTACGCTGATCAAACCTTTAGCCAACAACTCATCCAACTGCGCTTCAACTCGTCCCGAAACGGACGTGCTAATCGATATGGAGACATCGAGATGGGACGAGTACCGAACAAGATCAATGCGAAACTCTACGCCTCGCGCAGTGGCAAACCCTAAGCTCACCGGGAACACATCGGGGTAATTATCGACCACCGGAATCTCCTCAATCGCGAGGTCACACTCGGTTTCAAAGAAGAGCTAAAGAAGCCCGCCATCGCACGACCCGGAACATCCGCCAACATCGAAAGAGAGCGCGAGGCGCACTCCTGAAAGGTCAACGCCTCCAGACGGGTCCGCACAGACCGCTCTACGTAAATGTGATATCACGGCTCGATAAGAGTGCAACCAATCCATACCCAAGATAACGCCGAACGGCTCCATTTGAATAACTATCAAATTCGCCGTGAACCTCTGCTTAGTTTAGAAAAAACTGATGCGGGTGCCCGATCTTCTCGACGAGGACCTCTCGATAACTTGTGTACCCCGACGAACCACCACCGATCCCCGCGCCAATGCACGGACTTGCAACTCTATGGAAATTCGCCAAACACACACTTGATTGGATCCTCACGACCACAAGCGAAGATCGTCGAACCTCAATTCCCAACGGAAAAGCAAGAACGACCCTTGTTCTCAATGCCCAATTCCTCTGCTTTGGCTATAAGCACAACAGAGAATCAAGCAAAAGCTTTGAAAATATATTAAACGTGGTCTGCGGTTACAATGGGGGTCTACCCCTCTATATATAGTGCTCCTACTCCTCCTCATGGCTGGCCAAGAGGCTCTACTCCTATTCTAATTCGGATTTGGAGTCCTACTCCAATTCCGACACATTCCAAAACAGAAAAGGAAACTCTAATTTTACAACCGTCACATTGATTCGATCATATCTTTTGATCCAGAAGGAATTTCGGAGTGAGGGAGGATCCGTTGGATCGGGCTTGACGTTAGCTTTCCAACAAGCCCAAGAACACTCGAATCGGACTCCGTTTGTAAAAGTTATGGCCGTTTTAATCCGGACTGTCCTGCTGATTCCGAATCCGAATTTGAGGCTGATTCCGAATCCGAATTGAATTATGAGTTGATTCCGAATTTGAATTTGGTTGGGCTTGTGGAAGTTTCGAATTTGACTTGGATTCTTGGACTTCTCTTCCCTTGCTTGTCTCCCACGAGCTTCTCCTCCATTGTGATGACCTTTCTTCAAGAACAACCTCATATCCTTCATCTCCGTTCATTATTGAATCTTCCAATCTGAGCACAAGCAAAACACTAGTTTTAGGTAGTATGAAATTCTCAACTAATTTAAAAGTAAATTCAGTGAATGATTCACCTGTTGGATAAGCTTCTCTTGTTTTTCAACTCTTAGTAAGCTCATGTTGTTTCGAGGTATTTAATGAATTGAAAACATTATATGAAACAACGTAGCTAAGGATGTCCGCATCATCCTCCCTTTCTTCAAAAAGCCGCCCTCGCTTTTGATAGCCTGAAAATGTGCTAGACGAAGAAAACAACGATATGCATGGTATATGTATGAATCAATTATTGTATTCTTCTTGTTGTTCTCGCACATTCGATAGCTCAAAATCATATTTCAAATTGCCCAACCGACTAATATGATAAAATTTAACCTTCACAACATCAAAATCAACTAAAGTCGGTGAAAACCAATTGATACCATTCCATGATTTAAGCTGCGTTACTCGATTAGTTATACATTTAAGAGATAAACAAGTAGGCATCATGTTGCATTCTAAACAATAGACACTTGTTTTTAAACCCATCTTAAAGATATCATGACATTGCTCAATAAATGGTTTGCATAAAACATGTGATTGTAAATCAACAAGATTATCATAGGTAATGTATATTTGATAAACTTGAAACATGTTGTCTACACCAACATCACCAATCAAATTGAATTTATATGGGTGTATGTAGCTATTTACTAGTGATCTTAAGTGTGAAATTTCAAGAACCTTCTTAATCACACTAGATACATGTTTAGGACTATCGAATATGATATAACACAAAGAATTATTAATGTGTATTCTACTAAGAACTTCTTTTGAGTAATCAATTTCACATTATGCAAATTAAGCATATCAAATTTAGAACGTGGAATCATCAAATGAATAATGGAGTTCTCGTTTTACGCACCTTGTTTTCATAAACGACCAATTCAAGACAAATAGTGTTACCTTGATCTTCGTGTATTCCTCTCCATCCATGGTTAGCTCTTTATCTTTCTCTTCCAATGGTGAGGGCTCTTGAATCTCCAACTCCTTATTTGCTTGGTCCACCTGCAGAATGTGGGATACAACACTAGAAATAGAGGGTAAGTTGTTAGGTTCAAAAATAATCTTATTTATCCTATCATCTATCTCTCCCTTTTCTTTTGGTGTATCTCTCACACTCTCAATTGGGATGCTCTCAACCTCGCGTATGGTGGACTCACACAGCTCACTCTTTTTATCACTCTCACTCAATTTGGCTATGTGGCTCTCATTCTCACATGGGTTTTGATACATCTCATCCTTGTAAGACCGTAGGCGGCAAGGGCACAATTACCACCAACCACGACCTCCTCACGTGTTGCGGGTTGTGACGGGCAAGACTACTCATCACCTCGGTCGAAGAAAAATTCCGATGCTCGATCTTCTTCTCAAGTGACACACCAGTGGATGAATTAGAACTAAAGAGCCGGCGCAGATTTAATTGATGTGCTTGAATGTGTTTAAGTCTCTTTTCTGCCTTCATAGCAAATTTCACAAGATCTTGCAGACTACGAAAATATTCATCTTGAAGTGCAAAGAACGATCCGATAATTCAAGCTCGCTTTGAAGTATGTCTTTTCTTGATATGGACTAGTGATATTGGCACGGCGCATTGCATGATTCAACTCAATATAGTAATCTTTGACAACTTTGCATCCTTGTTTAATGCTCTCCACATGTCGTAGTAGTTCCCGCTCATAATAGGATGGAACAAATTCTCTTCTCATGATGCTTTTAAATGCACTCCAAGATGTAATGAATCGCTTTCCACCTAGTTGTTGCCACCAACTAGAGGCATAGTCCGTGAAAAACAAAGTGGCCACTCACTTCCTTGGCTTCGATTCGAACTTATGGGATTCAAGCTCAACTCCATGTCTTGTACCCACTCAAGATACTCCTCCGGATCATTACTACCATAGAAGGGAAGATACGATACTCGCGATCCGCCATTGTTAGCAACAAAGCAAAGAATATGTATGTAGGTGTATGTGGATATGTAGAGGTCACTCAACTCACAATCCTAACAAGGTGAAGTTTCTTTACCGTCCGAAAGGAATTAAGATCAACAATACTTACACTTCAGTATATGCAGAACCACAAGGTGATGTGTGAGCGAATTTCAAGAGCAAGTCAAAGCACGACAACGGTGTTTTGTGGAGTTTGGTATGGATACCTACTTAATTTGAAAATTCTAGGTATTGTAAGGCTAAGTAAATATTCAAACTAGAATTCAATGCCTAGTTGCCGATCACAAAGATATAAGTGAAAATCAAAACAACTCACACGCAAAGATATTGGAACTTTAGTGCAATCAAGGAATGAGCTATGTAAGATATAAGTGAAGAACAAAATAGCTCAGATTGCACAAGTTATAGAAAGACGCTAGCTAGTTGCAAATAATGAAACTAGGGCACAAGATTGCAAAAATATTGATATTCTAACAATTGAATCAAGAATGAGTGGGGATTTTCGCTCAAGTTTATGGTTCGGCTATGCGCTTCCTTTTTCCTTTCTCTCTTTCTCTTTTCTTTTCTTTCTCTTCTTTCTTTTTTTTCTTCTCTTTTCCTTCTTTTTTGAACTATTGCCAAAATTCTTGTTCTACCAAAATGAGCAAAATTCTTTCCCACCTTTGGATCTTTGAACAATTGCAAGAACACAAATATTAATATGCACCCTAAGCAACGATTTAGCTAGTCTTCAATAGGTTCAAAGTATTCGCAAAGGATTGAAAGGTTCACAAAGGATAAATTGTTACTCACTTTTTTTGGTGTTTTTTTATAAACACGACAAAAAAATCAAACTAGGCTCAAAAAAGCAACGCAAAAGAATTCAAGATCAACAAACTAAACTTGATTCTAATGGACAAAAACTTAACAAAACTCACTAGAATAACAAATTCAATACTACTACTGAAAAAAAAATTGTATGGCTTTTTCGTATAGGAAAAAATAGATAATCGGATAAAGATCCTACCGAGTCAACTGAGCTCGATACCACCCGATGCGGGTGCCCGATCTTCTCGACGAGGACCTCTCGATAACTTGTGTACCTCGACGAACCACCACCGATCCCCGCGCCAATGCACGGACTTGCAACTCTATGGAAATTCGCCAAACACACACTTGATTGGATCCTCGCGACCACAAGCGAAGATCGTCGAACCTCAATTCCCAACGGAAAAGCAAGAACGACCCTTGTTCTCAATGCCCAATTCCTCTGCTTTGGCTATAAGCACAACAGAGAATCAAGCAAAAGCTTTGAAAATATATTAAACGTGGTCTCAGGTTACAATGGGGTCTACCCTCTATATATAGTGCTCCTACTCCTCCTCATGGCTGGCCAAGAGGCCCTACTCCTATTCTAATTCGGATTTGGAGTCCTACTCCAATTCGACACATTCCAAAACAGTAAAAGGAAACTCTGATTTTACAACCGTCACATTGATTCGATCATATCTTTTGATCCAGAAGGAATTTCGGAGTGAGGAGGATCCGTTGGATCGGGCTTGACGTTAGCTTTCCAACAAGCCCAAGAACACTGAATCGGACTCCGCTTGTAAAAGTTATGGCCGTTTTAATCCGGACTGTCCTGCTGATTCCGAATCCGAATTTGAGGCTGATTCCGAATCCGAATTGAATTATGAGTTGATTCCGAATTTGAATTTGGTTGGGCTTGTGGAAGTTTCGAATTTGACTTGGATTCTTGGACTTTCTTCCTTGCTTGTCTCCCACGAGCTTCTCCTCCATTGTGATGACCTTTCTTCAAGAACAACCTCATATCCTTCATCTCCGCTCATTATTGAATCTTCCAATCGAGCACAAGCAAAACACTAGTTTTAGGTAGTATGAAATTCTCAACTAATTTAAAAGTAAATTCAAGGAATGATTCACCTGTTGGATAAGCTTCTCTTGTTTTTCAACTCTCTTAGTAAGCTCATGTTGTTCTGAGGTATTTAATGAATTGAAAACATTATATGAAACAACGTAGCTAAGGATGTCCGCATCAAAAACAATTCCACGAGTTCTGAAAAAAAATCCAATTATATCATTTCATGTGAAATTCAATCTTTCCCGTGTTCATTTGCCATCATACGAACTCCGATTCCGTCGATTCAAATTTATAAATTCATATCATTCCAATACCTATCTCCTTGGACCTAAATTATTTAATTTGAAGTTTTTTTTGATTTTTTTTGAATTTATCTTATTTTCGCGTATAGATTTCGATGACTTTGGAGAGCTAGATTTCGACATCGTTTGAGAACAACAATTAATTGAACAAGGCAAGTTACATCTTTGATCATGTTTGATCCCATTATTTTAAATTACTTATTTTGTTTTAAATTATTATTGCATGCTTACTTTTATTCAAAGTAATTTAAATTCCTATCTTTAAATCGTAGCTAAATTCCAATACTTGTATAGCCAAGTTTTGTCAAGATAGGTAGTATGAAGAATAATTCAAAGTGTGATATATTTTGGATTTAGGAAGTTGATAAGATTGGATAATAAGAGGCTATTGTAAATTGAAGGGATCAAATGAAAATTTGTGGATACCCATTGATTATGAAGTAGTATATTATTGATGGATATTGGATTATAGGAATACATTACTTCTGATTTAAATAAAGAAGGACATCTTGGCAGAATTAAATTGATTATTAGTAGTTGTTGGAGAATTAGTATTGAGAAATTGATTCAGTAAAGGTGGTGATTGAAATATGAAAAGGTTGGATTTTCATAATAATTCAGGAGGTTGATTTTGGTGGATTGGTTGAATCACAGAGTATGTGTAAACTTTGGGGAATTAATTGGATAATTTTGTTATATTGGATTTATTGGATATGATTGAATAGTGAAATTGGATTTAGATACTTTATTAGTGATTTTTGGAAATTTAATATTGATAAACTGATCGAATGTAGGTGATGAATAAAGAATGAAGTTGGATTATTATAATAAGTTATGAATGAATTTCAGGTGAATTAGTTGAATTCTAGAGAATTGATAAAATTGGTGGAGTTGATTGAATAGTAGTTTTTAGTTGATATACAATTGTTGGTGGGCTAATGTAAACAATGATGTGGTGGGTCAATAGGCACAATAGATTGATTTGGGGAGTATGATTCTAATATTGATGGTTGTTTACTGATCTTAGAGTTGACAAATATTTGACATCGAATCCCTCGTACCTTGTCGCCCTAGATAAAACTCTAGTTAATACAATAGTATTGACAAGATGTTTTTGTGGACAAAATATGCTTAGTCATGCTTAGACAAAAAAATATTCAATTTCGGAATTTTTTTGCCAAAAATCAAATGTGGTTTAAATTGTATCCGTAGCATTAGTGTGCCGTGGAAGTTTCAATGATTTTGAAAAGAAAAAAATGAAAAACTAGTTTGGACTTGGGCGAAATGGATAGCTGGTGGGTGTAAGTTTACGCACAGACTCGTCTCACGAATAGTTGAGGCCCGGGGATTACTTTGGAAGTCGCCCATACAATTAAGGATCGGTTTGCGAGCTGTGGATTGTAAAAATTTTCCGTTATACCACAAGTCTGGAGTGGTACAGACCTGACCAACTGATTTATCATGTTATAGCATTACGCCCCTAGGCTGTACTTTTTGGGTTTGTGCAGACGATGGTAAATGACGTCCATGTCTGTCGGGGGTTGCTTTGGACGATGGTAAATGACGCCCATGTCAGTCGGGGGTTGCTTCGGGCGATGGTAAATGACATCCATGTCAGTCGGGTGTTGCTTCGGGCGATGGTAACAAACATCCATGTCCGGATAGGTTATCCCTCACAATGGTGAGCTCCACGTGGATGGTAAATGACGTCCATGACTTGAGGTCTAGCTCATCGGGCGGCTTGGTGTTAGAGCATGGTATTGTAAAGGCCTTGTGATAATCACTTAGTCACACACCTACAGAAGTGTGTGTGAAGCGGACATTATAAGTCGATTATCTCTTGTAGGTAAAGTTGTACAACCTCTACATAGTGTAAAACTATTCGAATAGCCGTGTCCACGGTTATGGTCATGCTGAGCAAAGTCTTTCATAGATTAGACTATGGTTTTGTTTTAAAAATATTTTGACAAAAATGATTTTCATCTATGCTTATTCCATGTGGGAAATTTGGGCAGAAAGCTTGTGTAAGAGGGTTAGTCATTCACCATCTGTGTATTAAGGTTTATCCTACACTCAAGAATTGATGATTAAAAATAAAATTTTGATTCTAGATATAGACTAAACTGCTTTTGAACGTAGTACTGTATTTAAAATGTCAAATATTATTTTTGCACAAATAAACCTATAAGCCTTCTTTCGATAATATCCATGCATGCATTAACTCTATTATGGGTGTAACTTGCAGAGTATATTTTTGTGCTCACACTTGCTTAATAAAATATTGTTCAGAGGAAAAGGACTTCTCTACCGGTGTGGATCTCGATGACTAGGCCGCTTCCCCAGTCGATTGTCTGTGGCAGATTAGCTGGGCTCTATTAATTCTTCGTCTTCTGTTGTGTTCTTTATTGTTGGCTCGTAAGCCTTTCTTGTAATAAACTCTACTATTTATTAACAAAGTTGTGCGATTTATAGATGTTACTATATTTGTTTATTGTATACACTCGCTATTGTTCCAAGAACTAATGTTGAATACACAGAGAATTTAGGGGTATAACTACCGGGTCCGACAGAAGCACTGTAAGTCTATTGTCGTGCATTTATGTGTTGGCTATGGTTAACTTATTCATAAGTTTAACATTCGAGTTGAAAACTGATTTTTTACTGTATTTTTTAAATTCAGTGGGAGAGGAATGAGAAATCCGGCTCCGGATAAATTTCACCCCCTGGTGCAGTCACCTCAAAAAAAAAATCAATTTCCAAGTGGGGCCGCTTGGTCATAAAGATAAATCTGCTCCAGTGGATATAAACAAACCAGTCTCTTCACAAAACATACAGATTACAAATCTTTTATTTCATGCCAATCAACCATCCAATACAATGTTAATGCTAATCAGTTCCCCCATAGCCTAAATGACCGGTGTTTGGGCCCGATGTCCCTATTTGACTCCTGTATTATAGCGTTATGGATGTATTTTTCCTTCTTATACATGATCCAACAAATTAGTAATTTGCAAAAATGGTTATCACGTTGAAAATCGAGTGGTTTTTGCTAACCAGGCAAGGGGCGAACTGTTTTTCTTATAATGTGACTTATGCTTTTTTAAGTATAAATCATATTTTTTAACCATTGGATGAACAGATACGGACACATATCTCAAAGCCAATCCATAGTCCAAGAAAATTGACTTAAGAGTTAAAAAATCAGGCAACTTATAAATAGAAAAAAAAAGCTTAAAAAACGATATTTGAAACCCTAGCCAATACTACACAATTGGATGTGAAGCAGGGCCAGATTGGCTTCTCCTAGTGCTGAATTCCCTATCAGATGAGGATGCGTGCCAACCGTGTGGGCCAGGGGGCACCGCGCCGTGACCTAGCTCCTGCCCTTGCCTCCTCCTAGCGGTAGCAGCCGCCTTGTCCTAACCGCCGAGCGTCTCCGCCTGCTGCCGATGGCTGCCACGACAGCGTTTTAGTTGCCATGCCGCTGCGGTGACAAGGAATCGGCTGCCGCGACAGCGCCGTCTACGCGGTTAAATCCACTCATTCCGACGATGTCACTATTTGGCAACCACAAGAGTCACAACTCACCACAGCAAACTAACAGAAGCTAACCGAATTTGTTAAAAGCCCAAGAGAGTCTGTGAGCCCTGGGAAAATGGTAATTTTACATAGTGAACTAAGGGAGCTTGATGCCCCCCTAAGCTCCCTTGCCATGCATGAGCTGTACAACCATCATAATCTCTCCAAAATCGCCACCTTTCGTGATAGTACTTTTCTAGCTTGAACCATTGAGGCGCTCCAAGGTTTCCGCAACATGCCTCATCGACGGTCTCCGCTCGGGATTAGCCTGGACACAAGCGAGAGAGACTTTGAGTACAGCTATCATCTCATCTTCCCTTTCAGAGTCCCTGGCGAGGAAAGGATCAAGCACATCGGCGGATGGTTTCTTCTCTTCAATACAGAATTGGACCCATTGAACAAGGTCCATCTGCATAGTTTCCAAGAGAACAACAGGCGATCTGCCAGTAATCACTTCGAGTAAGATCACACCATAGGAGTAGACATCCCATTTCTGTGATGGTTTCAGTGTTTTGAGTGCTTCTGGTGCTTGATAGCATGACCCTTTGCTCACTAGAGGGCTCACGGAGGCATCTGAGTGCTGACTCTGAGCCTTTTCTAAACCAATTCGATCTGAACGCGCGGAAGGTGATCCTCCAGCAATGTTTGCAAGACGCCCCAGGCCAAAATCTGAAATGTACGGCTCCATGTTTGTTCCAAGAAGGACATTGCTTGGCCTCAAGTCCCCATGTACATATTTTTTGGGGCTAAATTCATGCAAGAAAGACATCCCCTTGGCAACTCCTTTCATGATCTTTAGACGTGCGTCCCATGGAAATGGTGTGAACGTCATCGTCCCTGGTTTACCTGAGAGCAGTAGCAAATTACCAGAGGAAATCAGCGAATGCATTACTAGCTTGAAATAACCGCACAGGTCCTAATATGGGGTGCAGATGTAATCTAGTAACCTTTGCCCAAACCAATGTCAAAAGCTCCAAATTTTAAATAATGAGGAGAGTCATACAATAGAGTAGGTACATATCAGAAAGAAATGAATGAAGTCAAACTTTGCCAACTACCAGAATAGAAATGACACCATATTGTATCGAATTTATATAGTTAATAACTGATCAAAGATCCTAGAGAAATAAAGAAGTTGGTATCAAGTAAATTCCTAGTGGTGATTTCTTGAACAAATAAAAAGTTATAAGGCAAAGGCAAACCTAATTAGTGTCATAGTGCAGTAAATTAATGAATCAGGATCCTGACCTACAAAATAGTTAGACTTGACTATGGAAACTTTCTTATGATAGTTCTATGAAACAACAAAGATCAATGGAAAAGGATGCAGCCTAGGCATTATAGAGCACAAATCAAGTCCATAAAGCAAGCAATGCATACCATGAATTGCTGCAGAGAGGCTGCCGTTAGGGATGTAATCATATATCAGTAACTTCTCATCAAAAGACCAATAGTAGGCCCTCAAGGTAACAATGTTGGGATGCCGGACCTTGCCAATAGCCTCAACCTCAGTCTGAAACTCCTTAAACCTCTGCAATCCCCCCTCGCCAAGACGCCTCACCGCCGTTGTGAGCCCGTCCCCAAGAACCACCTTATACACAATCCCGATCCCACTCTTGCCCAGCACAAACGCCGATGCCGTGAGCAGCTCATCGAGGTCGAACCTCACTTGTCGGTCCAACGTCACGAGGTTGTACTGCTCTGCATGCTCCGACAGCGTCTCGGACTCATCCCTGCTAAAACAGCCGCAATCCTTGCCACATCTTGACCCTTTAGAGCCAGCAGCCCCACCCCGTCCCTTCTCCTTGGAGGAAACCGCCCTCCAATAGCAGTAGAAGAACACCAGTGCAATGATGAAGATCCCCACCACATCACTCAGCACAATGGCCACAATGGCAACCTTCCCAAACCCCTTGCTCCTCCCACTACCATTACCCCAGCACTGGCTGGCGCCGACTCCCATCCTTGGGAATGAATGTATTGGACGGTGGCATGGCGTCCGGCGAGCACGGGTTCTTGAGCGGTGGCCCGCACAGCCCCGGGTTGCCCACGAACGCCGTCGGCCCCCGGTTCTCGAGCGCCCCATTCTGCGGAATCGGCCCGGACAAATTGTTGTACGTGAGATCAATGTACACCTTCTCCGGCAATTTCCCAAGACTCGCCGGAATCGACCCGGAGAGGTCATTGTGCGACAGGTCGACCGTCCCTCGAGCCTAGACAGGTTCCCGATATCGTCCGGGATGGCGCCGGAGAACCGGTTGTAGGACAAATCGAGTCGCTCCAGCGCCGACAGATCCCGGCCGAACCCCGCGGGCAGCGGGCCGGTGAGGTTGTTCCGGCCGAGCACCAGCGTGCGGAGGCGCCTGCATTTCAAGATCGACACGGGGAGGGAGCCACTGAGGGTGTTGGAGGAGAGGTCCAAGATTTGGAGGTAGGGGAGGTCGCCAAGCTCCGGGGGGATGGGGCCGTAGAGCTCGTTCCCGTAGAGGACGAGGCTCTGGAGCCCCGCGGCGACGGCGAGGAGCTCGGCGGGGAGCGCGCCGAAGAGTCGGTTGCTGCGGAGGTTGAGGTGGCGGAGCGAGTCCGGTAGCGGGGACGCCGGGAGCGCGCCGACGAGCCCCTTCCTGGGGAGGGAGAGCGCGATGACGCGGCGGGTACCGGCGCCACAGGACACGCCGTTCCATGCGCAGGGGTCGGCCGCGGAGGCGTCCCAGTCCGCGAGGGCCCCCATGGGGTCCCGCAGGACGGCGGCCTTGAAGGCCAGCAGCACCTGGCCGTCCGCCGTGAGCGCGTCGGCGGCGGCAGGGAGCGCGAGGAGGAGCAGGAGGAGGAGCACCATGGCAACGCGCTGCGCCTGCGCCTGCGCGAGTGGGGAGTGGAGAGTAGAACAGAAAGCGTGGGCCTGTGTGGGACGGGAGAAAGGGGGTTTGGTTTGGTTTTATTTTCTTTTCTTTTCCTTGGTGCGCTCGTTCCCAGTCCCAGCAGCACTCATTTCAACGGGAATTGTTTGAATTTGACTAAATTAAATTTCATCATGCAATGTAAATTCCAAAAATAAATTTCATAAGCTCAAAATTCCAAAATAGCCTCCTCAGAAGAGTGTTGCCCGTCGAGGGCAAGAAGAACCTAGTTGTCGCTGTTCGAACGGCGAAGACCTGTGTCGTTGTTCGACGGCGAAGAACTGTTGTCGTTGTTGGGGACTAAGAAGACTAAGGTCGTTGTATTCCCGTGGGCAAGACTTGGCGCCTCGTGGGGCCGGCGCGCGGCCACGCGGCCAGCGGCGCCATGGCGCGCTGCCATGCACAGGCTGCGCCGGCTCGGCCCGGGCGCTATAGTGCCGCCAAGCAAGCGCCAGGTTAGGCCCTGACGCTATGCGCCTATAAAGCGAGGAGCCTCCTCACCGGCTCGTGCGACACGGTTGGAGTGGAAAAAATTTTGTGAAAAAAATCTACGAGTCGAAAAATCACGAGCACGTAGAAAATAAGCTTTGAAGCTGCTGCGAGCACCTAGAAAAGGTAAATGTCATTCGCATTCAATTAGTATTATCTGTAGTTTTAGCAATGTGATTAGGATGCAATTAGATGAATTATAGCAACAGAGTAGTTTTAGTTGTGTAGTTAGTTTATTTTGAAGACCTAGTAGTTAACAATGTCATTATGCCGTAATCATGTTGCTAGTAGTGTTGTAAATTTCCTTTCGGGTATTTTTATAGTTTCATGAACTTGGTCATAAAATAGCAAAATTTTCGGAGGTCATTAAGCAAAATAGAAATAGACCCACTGAACGCTTTGTATATGTACTCTTGATCGGGCATATCGCGTTCGGTGCATGCACTACACATTACACCGCTAGAATGAGAAACCTGACGCACCTCTCAAGAAGTTTTTAAATCAAATTTAATGAAAAAGAATACCTTGTCGTGGACCACACATGTCTTTGGTGTAAGTTAGGTCTAACTCGGGTATGGAAACGTAGAAATGCAATAAGAATTTCTGAAGTGAATTATTTTTGCACTGTAATATCGAACTAGTTAAAAAATTTGTAACTATGTAGTACCACAGGAAATTTCTGAAGTGTAACATAGAATAGGCTATGGATTATTTATACTAGAAATAATATTAGCTTGACATTTCATTGATAGAAAATCATACGAACTCCAATCGGATTGAAAACATGTACGACAAAACGTTCGTGTACAGTGGGCATAACCAAATTTGTAGAAGCGTTCATTACGACAAAAAAATCCCGCAAATAATTCGATGGTTTCATATGCACATGTGTTAGGTACTTTATGGCGGAAATTCAAGATCTGCTCGTGTTCCACGGGACGGTCTCGACGCGACGGACCGCATAAAGCGCGGACTGTCAAATTGTCACCGCACTGTGATCCGGCGCGGCCTCACGAAGGACATGAGCCTCTGAGCTAAGGCGGTGCGGCGATCCGCGCTCGATCGCGCCATCGAAGGAAGAAGTCGCGATCGAGGCGGTTTATGCCTCGGTGGTGGGTGGTGCAGCGAGACCGCTTGGCAACTTATGAAGGTCACATGTGACGCTTCATGGGCCAACTACATGGGGTTGTTTGCAACCCGCCGCCGCGATATATGCGCGCCGATGGTCTACGCTCGCTTCTTGAGAGCACGGGACATCCGGCGGTGGTTCCGTGAAGGTGAAGGCTGCGTGAGGAGGAGTTTGCGTTGGTCTCATTAGCTCGAGGACACGTGGGCGATGGAGACCGAGGGCGCGGCGGTCAATTTTGAGCCCAACGGCGGGCGAGAGATGGTGGTCACCGTATTGATTGTCACGAGTACCGACCGACCTGTGGATGAGGTGGAAAGCGAGGAGGACGTCAAACAACTAGTTCTAAGACGACGAAGACGGAGAAGCCGCCGGGGAGGTGCAGTTGGTGGTTTTGTAACCATCGACATTGCTTACGCCCTCACGATTGGACGATGTTGCGATGACATCGCCGGTTCTCGCCACGTCCGAGGGTGCCGAGTGGGGTTCCATGAGGACACCCCGCCAGAAACCGCCGCTTCGACAAGATCGCCGCACAACAAGCTATTGCAAGATACGCCGTTAACATCGGACGGACGACGGTGCAGAGGTCCAACCCCGACACGCACATCGTCCGTGTGTTGATGAATCTGTCCGGCAAGGTCCGTGCGCAGAGGTTCACGCATCACGCCATGGGCTTCCGGATAACGGTCTTTGAAGGACCACACATGCGAAGTTAGCCGAGCCGCTACAGTGCACCGCAACATGACGCCCTCGTATGTTGCCGCTTTGATAAGCCACCTCGTCGCCGCAGATGTGTCCATTTCGCCAAGCTCCTGGCCGCGGATGTTGCCAATATGGTGGGATTCCCGTCACCACAAGACGGCATGGCGGCGTAAACGCGAGGTTCGGAGCGAATGTTCGCACATTCAAGAGGCTTACAACCTAGTACCAAGATTATCGCATCAAATCGCGGAATCTAATCCCGGACGACGTAAACAAGCTTGAGCGTGCATCCGACGAGGGGCCCAATTGTTTTGTTCTTGAAAGGGTCTTCGGGCCTTCCGTCAGCGATCGAAGGGTTCAAACATTGTCGCCCCGTGCTCACGATGGATGGTACCTTCCTATGTGGGAAGTACAGGTACCATCCTCACCGCCGCTGCGGCCGATGCGAATGACCGATTAGTCCCCGTGGCGTTCGCAATTGTTGAGAGCGAGAACACGAGAGTCGGGCCGTGGTTCCCGTGGCAATGTGAAGCAAAGCGGTCGCAAGATCGCCGATGTATGTGTCATCTCGGATCGCAATGTGGCTTGTTGTCCGCGTTGTGCATGATGCAAAATGGGACGCACCGCCGCATCTGGAACGATGTTAGGAGCCGTTGGTGCATGAGGCATCTCGCGCCAACTTCCACACAAGGTTTCGAGCAAGGACCTCATGAAGATGTTCAAGAAGCTCGCATGCGTAACCAAAGGAGGAAGTTCAAGCGGTGTGGAGCGGCTCGATGAGGAGACCGAAGCATGTAAGGGACTCGGCGATGCCGAGGCGGGCGCCGGCTAGAGGGTCCGCGAGTTGGGGAGTTCACACAGTGGGTTAACTCGCACGCACCGACTGGAGAAATGGTCCCCGCCGCACGACACCGGACGGTGCAAGGTACGGATCATGACGACCAACATGTCGGAGGTGTACAACGGTGTGCTCAAGGGTGTCCGATCTCCGCCGATCACCGCGATCGTGGAGGAGAGCCGAACCGCACCATCGGATACTTTGTCAACAGAGCCATGATGGCCAAGAAGCATTTGGAGGACGGAAGCAATTCTCCAAGTAATGCATGCCTACATGGAGAATAAAATCGCAAGGCTCGATCGCGACGCCGCTCGTATCATGGATGGCGCCAGCGTAAGTTCGAGATCGTGCTCGTGGAGAAGTACGTGATGGGCCATGTTAGAGGGGATCGTAAGCGTGTCCGCACAATTGGTGAAGAAGCGCCGCACCGCAACAAGCCGCAGCTTCGCACAAACCATGCTCCCATGTGTACGCTGCATGCGCGGCGTGGCGGCAAGCCTCGAGCGTTACATCTCCGAGTACTATGACATCCACCACCGTATGCAACTTGGAGGCCGAAGTTCCATTCATACGGCCGACACGCACTACTGTGGACCTTTGGTCGACAGTGAAGTGGGTGCCCGACGACGCACTAAAGCACCCCTACCGTGGAAGACGACACCCGACGATCCGAACGACATGGACGACGGCCGCCGCGGCAACGAAGTTCGCCGACCCGCTGCGCATCGGTAAGATCATGGCACTCCATCACCACGCCTAAATGCAGACCAGACAAGCAAAGGCACCGTAGTGAGGAAGATGTAATTACTACGCCGTGATGTCGCTGCTTATTTCAATGTCTTTGATGGACTCGCTGTCGCTTATCCATGCCTTTATGTAGTACTTGTTGTTGTCCGGTTTGTTGTTAACTCATTATGATCATATTGTATTGTTGAATTTTTTATCGTATGTCTTGCCTTATTTTCCGTGTCACATAATATGTTTTACATGCGTGCATCGACATGTTGTTTCTGTTGGCGTGAGATGGCGCAGCTCCAGATTGACGACGCGACGAGCCGCCGACCCACGCCGGATGTGGGACACCGCTGTCGGGCGTGGTTCGCCGGCGCCGGCCCTCCGAGCCTGGTCCTGAGCGCCAGAGAGAGATGGCCCTTGACGAGCAGACGCCCTCAAAGCCGGAGACCGGGCCTCGCCGCCCGGATGTTGGACCTCCCGCACGCGCCGCAGCTTTGACGCGCACTCGTCTGCGCTCGTGGACCGTTGGAGACAGGAGACTCACACCTTCCACTTCCGATGGGGAGATGACCATTACTCGAGGACGTGTCTCGCCATGTGTCTACCTCTTCGTGGTCTTCCAAGAGTGCCCTCCGAGGGCGATGACCGAAGGTCCGCTTGGTCGATGACGGTGACGATTGTCGCGAACGTGTCGGGTGTGCCACATTCTCGGCCGCGGGCAGACATGATCTCGCCCGAGCATGCGACTCGGGAGGAAGTGAGGACACATTTAGTCGCTACTGTTGTTCTTGTTCGGATGGATCTCGTTTCCTACCACGCAGGAGACCGCGTACCCGAAGCTACATCCATCCGCACGGTCTCCGCGACGCCGCCCGACGAGGTTCCACAAGACAGATTGGGGCTCTGCGGTGCTTTGCGCCACCTACCGAGGGTTGTGTGACGCTTGTCGTCGCAGAAGACGGGCGAGGAGCCGATCCTCGCGTGTGCTACGCCTCCTACGATTATGGTCGTGGGAGCACTTTCCAAGAGGGTCGACCGCATTTCCGCACCAGCGTGCACCCTTACCGTGTGACCACCGAGCTTTACGGGACGCTGCAGGACGCACCGTCGCCGACGGCCTCACGATGGGAACACGTTGGACACGCTACCCTAGGGTGGGCTAGGAGAGACCGAGGCGCCGTGATACCCGAGTTCCATAACCTTTCGAGACTCTCCACGAGGACGAGGTCATCCGTGGCCATGGACAAGACCGCTCCTTCACGACACGGCCCCCTTCGGATTATCGCCCCAAAGGTAACTGGACGAGGCACTCGATGACGACCGCCACTTGGTCTTCTCGCACATGGTCGAGCAAGACAACCCGCAATGGTCATGAGGCAATTCGCCTTTACCAGAGGTTCCACCGCCTTGCGGACGACCTCTCACAAAGAAAGGCTCACCGGATGTCATTATTTGATGTTATTTTGAGGGCATTTTAGTAAGATTTTCTCGACATGTAAATTCAATTGCGTGCACGAGGAGAGGCGAGGAGCGACGATCGAGGCGAATAAAGCACTCGGATGACGCTGTGGATTGACAGGCTACGACGGACGTGGTGCCGAGTTTCGCGGCCACGCCATCCAGACGCACGCCGCGCATTTGCGGTGGTACGCTCGCGCACTAGGTGCAAAGCTTCTTCGGGGGCGGCAGCGGCGTCAATGGACGCCATGCGAGACGACGTCAGATTAGCCGGTCCGGACCATCACCGGCGGCCCGCCGCGACGAGACGGTAAAACATTCTTCGTGATAATTCTCCTTCAAGAACACTTTTCGCACTTACTATCGGTTTTGTGCGGCAAAGACTACCGCTTGGAGCGTGTCCGCAACCACCACTCACCGAAGCTATAGACCGTGGAAACAACAACACAATGGATCGATCATAGCGCGATGCGCGACGATGCGCGAGGATGTAAGTTATGCGATTAGATCCATAACTTGTGGTCGCCACAATGACGCTCACGCAAAGATCGCGACGTGGCGGGTACCTTCCACCACCTCCGCCTCCGCACTCACAAGACCGCCCGCGACGCCCGCCGCACCGGAGTCGTCGAGCTACGGCCGCCGCCCCGACCCGCCGAGCCATGTGTATGTCATCGTCAACCGGTTCTTGTCGTGAGTACCTTTCCATACACTCATTTCGGACGATTCGACATTACCCTTTATTCTTGCAAAGAAGCTATGCGAGGGGACAAAGACTCTGCCGCAACCATCGCATCACGAGGGAGGCGCAGGATCGACTTCTTCGCACGGCGCTCAATCACACCTCGGGAGCGCGACGGTGGTTCGGCGACACGCACGGAGGGTACACCGCAAAGACTACGGCTCGACCGCCAGAGGGTCCTCGCCAACACAACAGCCTACTCGGTACACGGAACGCATTTAACACCAATTTTCCCGTCAGACAAAAGCAATGACTAACTCACCTCAGACGCTTCCCGCAGAAGAGCACCGATGGGTGGACGACATGCTCGGGCCTCACCGACCGCCACGATGAGATCACCCGCATTCGCCTCCCGACAGGGGCCCCTACTACGCCTTCGAGACGACGCCACTCCCTGACAGTTCACATTCCCCGAGGATCATCTACGCCGTCCAGCAGTTTACACGACCATGCGCCTAACTAATTTCATGGACGTAAAACTTGTTACATAATGCCATCATGCATCTCGCCTTTTCGATTTATGTAATGTCCATGTACGCTACGATCGTTAGATTTATGTACACAACATGTTATCTCAAATATTTAGTACTAACAACAATCAGAATTCCGATTTAAACTTACTAAACCTTAAATACATAACGAATGTCGCCCCACGATACCTCCTCCGCCGCTACCTCGACGCGAATTTTCTTCAACCAAATTATAATTTACCAACAAAGCTATATATATGCATGATTTGGCTTCCATTCCACTCACTCTTCGCCTCTTCTCCTTCCTCCCGCCTTAAACGGATGTCTACGGCTTCATCAAACTTTCGAGTGAACAGCAATTAGAAGCACTAAGACAAAGACTTGGATTGCCCTCGTTGCGTGGATCCGTGAATGTGTTCACCTCCCATACGCCAACGAATCCATCCCGAGTGTTCATGAAGTGTTCGAATGTTACAGAACTTATGTCCGATCATCCCCATTGAACTTCTTTCCAAACATCATATTTTTCACTTGTATTCCCAATTATTTTTATAGAACACAACATGTCGGTTCGGCCGTGGTGATGAAGAAGGCGACGCTCGAGGCATTGCAATGCAAATTGCGCCTTGCAAGAGGACACACATCGTGTGGTCGATTAAATCAAGTGCCTCGACCATCGGATGAACCGACGGAAAATAAAGATAATGTTCTTAAAGGATGGATGAAAGGATGGGAAGGGTTGAGAAATCGCTACGTAAATTAGTTAACATGGCCGCTTGGTAATTTTTCTTCTATTATTTCTTGTTCTTGCTAAGTAGAAGTTCGCTTTAATAAGATTGTAATATCCACTATTTATCTATGCATCCCCGCACTACGTGATGTATGCCTTTGCGGTGTTGTGGTACTAGTTTGTATCAAGTATGCATCTATCTAATTCGCTAGGACACTTTATGTGTGATCTAATTTGCGGTATTCGATTATCGCTCCGCTGAAAATCAACTCATGCGGTGTGAGTACCGCCCAAACATGGCGGTAAGGACCACGCTTGTAGAAAATCAGCTAAGTCCCAAAAGAGTGCTCTTTGTAAAAAACGCTCCGCGGGATTTTGGAAGTTCACGAGAGGTACTTCCGCACTTATATCGTCGGAACTACCGATCATCCTAACAAAGAAGCAAAGAAGCGATGGCTTTCAAAACAACTTCAATTGCAAAACAAATTTACCAAATTTTTGGACCGAATGATAAAGACTCTGCAGAGCAAGACGTGATAACTCATCTGCGCCGCCACTTTTCGCATCGAATGATAAAGACTCGCCGCCAATTTTTCAGATCGAAATGACAAAGACTCGCAGAGTAAGACGTGATAACTCATCGCTCGCCAATTTTTCAGACCGAAATGACAAAGATCTGCAATATAGACGTGATAACTCACCGCCGCCACTTTTCGATCGAATGACAAAGACTCGCCGCCATTTTTCAGATCGAAATGACAAGACTCGCAGAGTAAGACGTGATAACTCACCGCCTCGCCAAACTTTTCAGATCAAATGATAAAGACTGCAATCATAGACGTGATAACTCACCGCCTCGCCAAATTTTTCGCATCAAATGACAAAGATCTGCAGAGCAAGACGTGATAACTCATCGCAACAACCAGACAACACTCGCCTCCAGAGCTTTTCCTACCAAAAATAAAGCACTTAAAAAGGGGCCATGACTACTCGCAGAAAGATTAGACAACACTCGCCAACCACGCCATGCCAACCCTCCGCTTATAAAAGGTGGTGCAAGTCATCTACGAGAAAACCACACAACCAAACCAAACACTACACCGAGCTTGCTTCACCACGGATGGACAACCTCAAGAAGCAATGGGACGAGATCCGTGATCTAGCAAGGGCTTCAACGCACGGGCCGAACAAGCTAGGGTCGCCGAGGCCCGGTCCCAAGAAGAGCACTTGCCAGATGGCGCTCTCCGCAATGAAACCCGCGTACAAAGAACCCCCGCCGTAACGCTCCAAACGAGCCTTCGCCGCAACACCCGCCAGAGGGGGAGACGCCGCCATCCGCTGGTGCAGGACACATGCAAGTTCTTCAAATCCAAGCACCACCGGCCTCTCAGATGCGCATCGGGATGTCCTAACTACTCCTCCGACTATCCCGACCGCCGCTGGGATACGAGCAACTATCGGCTAAATGCAGAAGGAGTACTAATAAGAATATATCGCACCAATTCTCTTTTCGTAGTATGCACTAACAATCTCTCCGTCTACCGCAGCCCCGGAGCCGCTATGTGGCTTCCGCAAGTGGATCGACCTAGAGATCCACCCACACGATGGCGGCACCGACTTCGAGGAGTGGAATGCGAAAGGGGACGCGAGATCCGGAGGAGGATCGCTTGATCAAGAGCACAACGAGCGATCCGTCGGGAGACTCGCCCATCTCGAGGCGCAGCAGCGCAGGAGCGCGAGGCACGCGAGAGGAGCGCGAGAAAAGCGGAAATGGCGCCGAGGCCGAGCGGCAGCGAGGACTACAATGCCGAGCTCGCAAGAAAGGGCAAATGGCCCCGGCCCACGCAGAGGTCGGGCTAGTCCGTAGTAGACCCTCCTATTCGCCATGTTTTAGCTATCCCCAAAGGCATGCGATTTACATGGTCCTAAGCTCGGTCGCGAAGTTACCGTAGTAGTAGCGCCCATGGTAAAGTAATTAGCCGAACCATCATGCCATGTGACCACATGTAACGCGGCTTCGTCCGCACGGGCCGCAATGTAGTTCGGTTCGTGGCTCGCCGAGCCATCAAAGTATAGCCATTCACATCGGCCTCGATTCTCGCTATGTTTTAGGGTTTCTCCGAATCGCAACGCTCTAAGCCCTTTCGCTAAATTATTTTTCAGACTGCTTTTTCCGCATTTACTTTCACGTAAGAAATGTGATGGAGAACCATACTTCCCACATTTCAAGCCACATGAATTCATGAAACCCTAATTTCAAACGCCTCGCCCTAATTTTGAGACCTAAACCTCGAATTTGTCGAGACAATTTGAGCATATAAAATTTTGTAAAATTTACACAATCAAGTCCACTGTAGGAGTATGAAAAAAATCGTAATGTTTGGACCTCATTTGCTATATTATAAAATTCCTACAAACATTAAACTTTAAAGAATTTTGCGTAAAAAAGAATACATAAAATTTCAAAAATTACACAAGCATAAATACTATGCCAGAGGCTCCACAAAAATTTCATAATTGTTTGAGCTTATTTTGTATATTTTAAAAATCGCCTAACATATATTATTAATAACTTTTTAAAAAAATTCAAAAATAAAAATATCAGACGTGGGGCAAGACTTGGTGTCGCCCACGCAGCTAGGCCGCCGGCAAGACTAAGGTGTCGCTCGGGGGACAGAAGACCTTGGTGCCGCCGTCCCAACTAAGAAGACTTGGTTGCCGCTTCCTTGACGGCAAAGACCGCTACAGGAGGTTATTTTGGAATTTTGAACTTATGAGGTTATTTTGGAATTTCTATCAAGAACGGCGCTAATTTAGTCCAGAATTCCAATTATCTCTCTCTCTCTCTCTCTCTCTCTCTCTCTGATTTAGGTTTCCTGCCAGAACCCTCCCAACTACCGTTTCGTTATTCTACTCCGGTGTGGACCTATGGACTGCAGGGCGCAGTGGCGCACTTTCTCTGTCGGCATCTCATGGCTCTGTTTGCAATTATTATCACCTATTGCCTTGCCGTACGGCCTAATTAGTGAGTGGGTTTCCAACGGAATTGTATGGCAATTAACGCTAATGAGTCGTACGTACTCTTGCCTGTAGTCTCTACTCCATGCATTATTGCAACATGCATCCGTTAACGTCAGTTGTATCTGGCCTGAACAGCTTGTCAGGTTGCTCCAGCTTGGCCAAAATCCAATTAGTTGTCTATATTAATAGGAATTACCTGAGTTATTTTATGGTTGCTATGTTGTACTACGCTGACAAAAGCTCCTCTGAGAAACATAACGCGCGCAATGCTACAGGGAGCCTTACTTGCACGGGTGGAATTGATCTGATTGGGATTTGCAATTTTACATTCGAAGAGAAAAATGCTCCGCGTAAGCCGCCTTGGTAAATCTCTCACATCGCATGGGTTGGTCTCGAAATTTGGTCATATATATATATATATATATATATATATATATATATATATATATATATATAGTCCCTTTAGATCACCGAAATTTTAAAATAATCCTCATAGCGTTAAAATTCCAAATTTGACCCCTTCCCCACACGTGCTGCCTTGCGGGACAACAGTAGCTCAAAATTTCAAAATAGTCCTCATAGCGTCAAAATTCCCAATTTGACCCCTTCTCACACGCGTCGCTTATGACTACAGCAGCCTTGAAATTTCAAAATAGTCCTCATAGCGCCAAAATTTCAATTTGACCCTTTCCCACACGCACGCCGTGTGGGACGACAATAGTGAGTCGCCGCCATCCCGGAAGGCAAGAATTTGTTATCGCTGCAGGCGGGCAAGCAGAGCTCAACCGCTGCCGCCCCGCACGACAATGCAAGAACCCATCGCCTTTCGGATTTCGGCAAAGAAGCGCTACGCAGCAGGCCCAACCACTCTGGCTGCGCGCGACGCTGCGTTCCCACGCGACGCGAAGCCGGGTCGGCTTCAAAGAGAAGCAGGAGACGCGCGCAAGACGCGTAAGAGCACCTACCCACCGGCCGCCTCGTGAGGTTATATAAGAGATGAAACAGAGGAAGAGAAAAGGAGATGAAGAGAAGGGAGAAACCAACCAGAAAAAAAGTTGAAGTTCGCTCAATTACGGAAGTTATGCATCGTCTTTTGAGCATCAAGAAAAGGTAAGTGTCATTCGGCCCCCACTATAGTTTTAGCAATGTGATTAGGCTATAATTAGATGAATTGTAGTTTCTTATTGTTGCAATAGAGTGGTTATAGGTGTATTTTAACTTATTGTTCGGACATCAAATTGGAAGACTTAGTGTGATTAGCACGTAATTAGAAGATTTAGTAATTAGCAATGTGATTAGTCGGTAATTAGTTGGCTTAGCAGACTTATTATTGTTAGTATTTGTAAAATTTAACTCGTTGATTTGCATAGTGTCACGAACTTGACCGTAAAATATAAAAATATTTAGAGGTCGTTCAACGAATTACAAATAGAATTGAAATAGAGTCGCTGACGGTCGGGTCCCATGGAGCGCGTGGTCTATGGACTCTTGATCGGACATGTTGACCTTCGGTGCATGCAGTATTCAGCAAACCGTGAGAATGACAAAGGGCCCCCTGTCAGTAAGTTTTTAATTCGGAAATTAAATGAAAAAGAATAGTATGCAGTATACCATGCATGTCATTGGTATATGGATTTGGATAACCCACAAATAATTGGATGGTCCGAGCATTGCATATAAGTGGTTTCATACACACCTGTTTTAGGTACTTCATGGCGGAGATCCAAGATCTGTTCGTGTTCCACGGGACGCTCAGACGCGACAGATCGCTGGTGCGGACTGCCAAATTGTGATCGACCGTGATCCGGACGCCTGCTCTGAAGGATATGAGCCTCTCGGAGCTAAGGTAGTGCGTGTGTTCCGCGTTCGATCACGCTACTGGAAGAAAGAAGCTGCGCATCGAGGCGTTGTATGCCTCGGTGGTGAGTGGTGTAGGTGAGCCTGTTTGTCAACTTATGAAGGTGACATGTGACGCTTCATGGGCCAATTACATGGGGGTTATTTGCAACCCCGCTGGTGCGATATATGCACGACCGATGGTCTACGTTCAGTTAGTGGAGAGGACGGGGACATCCGTCGTGGGTGGTTCTGGTGAAGCTGCTAGTGAGGAGGAGGTTGCGTTGGTCTCCGATGTTGGGGGAGACACGGGAGAGGAAGGCCTGAGGAGGCGTGCCGACAATTTTGAGCCCAACGAAGGAGTGGAGAGATGGTGGGCAGTCTGTATTGATTACCACGAGTACCTGACCGACCAGGTGCATGAGGTGGAAAGCGGGGAGGAGGAGGTGGAAACAACCACTTCCAAAGACGACGAAGACGAAGAACCTGCTACGGGAGGTGCAGTTGGTGGTGTTGTCACCACCGATATTTCTTACGTCCCCTCACAATTGAACAACGTTGCAACGACATCGCTGGTTCTGCCACATCTAGAGGGCCCTGAGTGGGGGTTCAATGAGAACACCCTGCTCCTAGGGCAGCGCTTCCCTGACAAGAGCGCCGTCCGGTATGCTATTGCTAGATACGCCGTTAACATTGGTCGGACGTATTGGGTGCGGAGGTCCAACCCCGACACCTACATCGTTAGGTGTGTTAATGAGTCCTGTGCTGGCAAGGTCCGTGCACAGCGGTTCACGGGCGCGGCCATGGGCTTTCGGATAATGGTGCTGAAGGACCACACATGCGAGCTAGCTGAGCCACTTCATAGGCACCGCAACATGACGTCCTTGTATGACGTCCGTGCTACCGTCTTCAAGTCGGGCTGCGCTTGCCCGCTTGTAAAGGCCCCGACATCGTCATGATTTTCTGGTGCCCTTCGTAAGAAATCAACATACACCATCAACCTCCTGTAAATGGTTGCCTCGCGCTAGGAGGCAATCTGCATGTACTGGCTCCATGCTAAGCTTCCAGTCACCTTGACGAGCTCCCACACGGCATTCGTGTAGATGATCCCCTCGATCACAAGTTTCTTAGTCTTTGCCTCCGTGACGAACTCCCTCCAGATGCCACTTCGAAGCTCGTGGATATTCATCGTGTCGAGCCCCTTCTCCCGGACCACCTTGTACTAGCATCTCGACAGGTACAACCCATTAGGTCTGGCCCGTACGAGACCATTGTCATAAAACACTATCAAGTCTTGCATGTTCAAAGTTACCTAAAGCCACATCAACCTCAACTGCGGTACACAATGTAACAAATAATGACGACAAATTGCGTGCAAGTAATCGATTACACATGTGTAATTAAATATGATTACTAAATTAATTATCAGCAATATGATTACTCCTCCGAAAATTAATTATGAACCACATGTTCGTTGCCACTTAATTGCTCACGACTATCTATTTTGCACTAAATTACTTATGCCTAATTGCTAGTAAACTGATTACGACTGATTAATTACAACTAAATAAATTACGAGTATTTAATTTCCACTAACTTAATATGTCGGACTGATAACAATTGAACTAAGTACGACTAATTATTTACCACTAAACTAATTAATTACGACTAAACTAACTGATTACGACTAATAGATTAGCATTGAATTAACTAATTGCGACAAATTAATTAGAACTCAACTAACTAATTTCGACTGATTAATTCCCACTAAATAAATTACGAGTGGTTCATTTTCACTAATTTAATATGCCATACTGCTAACCACTAAACTAATTATGACTAATTGGTTAGCACTGAACTAATTAATTACAACTAAACTAACTAATTATGACTAATTAATTAGCACTAAACTATTTAATTATGCCCACTAAATGAAGATTGATTAATTACAACAATGGTAATAACTACAAATGCATCTGATAAATAATTACCTGCCCTTCGGGGGAAGCTATCAGAAAAAAGCCGAACCACGAGCGACGAGAAGCAATCAAATTATGAATCTCCAAAAAAATTAATTATGTTTCATTCTATGAGTTCTCGACGACGAGTGCGAGAACGAGAATCGAGAACGAGAATCGAAACACAATTGAGATGAACGATTACGAGAGCTCGGTAGTTATAGCCGAGCCAAGACGAAGCCATTGCGTTGGCGCTGGGGATTTCAGATGCGTTATCTATGCGCAGCACTGTGGGCAAGGGGAAATAGCCGCGACGGGGCGAAAGATGTGCCGAGGAGGGAGGATAGGTGGTGAGAAAGGTGGCTATTGCACGATGGCTGTGCGACGGGGTGATATTTTTGTAAAAAAGAATTCGACGACGGCCATACTTGTAAATACTATCCGAATTTGCGCCAGCCAAAAATTTCGCAATTGATTGGTAGGTACCTCGTAGTCTTGTACTGTTGTACAGTATGAAATGTCAACGTCTATGGTACGTGCTGTTTTTCATGTGAACCCAGCGAGTTTTCTACTTAGATTCGAGCCTTGCCGTACGGCCTTAACCCAGTTAATGGGTGGGTTTCCAAGGGCATTGTATTGCAGGCCAATTAACGCTAAACGAATCGTCCGTACGTACGTACTCTTCGCCTCTCTACTCTCCACGCATCATCCGGAGTTAGTAATGTACGTACTACTAGTGTCAATCGACGTACGTAATCCATAGTGTGGTCCGGTTTATCGTCTCTGGGCCCCGGCCGCCGAAGCCTGGGCGGTGGGGCCCGGCGGAACAAGGGAGCGCGGCTCCGCGAGGAGCGGCGAGTGCGGCCGCCGCGATGGACACGTGACGACGCTAGCCGCTTAGCTGCTCAGCTTCTGGGCGGCTTCTTCATCTCCAGATCGACCGGCCGATCGACCTGGACCCAAAAATAACGTCTCCGGTTCAGGTGTTGGGTCCCCATGGGCAATACTACTGCTGCTGCTCTGGTCCATGCTAGCTGCTCTGGCTGGGCACGACCTAGCCATACATGCATGTCGCGGCGCTTCCCCTTTCACAAGGTCAAGCAGTGCTGGACTAAAAGGAAAACTGAGTCTTTACTTAAAATTTTAGTTTTTAGTGACGCAGTTTAATGTTTATTCACTTTTGTTACCACTCAGTTTAGTAGAGATACCCACTTGTACCTCCACTCATTTTTTTTTTTTTTTGCCCTAGGTCCGTCCCTGAGGCCAAGCACAAGGTGGTGGAATATATAGGCACCTTTGACTTGGCAAGTTCCAAGCTCGGCGACCTCCCTGGAAAGTTGGATGGAATTTTGCTTAGACCTGCCAATGGTTGGCTCGGTCGGAATTTTTCGTTTAGAAAACGGCACAACCATGCTGTTTAGAAAATGGCACAAAGTAGAATCTATGTTCAGATCATGAAGCGTGAAAGTACGTACAGAGGGATGCAAATTATCACTTATTTTGCTTAGAAACTCACCCATTTTTTCTTCTGTAGAACGAAAGCATTTGCTCTTTGCCTGATTGCTAGGGTCAACAAGTAATTGCATGCTTCTGGAATCTAGACAGCACATGTAGCCCTAGCAGAGCAATACACTTCCAACCTTCCTTACCAACAATGTCGAAAATTCCAGACCAACTACCAAACATTACCCTTCCTGCCCAGCTGCCCTGATTTCACTGGATAATTGACTGTTTTTCCTTTTCCTATCTGAATCAGTGACTTCTATGTTCTATCCTAAGCCAGCTACAGGATGATTAGCTTGGAAAAACCACCATCGTTTGCATGGAAGTTGGAACTGTCACTGGCCAGTACAAGTCACACATGTCAAATCTTCTCCCCAGAACATACAATCGACATTGTTGACATGAGTTGTAAGTGTTTCGGTGATATACTACTTTTCAAGATTTATAATTGACTTTTTTTTATTTTCTTTCTCCATCTTGCTGAGAATTCTGCATTGTATTTTTTTATATTTTCTTTCTCCATCTCGCTGAGAATTCTGAATTGTATTTTCTGTCAATAGTGTTTGCTTATCAGCAAGACCCGCATAGGTGCATCAACACTAAATATTCTCGAACGAGAGTTTCAAAATGTAAGTAGGAAAAAGAGAGTATCTTGCACCTAGGTTCCAAAACTGCAACTATGTCACTTATGTTATGTTGGAATTCAAAAATACAATTCTAGATCCTCTGTGTATTCTGCACTAGTCCAGAATCACGCTAGTACACACAGTGTCAACATAGATGAATATCGATCCACACAAAACGATTAATAGAATAAACGACTAGTTTGAATAACAAAGAATGGTTTTGACATTATGGTCGAGTTTACATTTGTTAAACCACGCAAGGATGATAATAGATAAAATAGCAGCAGCGGAATAAAAATAAACTTTAGTGGAATCCTATCAATTCACCATAGGCAACTGACTGGGATTAAGACCCTAACGATCGACACCTTCGTAGAACTCCTCTTCAAATGCGGGCGAAGACTCCTCCACTTCTGTTGATTGGTTATAGCAAGTATGAGTACACAACCGTACTCGCAAGTTATACCATAGAATGCAATTTATAGATGATGGTTTATTCCAAAGGAATGGCTTCTGTGGTTCTTTTGCAGAAATACAATATTTGCAATTGAATACAAATAATAGATTGAAAACATAATTCAAAACAAATAAACAATAATAAGTTGTCATTTGATTTCACAAAGACACACAGTCTAAACAAGTTATTCACACAGTCATATGACTTAGATCACACAGCTCCCTTCCCAAAGGTTTTATGAAAATCTACCCCTCGTGTGAAATCCCCGAGCATGTCCTGACCACAGACGCGACTATTCGAATATATTGATTAAAACACTATGTAGAGGTTATACACTTTACCCACAAGATACAATCAGTGTAGTTAGCACTAACCATAACAAAACATTTCAGAAACTCCATCTCAAATATTGACACTCCCGATGTGCTTTAATGCCATCCAACCGATACACACAGCGTTTGGTACGACACACACAGTTGGACAGGGATGCGGCGAACCGTCCCGCGATGTAATAAACATATCTCCAGCCCATCACATAGCTTAACCTACAACCTGAATTGCCAATGGTAAGATTTCATAACCTACTAAGTGGGCACACATGCCCCTACGGTAAAAAAATCCATCTCCCATGGCATAGGGCCAGTAGGTGCAAGCGAGCTAAAAGAAAAAGAGACAAGTTTCTACTTGATCGTATTCCTTCGTGATGCGGCCTTGACTACTAAACATGTTTCTACATTTAATTATTGTGTACAAATTATTTCACATAAATTAATGTCAGAATTTTCAAAGAAGAAAGAAGAGAAGGACTGTGATGACCCGACCCAAGATGAGTTGAATTGAGCCCATGTGATGCAGCCCATGAGTGTGGTGTTAGAACCAACATATAAGGTCACTTGAGTCCAAACCACTAACCCCGGATTAATCCTTTTATGCGAAGAGAGGACGGAAGTGTAAGCGGAATCAGTGTGGGTGTGTAGTCTATTCCGAGTGGGAGTGGGCCAGAGTCGATTTGGACCCTTGTGCGTTACAAATGGTATCAGAACCAACCCTCGCGGTTACACATGTGTGCGGGTCAGGGGCGCAGGCATATGATGCATGGCGCATGTGGACCCAGATGAGTGGACACACAACATGTTATATGTGCCGGACTGAACGCATGGACGTGTGCCAAGAGGGGAGGTCCTGGTCATTTGCCCTAGTCTGGGTATGTTGGCCCGATGAGGATGTTGGGTTCTTTGAGGGTGTGTGTGTGATGATCCGATCCAAGATAAGTTGAATTGGGCCCATGTGATGTGGCCCATGAGTGTGGTGTTAGAACCAACCCTTTTACGCGAAGTGAGGATGAAAGTGAAAGAGGAATTAGTGTGGGTGCGTGGTCTATTCTGAGTTGGAGTGGACTAGAGCCGATTTGGACCCTGGGGTGTTACAAGCATGTGACGCATCAAGCTGGCATGTGTGTGGGTGTGGCGTATGTGAGCCAGGAGGTTGGCGCAGAGCACAGGCAAGCAATGCATGCGGCGTGTGCGCGAGGGACAAAGCCGGTGCAGGCGTATGTGCATGGGACTTGTGGCCGAATGCAACCAGAAGATCGAGTCCCTAACCAAAATTGTTATGATTTAGGGTGGTTTGGCATGCATGCAGTAGGAGTCCATGTTGCACATGTTTCCAAAAAAGAGATCAATTCAAACTATGTCAAAATTAGTGAGAGGTCTGGGAAGGAATTTAATTTGGTTGGTATTATCTTGAAAGAGTTTTACTCGGATACGTATTCAAAGGAAAGATTAGGAGATAGAAGGAAGGGGCAACAACGAAAATCCCTAAACATCCACAAGGTCACCAACAAAACCTCTCTTGTTCACCATAACAACATAGGTCCAATACATGTGAATTTTGGCATACAAAATTTCCTTTATTTATGTGATCTCGGATGGGTTCATCGTCGAGCCGATGTGACAACCAAGTTAAAGCGGTGCATCTGGGTATTGTTGAGTCAGTTTGCATTAGTTAATTCCATGTTTAATTGGTTCTGAGATGTAAAAGGAACTAAAGCACTGGTTTAGGTTAGGAATATTGAGTCGTATTGTATAGGAAGTTTATATAAGAGTCCAGGTGAACACATTAATTATGTACGTGAGAGTCCTAATCGGTATTAAGGCCTTAGTGCGTGTGCTAGCTATATAAGCCTATGGGGTGCACCCAATGTAAAGGATAGTAGAGTTGAGCTATGAATTGAAAACACGTGTGTGTTTCGGCCGTATGCCGTTAGGGTTTATCACTGTATCGTGAGTGTTCTTGAGGAATTCATCGAGGGTTCTTCTTCGGGCGCGTGGGATTTGGTTGTGGTGTCGATTTTCATCTGTTGGATCAATTGATCTTATATCTCTCGTTCACGTGCTGTGGTGTACGTGGGCTGAGGAATTCTATCTAGGGTTTCGGTTCTAAGCTACCGAAACCATCTATCGGATATTTTCACGGTTTGGAAGACCACAACTGATTGCTTCTACTTTGGTTCTTGTTGATCTGGTGCAATTCAACAACGTTATCAAGCTCGTTTTATTGCACGAAAAACATCGTG
The DNA here is from genome assembly GCA_036346395.1 of Hsuehochloa calcarea. Taxonomy (NCBI): domain Eukaryota; kingdom Viridiplantae; phylum Streptophyta; class Magnoliopsida; order Poales; family Poaceae; genus Hsuehochloa; species Hsuehochloa calcarea. The sequence goes on from CM070594.1 coordinate 33,001,451, forward strand.
TTATTACACTACCGCATGAGTGTTACTGCACGAAAGACATCGTGTTACTACATGATTGTAAGAGTGTTACTGCACTTTTGATGTTGTTCTACCACGAAAAATCGAGCAACCTACATGATTTAACCTCGTATCAAGGTTTGATCCCCGTCAGTTCATGTCCTATCTTAAATAAATGGAGAAAAATAAACTAGTTCACGTTGTTCGTACTTATTAAGCTTCACGTTGTTCGTACTTATTAAGCAGGGAATAAATGATCACTGCACGCCCTCAAGATCACTGCAAAATGATCACTTCGAGTGGTCCTCAAAAGTCATTACTCCCTCACGCATGCACCACGGCGCGTGTCTGTGGAGTGCGGTCGTGCATGCATGCCGATGTGTCCCCCGATATGTATGTTGCAAACCCTGAGACCACGCCTGCCAGTGGCAGCAAAATCTTAAATACCTCCGATCCTAGAGTAAGTGTTTTAGAATCTGTACTGGTTACCAAGATCGATAACATGAAATTAGTATCATTATATCCATTATAAAACATACTTTCATAATATATATACTTATTTTTATTTGAAACAACATACTTTTATAAAAATTGATTGTTAAAGTGTCATATTGGAGACAATATCAATATCAATGTCAAATAACCTACATTTGGAATGAGAGCGAGTAATACAGTGATACTAATTATTTGTGCAGGTTCAACATGGCTGTTATCTATTGCTCCTACGCAAAAATTGCCATATTGCAAAAAAAGAAAAAGAAAAAAAAAGAGTCTCACATGTGACAACAAGAGTGACTAGCACCAGCAATGTCTGCTGCGAGAACAGAGCTGAAACGAACGACGAGGAGTTGGAAAATGGAAACCCCCGAGGCAGTAGTGTGCCTTGGCTTGCGTCCTCGTCGTCGCATGTGATTAGTATGAAAAGGTGAGGCGGCTGAGCTTTAGTAAAGTGCCAGAGTGAAAAGTTTTGTACATCCCAAGGAGCCAGAGTCAACCTGACCCATTTGGCTGGATAGCTTGTTTGTTACCCCAATCACATGCCTAAACTATTCAGTTCTACTTCTACACTACGCATATTTCAGCCTTGTCGGTACCTTTTCCAGCGAGCATGCACAGATCAATGTATTGAGCGTGCAAGTGCTTGCCACCGGGTTGAATCCAGATTGGGGATAGATAGAGAGCAGCCAATATCTGACAAATTCAGGACATAAATAGGATATCGGGATGTTTCCTTGTCGGATACCCGCTTCCTCTGCTTCATATTCGCATCCTTATTCGCCCTCGTAGCGCCTCCTCGCTCAAGGTGCACACCGCCGACTCTCGTGTGGGACAGGGAGGATAGAGGGCATCGAGGGAAAGGAGATGGTAGCAGTGTGGGGCCAAAGAGGCGGTTGGGAGCTCGAGGAAGGATGACGAAGAGGAGAGGCGGCGGCGGTGCTATTCGACGCCGGTAGAAGGAAGGGGGAGGCTAGGGGAACTGAGGGAGACCGATGGTGGCAATGGAAACCGCTGGAAGAGGGGGATCAGGGTGCTGGCACCGCACATGCGAGAGGAGAGAGAGAGAGAGATGCGGGAGATGGGAGAGAATGGGGAGTGAGTAAGAAAGAGAAGGGGTGGGGTTAACGAGGAAGGCCGACTGACGGTTGGGCCCCAGTTGGCAGCAGGCTAGGAAGAAAGGGAGGGAAAGAAAAGAAAAAATAAAAAATAAAGATGAAATGGTGTTTTTCAAAGGAATAAGATCCTCGGTTTCGTCAACCTTTGAAATCATTTGAAACAAAGGAATCACTGAGAAAAAAATCAAAGGAAAGATGATAATTCTTGACCTTTCGGAGGAAAGCAAAGGAATCACATTGTCTGTTGCATGGCAACCATTGCTTCGGTGCCCTCAGTAAGAAATCCTGCAACCACCTTGCTCTTCCCAAGACGCTGCTCCTGGGCGACTACGAGCGGCTCATTCCCATCGCACCAGGGGTGTGCCTCGAGGAAGCCGACTTGGCCACGTGGCTTTTTCACGGTGGATGATCAAGACTCATGCCACTATGCTCACCACTGACACATCGATCATGATGAAGAGAACTTGGATTAGAGAAGAGAGATGGGCAGATTTCCTTAGGCACCAGTGCTCAATGATGGGAAAGTAGAAAGAACTATTGTGCAATGAATGCGATGTGTGTGAATGAACCAACGATGTATCTATGTGAGTTATCTACTGATCCAGAGAATGACACGAATTACACAGTGGGTCCCAAGTTACAAATTTGGGGCCCAACAGAGTTGGTATCAAAGCCATACGACCGTAGTGTAAAAGCTTTAGCTAGCATGACCGATAAAAACTTAGGACTATGCTACTATGTAGGATAGTTAAGCTGACTTTTCATATATATATATATATATATATATATATATATATATATATATATATATATATATTGTTCTGCTCTTTACTTGTCGTACTTATCTTTTTGCTTTTTCCACTTGGTCTTGCTGGTCACTTACACTTCTCTTTTTCAAAACTGTAGATGACAGGAACGATGGAGCCAGAGCATTGGGACTACCACACTCATGAGGTGGACCCATGCCCGTGTGCGGGCTACACTAAGGTGCTCCACCAGCTACTTCAGCACGTACTTGTGGTACCACCAACGTCCCATTTACAAGGGACGCAAGACCGGAGAGGGTGACTAGGAGGCATGGATAGTAGAGGTGTTCCTCTACGCGCGTGAGGTGGAGTTTGAGCCCCACACATTTTGCACCAAGCACCAGCAGAGCACCTCCACCTCCACAGTTGAGGACGTTGCTCGACAGGCTATCACTGTGATATCCATAGTGACCTGGTGGTCACCACCCCTTCAGTTTCTACCCCTTCCTCTAGGAAGGAGAGCCTCACTGCGATGTTCATAGCACAACGATACTAGAGGACCCGTACCTGACCCATCAGGTGCAGTTGACACGAGCTCAGGACAATGAGTACGTGAAGGCACGCAGACAGATCACCAAGCATCAACAGGCCCTCGCTGCCATCGAGGCAGATGCCAATACTCTTCGCTCACAGCTGGATGAGCGGGAGGTGGCCCTGGTGACAACCGAGCGTGAGAGGGCAGCAGTCGTCTTTGAGTTTGCCAGGGTAACCACCGTCACCCCTGCCATGCCCTCGCAGCTACAGGACAAACCACTACACCGACTAGAGGCAGCGGCAACACCCTTCGTCTGAGGACTACCGTGCGTAAGCGCGTAAGAGCCGCAATCTCCCTCGTTGCAGGCGCACTCCACCCTAGTCGCTCGCCCCGCACACCCGCCCACTCATAGAGGCAGTGGAGGTTACCTCAGCGAGACGACTGAGCCGTCCGAGAGAGGGCAGTAGAGTAGAGATAGCTAGTGGGTGCCGTAGGGCTAGCTAGAGTAATATTTTGGAGATTAGCTAGCAGTTAATCCTTTTTTGTTGTACAGAGTACTAGTAGTAGACGCAGTTGGTGTATGCTTTGGTTGTAAATGTTTGGCAGTTGTCATGAACTCGCTTTTATTTTAATGCACTTTAATGGTTTCCACCTGTTAGCTTTGATCATGTTGTTTTATGTCATGATTTTGTTTTTATGGGATTGTGTTAGTCTTCTTAGCCTTAAGTATCAACTTGATAGTGCACTGCTTTGTTCTAAATAGTGTTTGAATAACATATACCTCCAAGAAGAGCTGTTGGGGGAAGAGGTCGTCGACGTGGCCCAATAACACCTCCACCACCTGAGCACCCCATACTAGCACAAGTGATGGCCCAGCAAACACAACTGCTAGAAGCAATAACAGCCAGTCAGTGCTCTGGAGCAGCTAGTCATGGATCGAAGCTTGGGGAATTCATGTGCACAAAGTCTCCGATTTTTCTAGTGCGGATGAGCCACTCGAAGCTGAAGATTGGCTTCGCACCATTGAGAAAAAGTTGATCTTGACTCATTATCGCGAGGAAGACAAGGTGATATTTGCAACACACCAGCTTGCGGGGCCAGCCTTCAACTAGTGGGACAATTACTTGGCCGCTAGAGGAGGCGGGGAACTTGAATCGACCGTTGTCGAAGAAAATGAAGAAGAATAAGAAGAAGAAGAAGTATATGAAGATGAGGAAGCTGAAGTACAGGCCGTAGTAGAGGTAATTGCACCAGAAGTGGAATGGACTAAGTTTAAAGAGGCATTTAGAAGTAACTACATCCCCTCTAGCATCATGCACATGAAGAGAAACGAGTTTAGGGCTTTGAAACAAGGTAACTCCTCAGTGGCTGAGTACCTAATTCGGTTCAACCAACTGGCCTGCTATGCGCAAAATGACATAGCTGATGAGGGAGAAAAGATTTTTCGTTTCATGGAAGGATTGCGCGATGGGCTGCAAGTGCAGTTAAATGTCCAGGATTTCCAAAATTTCCACAATCTGGTCAACATGACATTGCTCCTAGAAAATGAACACAAGACCTTTGAAGCTAGCTGTAAACGGAAGATAGGTACCTCAAGGGGGCCGACACCTAGTCATCGCCCGTTCTATGCTCCCCTTCCAATAGTGGTGTTCCGCTTGCCTCTTTGCCCCGGGCCTCGGCTCCAGCAAACCAACCTAGTGGTACCTCATACACCACTTTTGTCCGACCAAGTCAACCTCAGCAGGCTGACACTTTGCCTACCGGCCGTGTGGGTTTTAACTGTGGTGATCCTGGACATTTTGCTCTCTTTTGCCTGTGAAAGTCTATCACTCCCGTCAAGTTTGACATCGGTGGTACCCCGGCACGAGGACCATTCACTCAAAGGGATGACAATTAGAGGAAAGACCCTGACTTCATTAGCACCCAGGACAACATCGTTCCAGGGGGAGGCTGGGTGAATCATATCACTGCGGAGGAAGCGCAAGAGGCTCCAGAAGTTCAGATAGGTACATTTTTAGTTAATTCCTTGCTAGCATGTGTTCTTTTCGATTCTGGAGCATCTCATTCTTTTATCTCTAGCAAGTTTGTGGATCAATGGCAATTGCCAACTTTTGTTCTCAAGAAACCATTAGAGCTCAGCTCACTTGGGGGATTATTGTGGGCCACGTTACTAAGCCCTGGGGTGGAAATACAACTAGAGGGAATAGTATTTCTAGCAGACTTGATGGTGTTACAAGCCTAGACCCTAGACATTATCCTATGGATGGATTGGTTGGCCAAGTATCAAGGGATAATTGACTGTGCCAACAGGAAGGTTGTCCTCACCAAAGGTCCCGGTTAGTAGTGGAAGTCTAGATGGGTAGACCCTTCAGATGGAAGAGGGCCATTTTTTATGCCTTGGGCGTCCCTCTAGAGGGAATGCTAGTGGTCCAAGAGTACCCTTATGTCTTTCTAGAAGAACTGCCGGGGGACCACCTGTTGGAAATATGCCCTAGAGGCAATCATAGAGATGATGATATTTCATTATGTTCATAATTTTGATAATATGTTATCGTGTTCCTTGAATGAATCATTTGTTATAGATCAATAAGTATGTGACTTGTTGGTGGAACTCTATAACTTATATGATGTCATTTTAAATGTATCCCTGGTCAGAGGTCACTGGTCGGAACACCAGTGACTCTATGACTAGCACATGTATTGATTGATGACCTTGTTTCACCGGTCATGGATATAGAGATATCAAATCAATAATGTGAGCACATGTTAGAGAACATGGGGCTGGATAGACCCATCATTGAGACACTATTGAGATTGTTATGAATCTTTGTGTCATTAGTTGGTCTCAAGTAATCATGATGTATAATCCTTATACCTGAGATCAACATAGTTCCCTACATGTGTAATAGCACTCTTAGGGGTTACCAAACGCTACTCGTAACTGGGTAGTTATAAAGGTAGCTTTCGGGTATGCTATGAAACATGTGAAGCGATGCGATTGGTCGAGATGGGATTTGCCCCTCCTAACATAACAGGAGAGATGTCTCTGGGCCCCTCGTGGTGATCGGATAAAGAAAGTGCATGGCCATGCCACTAGTGGTCGAAGTGTCGACCATATGAAGTTATCCGACACTCGATCGAGAAAGTATTGAACAGTCCATGGATGACACACATCTCACCTGGAGTTCAACCAGACATCGTGAGATAAAGGGAGAATGCATAAGGTGTCGCTTAGTTCGACCGCCATGATTAGTCATATGGAGATACGTGTTACCGTAGACCGGTCGAACGTAATCACGCATGGTAAGAATCGTCGTAAGGAGTTACGAATCGTCGACCAAATACGATATGGTCGTATGGAGATACAAACTAATCGTAAGCGATGAGGACCTGATTATAGATCTTATTACATCAAGGTTCGTCCGATTTATTCTATGTGCATTTGGGAATCGTTATGTGCTGCTAGGCACCGCTAATGACTAGTGATCGAAAAAGAGTTTCTGAGTCATAACCAATTACACATGATGCTGTGGGGTCGCACACTTAAAGGGTTAGGATTTGTTTTGGATGGTGATCCGAATTTGTATAGGCCATGAATTCCTAATGGGCCTTAAGTTCGAGACCCATCATGGATGCCTATATAAAACGAGGCGGTGGCATAGGGTGGGAGAGAGGATGATCATTGGAAGAACTCCTGAAACCCAAATAGGCACGCCTTCTCAACCACGCTGCCGGTGCTAGCACTCCAGCGCGTGGTGATCCTGCCCCGTACGTGTGGATACCTCGGAGATGTTGTTACGAAGCATCAGCACTAGGACAATTCGCGACTCGTGAAGATCATCAGAGTCTGAGGAGAAGTCGCATGGTGAGTACGACCACTCGGAGGAGCAGACACGCGGCGAGTACGACCACTCGAAGGAGGAGACACGTCGTGAGTACGACTACGACTGCATCAACTCGCCACGACGACTCTACTCGCTACTTAGCCTGCCAGCGCCTAGCGTAATCTCGTGATCTATTACTAGCAGTGGTTCCTTGGTTGCGCAGTAAATTTTTGTTTGTACTATCGTAGCATTGCCGCGTCCCCAACACCACCAGATCGCGATGTAGAGTTCATCATAGAATTGATGCCTAGGACATCCCCTATTTCGAAGATACCTTATAGAATTTTGGTTAATGAACTCGAAGACTTGAAGAAGCAAATCCGAGAGTTACAAGAAAAAGGGTTCATTAGATATAGTTCGTCGCCATGGTGATCTCCTGTAACACCCCAGCCCAACACTGAGCCTAGAATGCCACCACACTACTCTTTAAAACTAATAACTATCGACACACTATAAAATTACAGCAAGGAAACAATGATAATCATATCAATGGACCACAAAAGACCTGCATAATTATGGATCAAGTGATAATAAATAATCAATGGGAATTATAACCAGGTAAATAATCCAAAATAGCATCAACCAATGAATCCAAATTACTAAAGCAAATAGTCTAGTCCAAATGATGTCCTAAACTTTATTCAACCTCTAACAAGTCCAAGTGTAAACCAATAATGAATGAAAAGATTATTATGGCGAATGATCATGTGTTGTCCATGTGCTCTACTCGCTCTCATTTACGGCGTCCTCGAAGATCACCTAAAGACAACAATAGAGCAAGGGTGAGTCCACGACTCAGCAAACACATCCATAAACAACGAACAATAATAAACCAACAGCATTCAATAACTTCATTATCATCACATGTACTTCCCTTAACATTCTCACATCCAACAATCTCATGTATCAATGCAAGTCTAATCTACATGTCCACATGCACTTCTTTCGCGTATACCGGTATAGCATGAGTGAATGCTCGCGACAACATTCACTCTCAAGCCCGCTCCTCCATAAGGATCGGGACCTCCTCCACTCGTGGAGTTGTGATCATTCATGATCACCTTCTTCATATGCAAAGATGCTTATGTATGCAAAATATGCAAAACTCCATCATAAACATCATATCCAACTTTTCATCATGCTTGTCAACAAAGATATAAACATACCAATTATTTGTTTGCAATTAAACAAAACAAAAGCACAACAATAATGGTAATAGAAGATAAAGAAAACAGTGATCGATCATTGATCGCTGTCTACCATGCACTTGCCTTTACTAGTTGCGACGCACAATTTGGCTAGCAGATGGCAACAAGTATGACGCCTCTCCTACATTAAATATACAAACCTCAATACAAGCTACAGCAACAAGAATAGCAATCAATATACTTCGCTCCTACTCGTCCCCAAATATACCACGTTACTCCGGTACCGAATAGTTACCTGTTGCTGACTTATTACTAAAACGAACGTAACTTTTGCCTCGAAAGTCCGATCACCACAAACCACCCCATTCTGGATTCTTTATAAAATTATCCACAATTTCTTAGATTACAAAGATTTCTAATTAAATCATCTAACCCTCCGTATTTAGCCCAGAAAACCGATCTGTCCGCTTCGGAACAGCAGTCTTATTAAACTCATAACTTTTGTTTTACTCAACCAAAATTAGCGTTCTCAGATTCTACAGAACCAATGGAAAATTATCTACAACTTTCATGTAGATCAAAAACTCTAATTAAGCTATTTACTATTTTTAATCTACAGTCTACCAAAACAGCGCCGAAAGACGACAACCGTAAAAACAGCGGTCTTCCGAAAATCAAAACTCGAATTATACTTGTCCGATTGACATAATAAAATATGCTATAGAAAGATATCAAAATTATCTACAATTAACTAGTAGATGAGATTTCCAAAGTTCGCCATTAAGGTACCCGAATAAATCGTTCAACGGACAGCAGGTTAAACAAACCTATTAATTGACCCTTCGACTAGAAATTAAAGAACCCTCTCCAATACTATTGACCTCAACAAAAAGTATAGTCAAACCTTGAGCAAGTTACCTAGAAACTCGTAAGCTACTCATGCCCTTGCGTGAACATCAGATGGCCCCGCATGCATGGAGTTCTTTGGTGGCGATTGGCTCGCCAAAACCCAATCTACACGCACAAGCGGCAAAGATCGGCAAAGAAGACGGCCACGCGGCGCATGCCTTTGGAACGCCCACGCGGAAGGGGCACGCGCAGCGTCGGCAGCAATCCAGCAGCAAGCGACGCAGTTAGCCGATTCGACGGGCGGGCCGCCCACGGCGCAACAGGAACAAAGCAGCGCAGACGCGAGTCCTCGGTCGGCTCGGCACGCTGCGAGATCACGCGCAGGCGGCAGATCACACGCTGTTGGAGTAAGCGCAGTAGCGCATCTCAGAAGCGAGCACGGTGGTCGATGTCCGCCAACGAAACTTGGAGGCGGCGACGCAAAGAAAAAAAAAAAAGCGATTGGCGGCGCAACGCAGAAAAAAATGTGGAGGCGGCTCGGAAAAATCAAAGGAATAGGCTAGGTTTCGAGAAAAACCACAATTCATTTATATAGCTCTAAAAATTCAAAATTCTATTTTTATATGTACTATTTTATTTAATTACGCACAAGCCCTAAATTCTTTAATTACTTAAATTATTATTATTATTGCTATTAATATGATTTTGAATATTACATTCTACCTCTTAACTAATTCGACCCAATTCTAATCGCGCTCTACTCAAATAAAAACCACCTTCGCTGAAATTAAACAACAAAATAACACGCACCGACGTGAACAACTCGGATCTAGCCGCGCATGCGAGACTCCAACTCCCAAGTCGCCTCTCTCGGTGATCGTCCAAGGCCCACAAAGACCTTGACGATACCAACGCCTTGTGCCTCAAGACTCGCTCCGACCTCTCCGTATCGCGCACGGACGCGACTCAACCGTGAGGTCTTGCTCAATAGTCACGGCTCTAAAGAAATCTTATGCTCTGGATCTCTCAAAAACTTTCTCAAAGATCGAGACGTGAAACACATTAGAACTCCACGCATGGACTCGTGCAGTCCAGCGGTAGGCTAACTTTCAATTCTTGCAATAATCGAGAACGGTCCAACGTACCTCGGGCTAAGCTTCCTTTGGTACCGAATCAACAATGCCTTTAGTGGGAGACACTCAAGAGCACTTGGTCACCCACCGCAAACTCCAAGTCACGCCTCAAATCAAGATAACTTTTCTCGCTCGCTCACGAGCCGCTAATGATTCTCGCTCACCATGGCCACACGCCAACGGTCTCTCCAATCCGGTCCGACCCAAAATTGCCTTCTCTCCAATCGCATCCCAACAAAGTGGCGATCCGCACTTCCGCCATAGAGAACCTCGAATGGCGCGGCTCTAATATTGGAATGGTAACTATTATTATAAGCAAACTCGCAAGTGGCAATCGGTCCTCCCAACTACCCTTCCAGACAAAACGCAAGACCGCAACATGTCCTCCAAAGTCCGAATAGTACGCTCGATCGCCCATCATGCGTGGGTGAAACGTCAGATTAAGGCGAGCTGTGTGCCCAATGCACTCGCAGACTCTCCTAGAACTTGAGACAAACTTGGCGTCCACATCGTAAACGATGGTCTTTGGCACACCATGCGCCTTACTATTTCACGCACATAAATAGGAGCTAGATCACTCATTGAATTTGTCGTGCGAATAGGAATGAAGTGCGCAGACTTCTTTCAATCGATCCACCACTACCCAAATCGCATCCTTCCTCAGGGCGAACGAGGCAACGCCACCACAAAGTCCATAGAGATATCATCCCAAGGCCACTGGGTACCTCCAAAGGTCGCAATAACCTGCAGACGCTTGTGCTCACTTTCACTTGCCGACAAACACCACAAGAAGCCACATAATTAGCAATGTCCACCTTCATTCTTTTCCACCAAAAATTTCATTTCAGATCTCGATACATCTTAGTCTCACCAGATGAGCGATTATGCTGAGTGCGATGTGCCTCCCTCAAGATATCATCTTTGACCTCCGCTTTTGTGGCACGCAAAGGCGGCCTTTAAACCTCAAAGTACCAAAATCATCCATGCTAAAATCACTCTCTTTACCTCCATCCGCACGCTTCCTAACCTCCTGTAGTAACCGGTCACTCACAGCTTCCGACACGGCCCCGAATAGCCGACTCAAGAATCAATCGTGTCTCAACATGTGTTGTGCCCGCATAACAATAAGATATTCCCATGCGATCAAAATCAGCAATAAGGCAATCTAGAGTAGCGGGAGTCGCCTTACGACTAAGAGCATCTGCAACAACATTGGCCTTGCCTGGATGATACTGAATAGTAAGATCATAGTCCTTGATCAACTCCAACCATCTCCTTTGCCTCAAATTCAGATCCTTCTGAGTGAAGATATACTTGAGACTCTTGTGATCTGTGAAAATATCACAAGGCTCGCCGTATAGATAATGCCTCCAAATCTTGAGAGCAAAAACAACCGCAGCCAACTCTAAATCATGAGTGGGATAATTTTGCTCGTGCTTCTTTAACTGCCTCGACGCATAAGCAATCACCTTACCGCCTTGCATGAGAACACGCCAAGACCCACTCGAGACGATCTCAAAAGGCGTGAACCGCTTTCCGGCTCGGGAAGAGTGAGAATAGGAGAGGTCACCAACCTGTCCTTCAAAATGCGTAGCTCAGCGCCACACTCATCACCCTTTGGAATCTCACACCTTTTGAGTAAGCCGAGACATCGGTTTGGCGATGATAGAGAAATCTGCACAAAACGCCGATAATATCCACCAAACCCAGAAACTCCTCACCTCCTTCACACTAGTCGGCCTCTTCCAATCCACCACCGTGGAGACCTTGCTAGGATCAACAAAGAATGCCCCGAGGGTTAATCACATGACCCGTAAAACCCACTTCTGAAATCCAGAACTCACACTTCTTCAACTTAGCATAGAACTTGTGCTCTCTCAAGGTATCTAAAACCAGCCTCAAATGACGCTCATGATCCTCATTGGTCTTGGAATAGATAAGAATATCATCAATGAACACCACCACGAAGTCATCTAGATACTCGTGTAACATGTTGTTCATGGTCTCCATAAAATGGCAGTGCATTAGTCAATCCAAAAGACATAACTTTATACTCATAATGCCCATACCGTGGAGAAAGCGGCCTTCTCTACATCCCGCCACGCACCGATTTGATTATACCGATCGAGATCAATCTTGGAGAACACTTGAGCTCCATTCAACCGATCAAACAAGTCCTCAATGCGGGCAATGGATATTTGTTCTTGATTGTGACCGCATTAAGCGCGCGGTAATCAATACACATGCGCCAACTCCCATCCTTCTTCTCTGTGAATAGAACAGGAGCTCCCCACGGCGATACACTACGCCGATCAAACCTTTAGCCAACAAATCATCCAATTGCTTCTTCAACTCGTCCCGAACGGACGTGCTAATCGATATGGAGACATCGAGATGGGACGAGTACGGAACAAGATCAATGCGAAACTCCACGCTCGCGCAGTGGCAAACCCTAAGCTCACCGAAACACATCGGGATAATCACTAACCACTGGAATCTCCTCAATCTGCGGCCACACTCGCTTTCAAAGAAGAGCTAAAAGAAGCCCGCCATCGCACGACCCCGAACACCCAACCAACATCGAAAGAGAGCGCGAGGCGCACTTCTGAAAGGTCAACGTCTCCCGCACGAGGTGCGCACGCAGACCGTTTCTACGTAAACAGGATATCACGGCTCGATAAGAATGCAACCAATCCATACCCAAGATAACGCCGAACGGCTCCATTTGAATAACTATCAAATTCGCCGTGAACTTCTCTCCATCAATGACAATAGAACACCCAGACAAACAAGAGAACTCGCAATAATACCCCTGGAGAACTAACCAACACCGATCGAGAAATCCATCAGATACTCAAGTTCGCTCTACTAGCAAACGCCGCCGAGACAAACGAAAAGGTAGCCCCGAATCAAAAAGGACTAAAGCATCAAACGAATCCACAAGCAAAGTACTGCCACCACGCCAGACGACCCGCAGACTCTGCAGAGGCATGGCGTACACTCTGTGGCGCCATGGCGAAAGAAGACGACGGCGGGCGGCGAGAGCCCCAACATTGTGGCGGTGCGTAAAGCCGGTCAGGTAATCAAGCGCGTGCCGAAGGTGGCGGCCGCGAGAGTACCCTACCGAGGCGCCAAGTCAAGGAAATGGCATCGCCGAGGAGCGATCATCATCCGGAAAGATCCTCGAGCAGACCCATCAAGAAGAAGATGGCACAGCTCCCACTTTATCACACTAGCGGGTTCCGCGACACACCGCTCCTTGTGACCGGTCGGCCACACCGACGGCAATCTCCGTCCAAGTGCACTCAGCAGTGCAAGTGTCCATCACCGCACTTAAAGCAAAGCATGCCCCGCCTCGAACAGACGAAGAGCCGAGTACTCGCAAAGGACGAGGCGCCAAGAAGAGAACGGCCTCGATCGCTAGACTTGAAGGATCGGTCCTCCCTTGAATTTCTTGAAAGGGTCGAATGCACCCACTTCCTCACTAGAGCTCCTCTTCCGTCACCACCGAAGCAACCACCCACCGAGGCTTGTCGCCTTTGTGAGTCGCATCTCCAACTCCATGCCCCTAGCTTGCTCCACAACAGAGCAGTAGTCACAGAGTGGAGTAGCTCCCAACACATGTCGGTGCTCGAATTGAGACCCGACGGAACCTCTTGGCTTTCAAGATCATCGTTCACATCAAGGGACAAAGCGAACTAAGTTGTTGAACTCACCTCATACTCAAAGAATAGACCTCTTCCCCGAGCAAAGGTCGTCAAGGCAACCTCCATCTTCTCAACAAAAGAGTAGGGGTAGAACTTCCCTTGAACCGATCAACAAAGTCCTCCCAAGTGATCGCCCTTGAGTGGCGGTCCTCAAGACAACACGCCTCCCACCAAATATCCGCTGTTCTTTCATTTGAAAGGCTACAAACGGACCCTCCGAGGTGAAGACATCTCTAAAGCTCCAAACCGCCTCTCCATGTAACGCAACCATCCACCGCTCGACCGGTGTGCCCACCCACAAACGAATCAAACCTCAACCCCATCCACTCAAGTGACATCCGCGCCAGAACCGGTGGATGAACGACAGAGCAACAACAGATGCCGCAAAGAACAGGGCTACCGGCGCTGCTGACGAAGAGCACGGATCTCTCCCACCAACTCTCTCAAGAAAGCGGGGTCTCATCTCGACTACAACCGAGGCGGGTCAACAAAGAACCCCTCACCATCGACTCATCTCACACAGGAGGTGGCTCTACGGAACCTCTTCCGTGGCCCCGACCTCCACGCATCGCGCCACCACGACCACGCCCTCTACCCCTCAAGATAGCTATCAACCACAATCAACAATACACAATGAGTTCAAAGGTCAAAATAAACTCCTTCATCAATAAACAACATAACGGAAGCGTAAAACTATAATCGTACCTCTCTCTAACCTACTGTGCACTAGTGTGTCAAATTTTAGGTTAGTTAACCATTAGCAAATTTTAGTTGATTTACTCAACTAAAACAGATTTTAACAATTTTAGTTTGCCTATGTTGTTAATCTATTCACCACGGTTCTAAAGCCCGCTCTGATACCAACTGTAACACCCCAGCCCAACACTGAGCCTAGAATGCCACCACACTACTCTTTAAAACTAATAACTATCGACACACTATAAAATTACAGCAAGGAAACAATGATAATCATATCAATGGACCACAAAAGACCTGCATAATTATGGATCAAGTGATAATAAATAATCAATGGGAATTATAACCAGGTAAATAATCCAAAATAGCATCAACCAATGAATCCAAATTACTAAAGCAAATAGTCTAGTCCAAATGATATCCTAAACTTTATTCAACCTCTAACAAGTCCAAGTGTAAACCAATAATGAATGAAAAGATTATTATGGCGAATGATCATGTGTTGTCCATGTGCTCTACTCGCTCTCATTTACGGCGTCCTCGAAGATCACCTAAAGACAACAATAGAGCAAGGGTGAGTCCACGACTCAGCAAACACATCCATAAACAACGAGCAATAATAAACCAACAGCATTCAATAACTTCATTATCATCACATGTACTTCCCTTAACATTCTCACATCCAACAATCTCATGTATCAATGCAAGTCTAATCTACATGTCCACATGCACTTCTTTCGCGTATACCGGTATAGCATGAGTGAATACTCGCGACAACATTCACTCTCAAGCCCGTTCCTCCATAAGGATCGGGGACCTCCTCCACTCCCGTGGAGTTGTGATCATTCATGATCACCTTCTCATATGCAAAGATGCTTATGTATGCAAAATATGCAAAACTCCATCATAAACATCATATCCAACTTTTCATCATGCTTGTCAACAAAGATATAAACATACCAATTATTTGTTTGCAATTAAACAAAACAAAAGCACAACAATAATGGTAATAGAAGATAAAGAAAACAGTGATCGATCATTGATCGCTGTCTACCATGCACTTGCCTTTACTAGTTGCGACGCACAATTTGGCTAGCAGATGGCAACAAGTATGACGCCTCTTCTACATTAAATATACAAACCTCAATACAAGCTACAGCAACAAGAATAGCAATCAATATACTTCGCTCCTACTCGTCCCCAAATATACCACGTTACTCCGGTACCGAATAGTTACCTGTTGCTGACTTATTACTAAAACGAACGTAACTTTTGCCTCGAAAGTCCGATCACCACAAACCACCCCATTCTGGATTCTTTATAAAATTATCCACAATTTCTTAGATTACAAAGATTTCTAATTAAATCATCTAACCCTCCGTATTTAGCCCAGAAAACCGATCTGTCCGCTTCGGAACAGCAGTCTTATTAAACTCATAACTTTTGTTTTACTCAACCAAAATTCGCGTTCTCAGATTCTACAGAACCATTGGAAAATTATGTACAACTTTCATGTAGATCAAAAACTCTAATTAAGCTATTTACTATTTTTAATCTACAGTCTACCAAAACAGCGCCGAAAGACGACAACCGTAAAAACAGCGGTCTTCCGAAAATCAAAACTCGAATTATACTTGTCCGATTGACATAATAAAATATGCTATAGAAAGATATCGAAATTATCTACAATTAACTAGTAGATGAGATTTCCAAAGTTCGCCATTAAGGTACCCGAATAAATCGTTCAACGGACAGCAGGTTAAACAAACCTATTAATTGACCCTTCGACTAGAAATTAAAGAACCCTCTCCAATACTATTGACCTCAACAAAAAGTATAGTCAAACCTTGAGCAAGTTACCTAGAAACTCGTAAGCTACTCATGCCCTTGCGTGAACATCAGATGGCCCTGCATGCATGGAGTTGCTGGTGGCAGTTGGCTCCGGCCAAAACCCAATCTACACGCACAAGCGGCAAAGATCGGCAAAGAAGACGGCCACGCGGGCGCAGCCGGAACGCCCACGGGAGGGGCGGCAGCGGCGTCGCTTAAGCAATCAGTAGCAATGACGCAGTTAGCCGGATTCGGCGGCAGCATCCGCCCACGCGCAAGAACAGGAACAAGAGGCCGACGCAGTCCTCGGTCGGCTCGGCGTGCACGCTGCGAATCACGCGCAGGCGGCAGATCACACGCGGTTGGCGCAGCGCAGCGCGTGTAGCGAGCCTCGGCAGCAGTACGGCGGCCGATGTCCGCCAACAAACTTGGAGGTGGCGACGCAAAGAAAAAATGTAAAGCGATTGGCGGCGGCAACGCAGAAAAAAATGTGGAGGCGGCTCGGAAAAATCAAAGGAATAGGCTAGGGTTTCGAGAAAAAAAACCACAATTCATTTATATAGCTCTAAAAATTCCAAAAATTCTATTTTTATATGTACTATTTTATTTAATTACGCACAAGCCCTAAATTCTTTAATTACTTAAATTATTATTATTATTGCTATTAATATGATTTTCAGAATATTACATCTCCTATATTGTTCATGGAAAGGAAGGACGACAATATGCAGATGTGTGTGGACTATCGATCCCTAAATGAAGTAACTATCAAAAATAAATACCTCTTGCCCATAATTGATGATTTGTTCGATCGGCTCAAAGGGGCGACAAAGTTTTCTAAGATAGATATGCGATCAGGATATCACCCGTTGAAAATGAAACCTAAAGATACCCCAAAACAGCCTTCTCCACTAGATACAGCCTCTATGAGTTTATAGTAATGTTGTTTTGATTGAACAACGCCCTGGTTTACATCATGAACTTGATGAACAAGGTATTTATAGAATACTTAGAAAAATTTGTAGTGGTGTTTATTGATGTTATCCTTATCTATTCCAAAGACGTTGAAGAACACGCACAACATCTGAGATTGGTACTAGAAAAACTCAGGGCCAAATACAACAAATGTGAGTTCTGTCTGTCTGATTTTAACTTCTTGGGTCATGTGATATCTGCTAACATGGTAGTTGTGGACCCGGTAAAGGTGGAAGCGGTCCTGGATTGACAACCACCTGCAACGGTGACTAGAGTTCAAAGTTTCCTTGGTTTGGCAGGATACTACCGCAGATTCATTGAAGGATTCTCCAAAATTTTCCGGCCTCTTACTCAACTACTGAAGAAAGAAAATAAGTTCGAGTGGGTAGAAATGTGTGAGAAGAGTTTCCAAAAAATGAAAGTCAAGCTAACCTCCGCCCAGTTTTAGTACTTCTAGATATCCGTAAGGATTTTGAGGTGTATTACGATGCCTCTCGTCACGGGTTAGGCTGTGTGCTGATGCAGGAGAGGAAGGTAGCAGCATATGCATCCAGACAACTTCGTCCGCGTGAGGAAAATTATCCTACCCACGACTTGGAGTTGGCATCGGTAGTGCATGCACTGAAGATATGGTGCCACTACCTCATTTGGAATCATTGCAACATATACACTAATCACAAAAGCATCAAGTACATCTTCACTCAGTCAGACCTTAACTTAAGGCAACGAAGGTAGTTAGAGTTGACAAAAGACTACCACTTAGACCTTCACTATCACCTGGGTAAGGCCAATGTGGTGGCTAATGAATTAAGCAGAAAATCACACCGCAACCACATTGTGACTCAAGAACAACAACCTTCTTAATTCAAGGAATTTTAGAAGCTCAACCTGGGGGTAATTCCATATGGGAACCTCTCCACCTTGGTGGTACGTCAGACCCTGGAGGATAGGATCAAAGTTGCCCAAGTAGGGAACACTAGTACGCAAAGGATCCAACAGTTCATGATACACTAGTTCATAATTTTAGATTGTGTATTTAATCTCTTTGAGAAATCTTGTGCCCTTACCTTTATATCTTTGTAATTGGCTAGCGTCTCTCCTATTACTTGGTGCAAAACAAGCTAGTTTTCATCTCAATTTCAGATTGCTTCTCACTAGCTCGTTCCATTGTTTGCATTAACTCGTATTTATCTTTGAGTGTGCGTTCCTACACTTCGCTTAAACCTATTGGATCAGTACCTAGGCAAAGTATTCTAGATTGGATTATTACTTAGCTTCACGATAACTTGAATTTCATATTGCATAGGTTATACACTTCCATACCAAACTCCACTAAATAACTGTTGTTGTGCTTTTGTGAAACACTCTTTAATACGCTTGATTATCACCATGCTGTTGTAACTACTACCAAGTGTAAGTTTCAGCCTCAATTCACTTCAGAGTGATAAGATAGTGATTTGGTAAGACGAGTGAGTTTGAAAGATACACATACACCTACATACATATTTTTTTACTTTTTTACTAACAATGGCAGATCGCGGGTATACGTATATTCCCTTCTATAGTAGTAATGATCCAGAGGAGTATCTTGAGTGGATACAAGACAAGGAGTTCGAGCTTGAATCCCAGAAGCCAAAGAAGTGAGAGTGGCCACTATATTTTTTGAGGACTATGCCTCTAGTTCGTGGCAACAACTAAGTGGGAAACGACTCATTACATCTTGGGTCAATTTAAAATGAGCCATGAGAAGAGAATTTATTCCATCCTATTATGAGCAGAACTACTACGCCATGTAAAGAAAATTACACAGGGATGCAAAGTTGTCTAAGATTACTATGTTGAGAAGAATCATGGAATGTGTCGTGCCAATATCACTAGTGCATATCAAGAAAAGAAATACATCAAAGCAAGCTTGAATTTTTAGATCGTTGATGCACTTCAAGATGAATATTTTCATAGTCTACAAGATTTTGTGAAATATGATATGAAGGCGAAAAAGTGACTTAAAGACATTCAAGCACATCAACTAAATCTGCGCTGACTCTTTAGTTCTCATTCATCTACTGGTGTGTCACTTGAGAAGATGGTCGAGCATGGAACCTTTTCTTCGGCCAAGGTGACGAGTATTGCTACGCCATCACAACCCGCAATACATGAGGAGATCGTGGTTGATGGCAATTGCGCCATTGCTGGCCCATGATTTATGGAATATAAGATGCTATCAGGACCCGAGATTAACACTCTCAAATCCCTTGTGTATTACTGAACTAGTCCCATGATCAGTGGCTAGCTCACACAGTAAACAAATATGGTAACATCCATAATCGCAAAGCTTTATTAATAAATACCAGAGTTGATTACCAGAAAGGCTTACAAGCCAACAATAAAGAACATAATGGAAGATGAAGAAGAGTAGTAGAGCCCAGCTAATTTGCCACAAGCAATCGACTAGGGTAGCAGCCTAGTCGTCGAGATCTTCGGCAGTTGCAAAGTAAGGCCTCCGAACAACATTTTATTAAGTAAGAATGAGTACAAACAACCATGCCCCGCAAGTTACACCTAATAACATAATTATAATGCATGCAGGGATATATCAATAGAAGACTTATAAGGCAATGACTGTAGTAGGTCATTGTGACCAAATCCTGGTCGTTAGGGTTAAGCGATATTTAACACTGAGTTAAGTGTAGTTCTGTTAGGCTGACGTGTGGGCTCGTGAACAGAAATCAAGGAGTAGAAAAGTTTTGGATTTTAGCATTAAGTCACTCGTGGCCAGGCCCAAAGCATTAATTGTATAGTAAAGTTCCCCATGGATCACAAGACGATGGTCGTGGACCTTGGTCCATGCACTGTTCTGTGAGCCATGCCACTGAAAGATGGGCCCCATTTGTCAGTAATGAATTTCCTATAGAAAAATAATTGAAAAGAAAAGAAAATACATGGGCCCACTTGTCATTCACTCGAGTATTTACGGTTGAAAAGTAAAACAAAAGGAAAGGAAAAGGCAGCGGGCCCCATCTGTTAGTGAGAATATTCTCTCTCCCCTTTTCTTTTTCTAGAAATTAAACTAGGTTTAGACTTTGGAGAGCCTGTTTTCACTCGTTTCAACTCCGAATCGAACGATTTTTTTTTTCAAAATTTGTCTAAATTCAAGCCCTAACCAACCAAATGGCCCATTATGGAGTTCATTTGAATTGTTTAATGCAATTTGAGTCTTTATGTGCTTATTCATACTTTGGTTATTTTCGCATATATAGACATCGAAACTCCCGAAGAAACTCAAGTCAATCAAGACCAAGAGCAGCAATACTTAGAACAAGGTGAGTTAACAATTTGATCATGTTGCACCTACTTTTTGCAATTATATTATTTTAAATTATGAAATTGCATTGCTATGATTTATACAATTATGTTTGTCTAGCTCATAGTTAATATCTTAATGATAATTGTGTATAAACATTCAATCCTTCGACTTGAACACTATCCTTTGTTACCATAGAATTAATAGTTTACATACTAGTTAATAAGTTTGTATCTAAGTATCATGCTTAGCCTTACTTAGATACATTGTCATGTGGGCAATGATTTGCCCCGACATCATTGAAAACATTTGAAAATGAGATTGGGAAGTCGAGGCTGGAGTTTGGCTGGTATGTTGACTAGAAAGGTATTTCAAAACAAAAGAAAATCAAAAATAGATTTCGACTTGGGCGGCTGAAAAGCGTGGTAGGTGCTGGTAAGAGCATGATGGTGGGGATATGGGGAAGTACCACCCAAGTCAATAAAGGACCGAGTTCTTGTGATGACCTCTCATATAAAAACAGTGCAACCACAAGTCTATAATAGGTACGACCTGGCTAACTAATTTATTCGCCTCATTGCAACCTCGCCATTGGTGGGTGTGTAGGTGGGTATGGGTAGAAACCACTGGAACTACATGACGCAAATGGAGACCCCCCGGGGACACGACCCAAGGAGGTGATGCCTAGCGGTGTGGGGTTGCATTGAGGTGGGGCAATGTAAAGGCCTTGTGACAATCATCTTAGTCACACACCTATTGAAGTGTGTCAAGACTTGTATTATAAGTTAATTGTCTCTTGTTGGTAAAGTGTACAAACTTTGCAGGGTAAAAAAACTATCTAGATAACCGTGCTCACAGTCCTGAGCAGTGCCGGGAACTTGCTTGAACTAGCTTTCATTTTTGTAAAATAATTTGTGGGTGGTATGGAGAGGTGGATTGGAACATAGAGATTTGAGATGGCCTGGTCGAGGACCAGTGAGAAGTACAGTATGTGACCCGATAAAAGAACACGAGCATTGGGTGAAAGGAGCCACTCAATGATATAGGAGGTTAGAACCTCCACTAATACTTTACAACAAAACTCAGTTTATCAAAACTTGTGTTAGTTAAAATGCTAAGACTCAAGAATTTGCTACTAAATAACCAAATTCAAACTTAGCTTTATGCAAATAAAAGAACTATGAACCTCTCTTGATTAGCCTTGCAAATATAACAATTATATTGTGTGTTGGCTCACGAGTATGGTTGTGTACTCTGACTCACTTAATATTACCTTTTAGAGTCGTTTGATCAAGACCCGTATGCCGACCGCATGGAATTTGTACCGAATGATGGAGAAGATAGAGAAGCTTAGGCCAGGACCCCTAGTCGCTTGCCTGTGGGCAGAGTGAATGGATCCACCTTGTTTTCTTTTACTTCTGCTTTTATCCCTTCTTGCTATATTATAGCACTCTGTGTATCGTATTGGCTTGCTTGGCCCCTTTTGTAAAACTGTTGGCCGTATGGCCTGTTTATGTAATCTGGTGTACTATTGTACAATGATTGTGATGTGTGTGAATGAACCAACGATGTATCTATGTGTGCTATCTACTGATCCAGGGAATGAAACGAGTTACATAGTGGGTCCCAAGTTACAAATTTGGGGTCCGACATGAGAGCACTATGCATGTAGAAACTAGAAACAATCGCAAGAGGTGAACCTTCTACGACTTGAGCTTCCTCTTCTACTCGTTCAACTAAATGCGTGACCTCCTTTGATGACGAAACAACTGAGGCATCTCTCTCATCTGGTCTAGGTATCCCAAGAGTAAACCTAGCTGATGTAGTAGATGGAGTAAAGTTTTGGCCCAAATTCAACTGAGGTATACACTGCTCCATAATTCTCTTCTCCTCAAGAGCACAATTCACAAGATCATGCACACTACTAAACATTTATGTTGAAGTGCAGTAGTGATCTTAGAATCTAAACCTCCTTTGAATTATCTGTGGATTTCATGGGGATATGCTCCAGATCTTAGGATGATGTGACAATTGGCAATGGCGTTTACGGTTTGTCGTTTCACGCGTTTTCGACAAAGTGGCAGTCGACCGACAGGGCGGTCCGACCGGTCCTGCACAATGGTCCGACCGGTCCCAAATCGGTCGGACCGGCCTGTGAAGCGGTCGGACGGCGATGACCAAAAGTGTTCAAAACGAGCTGGGCCAAAAATAGGTGTTGTAGGCAAGTGAGGGGATCCCAATGCACTTGGTCTCATGATTTTTGGAGTCTCGAAGAAAAGTTCTATTGGTTTAAAGTTTCGAAGGTTTGAATTTGGGAGCTTGAATTTGGCTAAGTCTAAGGCGGTCCGACCGCTCACAGGAGCGGTCCGACCGCCATGGGCGATCGACCGCTCACCGAGCGGTCGGGCCGTAATAATCTTGAACGCTCGCCAACTTCGTGGCGATGTTGTTTTGTTAGGTCAAAGTCATTGGTTTCATGTCATATGTTTTGCATGATGCATGTTTTGACTAACATGGGTCAAGTTGTGAAGAACTTGTTCCCGAATTCGTGTTTGCTTGTCCGTGGTTGTGCAAAGTTGCTTGGTGGTCAACGACGGTCAGCGGCGAGGAGGATCGGGACTAGACTCGGAGAGTTGAGGTCCAGAACGATTGACGATGCCGGGTGAGGTCAACGACTCAAGTATGACACAAGATGGACAATGGTGACCTATTGGCAAATCCATGACGCATGGTGAAGCGGTTTAGGTCAAAAGGTTAAAGACGGCGCCATGCGAAGCGTGCGTGTGTGACCCGCTTGTTAGTGGGCCTTAACGGAGCCCAATTGAGTCAAACCCTAGGAGTTTTAGGCCTCCACTATAAATAGGAGGAGGTGGTGGCTGCACCTCTCTCTCTCGCCTTTTATGTTTCAAAACCCTAATTGTCTTTAGGGAGTTGAGGTGGAGGCTAGGGCTCTTGATGGTTTGTGGTGAATTTCGTGATCTTTGATTGTCCACTGATCCATGATGGTGTGGATGTAATCCAGCTTCAATCACGAAATCAATCTATGCAAGGTTTGCTTGAGATAAGTCTCTTTTCGTTCTTGCTTTCAATTTGGTGATTTTAGGGCTTCCTTTGATCCGCGAGTTTGTGATTGATTCTTTCACGTGAATTAGCTTGCTGTGATATGTGTGAATCTATCTAGCATCATCTTGATCATCAATCTCTCACGAACAAGCTTTAGGATCAAGTTTTCGTTCTTGCCCGATTTTAGACCCTCTGTTAATAAATTGGCAATTGCTCAAGATCGTTCCAAGAATTATCATAATATTCGATTGGAATAGGTCCTCAATAGCATATAGAAGTTGTGTGCAAAGTTTCATAAAGATTGGAGTTGAGAATCAAAAGTTTCACCTAATTGCAACCGTCATCGGTGATTTTACTATTGCAGATCGGTTCGAGTCGGTCGGACCGCATTCGTCATCACCGGTCAAACCGATTTTGGAGCGGTCCGACCGCCAAACTAACGCGCCGGTCGGACCGCCGGCAATCGGTCCGACCGGTTGAGTACAACAGTCGATCGCTTTGTCTTGTGAGTCTTGGTAATCTTAGTTGATTTTGTTATATTGCTTAGGGGTTTAATTGGATTCAATACTAGTCTTCCAACAGATCGTATATTGATCTTCATAGCTTTCTAATAGCTCTGGAGTGAAATTGTATTGAGTTCATAATTTGTGAAAAGTGAGCGTGCTCTATTCACCCCCTCTAGTCGCCTTTATGGTCCAACAAGTGGTATCGAGCCCGGTTAGTTCAATCTTGATCTTAACAGGCCACCAACTTTGGCGATGGATAAGTTTTCTACTAAACCGCATATGTTCGATGGGCACGACTATGCTCTACTGGAAGAATCGTATGCGCGTCTTTCTTGAGAGCGAGGACAAGCTATTTGGGATGTTGTTAGAGCCCCGCTGATTATTCCTGAAATTGCTACACCTGCTTCTGCAATTCTTGTGGCTAACAACAATAAGGCTAAGAATCTTTTGTATGGTGCACTTGGTAGACAAGAATATGATAGAATTTGCAATCTTTCAATCTGCGCATGAAATTTGGAACACTCAAACATATCATGAGGGTTCGTCCCAAATCAAAAAGGTGCGTAAGCTGTTTACAAGCGTGAATACAATAAATTCGAGATGCGTCCTGGAGAGAGCATCGATGACATTTTCAGTCGCTTTAATAAAGTAATTAATCAAATGAAAGCTGTTGATATTGAATATTCTCAATCTGAAAATGCCACCCAACTCTTGGCTGCAATCAACACCAAGGAGTGGGAGATGAAAGCTCTTGCTATAGAAGAAAATGTTGATCTTTCAAGTCTTACTTTATAATTGCTTTATAGTAAACTCAAGACTCATGAAATTAAAAGAGTTGATCATCCTAAGAAAGATAATTTAGCTTTGGTAGCGAGATCCTCTCAAAAAGGCTTTTGATGACTCTTGTGAATCTTCTTACGGATTTTCATTTGCTTGTTTATCCGCTATTCATGAAGAGGAGCTTGAAAGTATTCTCAAACAGAGTTAGCTCTTCTAGCTAAAAAATTCACACGGGCCTACAATAATGTGAGAAACAAAAGAGAGGTAGTCCAGGTGACATGCTATGAATGTGGTGAGCTCAATCATATCCGACAAATTGCCCCAAGTTTGAAAGGTAAGAGCAATCATAAGGAAGGAAAGCCGACTTGGAAGAAGCCTCCTTTCAACAAATCAAGGTATGAGGCTAATAAGCTTGTGAAGGTCGCTCACCGGTCCTTACCGCTTTTGAGGATCAATCCTTGAGCGATGTGGATACCGGGAGTGAGGAGGACAAGGAGGAGGAGATCCCTCAAGGCAAAAAGAAAGGGAAGGCCAAAGACTTCACTGGCATGTGCTTCATGGCTGACACGGATGACATTGATGATAATGAGGTATCTTTTTCTTATGATGAGCTTTCTGCTAAATATGATTCTATAGTTGAGCAATTGCTTAGTCAAGATGAAGCGCTAGAATTTGTTATGACACTAGTGTACACAGTATCAACATAGATGAATATTGATCCGCACAAGACGATTAATAGAATAAACGACTAATTGGAATAGCAAATAGTGGTTTTGACTTTATGGTCTAGTTTACATTTATTAAACCACATAGGGCTAACAATAAATTAATAGCAGCAGCGGAACAAACTTTCACTCCAGCGGAATCCCATCAATTCACCACAGGCAACTAACTGGGATCAAGACCCTAACGATCAGCACCTTCGTAGAACTCCTCCTCAAATGCAAGCGATGACTCCTCCACTTCTGTTGATTGTTTGAAGCAAACATGAGCACACAACCATACCTGCAAGTCAAACCACATAATGCAATTTATAGATGTTGGTTTATTCCAAAGGAATGGTTTCTATGGTTATTTTGCATAAAGCAACATTTGCAATTGAATATAAATAATAGATTGAGAACAATATTAAAAAAATAAACAATAATAGTTTAACATTTATTTTCACAAAGAACACACAGTCTAAACAAGTTGTTTACACAGCCAGATGACTTAGATCATACAACTCCCTTCCCAAATATTTTTTGAAAATCTACAACTCGTGTGAAATCACCGAGCATGTCCATGACCACGAACACGGCTATTCGAATAGATTGATTAACACTCTGCAGAGATTGTACACTTTACCCACAAGATGCAACCAACTGGATCAGAGCTGATCATAACAAAACCTTTCAGAAACCTCATCTCGAGCATTAACACTCCCGATGTGCTTTACCGCCGTCCAATTTATACACACAGCCCTTGGTACAACACACACCGTTGGATCTGAAGACGGCGAATCGCTCATAGATGTGACCCAAACACAGCGGTAGACACCTTCAACCCTGGCACACAGCCTAACCTATCTGCCTGAGTAGTCAATGTCAAGATTCCATAACTTACTAACTTAGGCTCGTTCCATACTAGGCATGTGGTTGTACAGTAAGACTTAGTTCAATCGCGCACAAAGTTGAGTCTTTAATTGACCAATGTAAGACTTCTAATTTCTAACTAAATGTCACACATACTAATATTCTCATTCACACAGTTTCCACTATATCACACAGTATCCACCACTTGCCTTAGTCTAAATCATTTCCCACCCTGTTGGTTAAGTGCAACACATGGCATCAATAAGTAATAGCACACAACACACATAGTTTTATCACACAGTTCTATAATCACTTAGTTAAGTTTATATTTGTAACTCACATGAGATGATGACTCGTAACATGGCTAAGCAATCTACTCGTATCTAACCAACCCACGTTGGCGCTACAATAATACCAACTAATAATGAACCAACCTAGGGTGACAAAAGATAATGGCATGGCAATAGAGAAGTTGGATGTAACAAATTGGATTAATAACTAAACCTAAAAGCATTTAAATAAATACTTGAAATAGAATGCAATAATTTGAATCAAAGTATTTTCAAAAACTGGCTTCAATATGATCAAAGGTATAACTTGCCTTGGAATAGATCTTGGTACTGGTTTTGATCTTGGTGTACTCCTTCTTCTTCAAAAGTCCCCGAAGAATTAACGTCTACTCGCAAACGAAGTAAACAAACATAATAAATGTTGTAGCAAAAACGAGCTATACAGTAAAAGAGGGGGAACCTCTGAGAGACCCAGGAGGGCTCCCGGGGATCCTCGTGAGAGGGGATTAGCCAACGACAAGAACGAGAAACTGTTATTGCTGAAGAATTCGTACTTGTTTTTTTTCCTCCCCTTTCAGAGGGGGGGTGACCCCTTATTTATAGTCCCCTGTGAGGGTTTTGTACATTACCCTTTTGACCCTACAATGGTACTGTATTCGTAGGGGTTGTAGGGACATTTCCCGCCCTTACGCCTAGGCTTTGGTCCATGGTAGGCGCTCCTAGACCTGGTCCACCCTGACAGTGCCTCCGGTCCAAGATCGGTAGCAGGGGCTTTGGGTTCGCCCTGGGGGTCTCTCTGCTCCGGGACTCGTGGGGCGTCGGGGTCCTTCGGGTTCTGACGGTTGCTTCGTCTGGGCGTTGTGGCCGGTGGGGCCACCCCTATGACAATAAATAAATAACAAAGATAAAACAAAGTCAAAAAATTCAATAAAATTCATAAATAAATATATCTCAAATTTAGATGAATCTAGGAATTTGAATGGGCTCAATCGGAGTTTGGATGAAGAAGATATGGTCTTTGGAAGATTGAATCTAAAGAAAAACCCTAATTTTGGATTTAAAAAAAAATTGAATTTTTTTTCTATTGAAAAATCAGATTATTGCGCAACGCTGATGTCAGCAAAGGATTTTCAGAAAAATATAAATAAATAAAAATACTGACATGTGGGACCCAAATGTCAGTCTCACGGCTCACGGTGGACCGAGTTCACCGGGCCTGTTGAATATGGGAACAGTGGACCGTCCACGCACGCGACACATGGGTGCTGATCTGGCGCCACGTCGATGACACATGCGCTCGGGGCTGACTCTGGCGCTGAGGTGGAGGCTGACGTGGACGACGGTGAGGGGCGGTGCTCGGGTTCCAACGTGTTGGAAATATGCCCTAGACGCGATAATAAAGATGATTATATTCCATTATGTTCATAACATTGGATAATATGTTATCTTGTTCCTTGAATAATATAAATAATATTTATTATGAAGTTTGCGACTTGATTGTGAAACTCTATATTTCTGCGATGATTATTCTTAAACGTTCCCTGGTCGGAAACATATGAAAACACATATGAATAGACTAACATATGAGAACACATATGCATATGTATTGGTTGATGACTATATTTCATAGGTCATGGATTCGGAGATATCGAACCAATAATATGGCCACATGTTAGAGAACAGAGTGTTGGAAAAGACCCACCTTGAGATACTGTTGGGATTGTTTTGATTCTATGTATCATTAGTTGGTCTCAAGCAATGATGATGTTTAATACTTCGATCTGAGATCAGCATAGTTTCCTACATGTGTAGTAGCACTGTAACACCCCAACCCAACACTGAGCCTGGAACACCACTAAACTACCCTAACAACTAATATACATCAACACACTATGAAATTTCAGCAAGCAAAACAATAATAAAACCTGTCCACGGGTCACAATAGAACATGAATAAAGATTGATAAAGCATGAACAAATAAGCAAGGAAAACATAACTAGGTAAGCAATCCAAAACAACACCAAACTAATGAATCTGAAGCGCCGAAACAAATAGACTAGTCCAAAATATTAACCTAAATTTTATTCAATTTCTAACAAGTCCTAGAGTAATCCAGCAATAATGAATAAAAAGGTTCTCATGGCAAATAATCATGTGGCTGGAGTATGAAATTATCCCATGTGCTCTATTCGCTCTCAATCGTGACACCCTCGAAGATCACCTAAAAACAACAGAAGAGCAAGGGTGAGTCCATGACTCAGAAAATGCATGAATATACAACGAATAATGATAAATCAACAGAATTCAATAACTTCATTATCATCACATGTACTTCTATTAATATTCTCGTATTGTTCTATTCTCTTTGTTTAACACCTATTCATCTCATATCAATGCAACTCTACTCTGTATGTCCACATGCACTTCTTCACGTATACCGGTATAGCGTGAGTGAATGCTCGCGACAACATTTACTCTCAAGCCCGCTCCTCCTCAAGGATCGGGGACCTCCTCCACTCCCGTGGAGTTGTGATCAATGATGATCACCTGCTCATATGCAAAGATGCTTATGAATGCAAAAATATAAAATTTCATCATATTCATCATATCCAATTTTCCTCATGTTCGTCAATAAGATAAAGTCATACCATTCCATTGCTTACAATTAAATAAAAATAAAAGCACAACAATAATGGTATTGAAAGATAAAGAATCATAGTGATCAATCATTGATCGCTGTCTACCATGCACTTACCTCAACCGTGCGAAGGTGGAAGACGCGAAGAGGGCGCTGCCCCCGGAACCAAACTCTCACTTGGATTAATTTAACAAGCACTCTAAGATAGCTATTCTGGACAAAACCAAATTAGGAGAAAATACAAAGTCGCTATAATCTCTAGCGCAAACCCAACTCCAAAACACTAAATATTGATCTGTCCCCTCGACAGACAGCCATAATCTAAAATTCATAACGTTTTGACCAGAAGTCCAAATGAGGCGTTCTTGGTCCCTCTAGAAATCTTATCAAATTCCCCGCCTAACCCTAGTTGATGAGTTTTCCAGATTCGGTCATCTTCTACTCTTACTAAACTGATTAACAGAATAAGTAATTTTCATCGGAGTTTTTGGACAGTGACACTAAATCCAACGTAACTTTCCGTAAACAAGGCCAAATTTTAAGGTCTTTAGCTTTCTGGAAAGTTAATAAAATCCTATACAATAACCTAGTTGATGAGACTTTCTTATTTGGCCATCTTCTGTGTCTAATAAGCAGATGAAACTCTGTAACTATAATCTGTCAGACAGAAAATACTGTAGTAGAAGAAAATTCATAACTTTAAATTAGTTTATCAAAAATTGGAGATGTTTACCAATCTGGAAAGCTTAAGAAATTTCCTACAACAATTGTGTTGGGTGAAATACAAGAATTAGCTTTAAATAAATCATAATTAATAAACAAGATGACTGCTAATATTCGTCAGACTCTCTAGAAAGTACTATAGAAATCAACGTAACTTTTAAACCACAACTCCAAATTGGGTGATCTTTAAGCTTATGGAAAGATGAGAACGAGCCCTACAATTCTCTAGAAAACGAAATACTCCAATTCGGAATCTATCTACACGAAACTTGACGAACAAACAGTATGCAAATCTATGAACCTACACGCAACAACACAACGAAAATATGATCAGTGAAAACTAAAGATCAAACTTGCCTCAACCAGTGGGGAGATCATCGTTACCCCTTGAAAACATGGCTGAGGCTCACTGAAGATCTCACGTGAGGAACCCTATCTTCCCGGTCCTCCTGCTTCTCACCCTCGACAGGTGCAGCCCGGTTTCTCCCTCCTTTGTAGTCCTGGATAGCAGCGAGGAAAAAGCACCGAGGGAGAGGAGCCACGCCGGGGAACCAAACCAGGGAGGAGATGGCCAGAAAGGAGGAGTGCGCAAGGGGAAGGGGAGACGAGGGCGGCCAATGGGGTGGCGACTAGGGTTTGGGGGTAGGCACCCCCCCTTTTGGCCGGCTCCCTCCTTGGCCGGCTCCCCCCTTGGGTCTCCTAGGCCGCGGCCCGAGGCCCACGTTGGCGGGGATTCACGTAAACCCCCCTCAAAACCTCTGAAATTTTTATTTTTTATTTGATTCTTTCTCCCGAATCCGCTTCTATTTGCCTGATTAAATTTTGGGGTATTACATTCTACTCCCTTAAATGGAATTCAACCCCGAATTCTAACCAAGCTTAACGTGCCAGAATAAGTCCACTAGAATTATACTGACAATGCCACATACCTGTTATGAATAATTCTAGGTAAAGCTGCCGCATGCGGGACTCCAATTCCCAAGTGGCCTCCCTCTCAATCTGCTATGTCAACAACACCTTGACGTATACCAACGTCTTGTGCCTCAGCACTCGCTCTGACCTCTCTAGAATACGCATCGGATGCGACTCAATTGTGAGTTTTTGCTCAATAGTCAGCGGCTCTAATGAAATCTTATGCTCTGGGTCTCTCAAAAACTTTCTCAGCATCGAGATGTGAAACACATTGTGAACTCCACACATGGACTCAAAAAGGTCCAAGCGGTAGGCTAACTTCCCAATTCTTGCAATAATCGAGAACGGTCCAACGTACCTAGGGCTAAGCTTCCCTTTG
Source organism: Hsuehochloa calcarea (assembly GCA_036346395.1). Taxonomy (NCBI): domain Eukaryota; kingdom Viridiplantae; phylum Streptophyta; class Magnoliopsida; order Poales; family Poaceae; genus Hsuehochloa; species Hsuehochloa calcarea. Next base: position 33,032,730 of record CM070594.1, read on the forward strand.
GTACCAAATTGGACAATACCTTTAGTGGGAGACACTCTCAAGAGCACCTGGTCACCCCCCGCAAACTCCAAGTCACGTCTCCTCACATCTGCATAGCTTTTCTATCTGCTCTGAGCTGCTAACAGATTCTGCCTCACCATGGCCACGCGCTCAACGGTCTTCTGAATCCAGTCCGGAGACAAAACTGCCTTCTCACCCACTGCATCCCAACAAAGTGGTGATATGCATTTCCGCCCATGCAGAACCTCGAATGGTGCAGCTGTAATACTGGAATGGTAGCTATTGTTATAAGCAAACTCTGCAAGTGACAACTGGTCCTCCCAACTACCCTTCCAAGACAGAACACAAGTGCACAACATATCCTCCAAAATCTTAATAGTGTGCTATGACTGCCCACCTGTTTGAGGGTGAAACGATGTACTAAGACGAAGCTGTGTGCCCAACGCACCCTGCAGACTCTCCCAGAATTTGGAGACAAACTTCGCGTCCCTATCTGAAATGATGGTCTTTGGCATACCATGCAGTCTCACAATCTCACGCACATAAATAGGAGCTAGATCGCTTACTGAACTTGTCGTGCAGATAGGAATTAAGTGCATAGACTTGCTGAAACGATCCACCACTACCCAAACTGCATCCTTCCCTCGCGGCGAACAAGGTAACGCCACCACAAAGCCCATAGAGATATCATCCCAAGGCCACTGGGGAACCTCCAGAGGCTGCAACAACCATGTAGGATGCTTTTGCTCGTCTTTCACTTGCTAACAAACACCACAAGAAGCTACATAATTAGCAATGTCCACCTTCATCCTTTTTCACCAGAAATTCTGTTTCAGATCTTGATATATCTTAGTCTCACCAGGATAAACAGTGTACAGAGTACGATGATCCTCCCTTAAGATATCATCTTTGACCTTCGCCCTTTGCGGCATACAAAGGCGACCTTTAAACCTCAAAGCACCAGATTCATCCATGCTAAAATCTCCCTCTTTGCCCTCATCCAAACAATTCCTGACCCCCTGTAATAACCGGTCACTCTGCTGTGCTTCCCGCACACGATCTGGAATAGCTGACTTAAGGATCAACTGTGTGTCAACATGTGCTGTGCCCGCATAACAATAAGATATCCCCATGCGATAAAAATCAGCAGTGAGGCAATCTAGAGTGGCGGGAGTCGCCTTGTGACTAAGAGCATCTGCAACAACATTGGTCTTGCCTGGATGATACTATATAGTAAGATCGTAATCCTTGATCAACTTCAACCACCTCCTTTGCCTCAAATTCAGATCTTTCTGAGTGAAAATATACTTGACACTCTTGTGATCTGTGAAAATATCACAAGACTCGTCGTACAGATAATGCCTCCAAATCTTGAGAGCAAAGACAACCGCAGCTAGCTCTAAGTCATGAGTGGGATAATTCTGTCCGTGCTTCTTTAACTGCCTCGATGCATAAGCAGTCACCTTACCGTCTTGCATAAGAACGCAGCCAAGACCCACTCGAGATGCATCTGAAAAGACTGTGAACCTCTTCTCTGGCTCGAGAAGAGTGAGAATAGGAGAGGTCACCAACCTCTCCTTCAAAGTGCAGAAACTGCGCTCACACTCATCAGTCCACTGGAATCTCACACCTTTCTGAGTAAGCTGAGACATCGGCTTGGCGATGATAGAGAAATCCTGCACAAAACACCGATAGTAACCAGCCAAACCCAAGAAACTCCTCACCTCCTTCACATTAGTCGGCCTCTTCCGGTCCACCACTGTGGAGACCTTGCTTGGATCAACAGCAATGCCCTGAGGATTTATCACATGACCCAGAAAATCCACTTCTGAAATCCAGAACTCATATTTTTTAAACTTAGCATAGAACTTGTGCTCTCTCAAAGTCTCTAAGACTAGCGTCAAAAGACGCTCATGATCCTCATTGGTCTTGAAATAGATAAGAATATCATCAATGAACACCACCACGAAGTCATCCAAATACTCGTGCAACATGTTGTTCATGGTCTCCATAAAAATGGCAGGTGCATTAGTAAATCCAAAAGACATAACTTTACACTCGTAATGCTCAATACTCGTGCACATGGATTTGATTATACCCTGACTGGAGATTGATCTTGGAGAACACCTGAGCTCCACTCAACTGATCAAACAAATCCTCAATGCGAGGCAATGGATATTTATTCTTGGCCGTGATTGCATTAAGCGCACGATAATCAACACACATGCGTCAATTGATGAGTCACGGCGGCCCGATCTTCTGATAGGTTCGATTTGGTTCGTCGTGAGGACGTTGACGCTTTGAGGCTTCCGACCAACAGATCGTCACCTCGCAATTCGCTACACCCGCACGCCTGTCGTTATCGACCACGCTTGCACGCGATCGACCTTACCACGAAGGTTATTGTTCCTGCAAGCAATCGAAGCAACTCACAAGAACAAGGTAGATGCAATCTGAATTGTATTGCGGATATGGATGAAGTTTACAAGTGGGGTTCCTTAAACCGATAATCGGCGAAACTGCAATTGGCAGAATAATCTAAGAAAAACCCGCCTCTGAACTATGGCGGCTACTGTATATATGTAGGGGAACGTGAGGAGATCGACCTAGGGTTGTGCGGCCGTGGGATGAACCGTACACAACCTGGACTCCGACCTCGTTACGTTTACAAAGTCTTATTAGTTTCCAAAACGGTGACGCAGCACCTTGTGTTGCGTATTTACGTCGAAGATCCGGTCGTAGGATGGTCCTAGGGTGGTCTTGAGGAGTCCATGCTATCTTTGGTCGTAGATTGTGTCCAACGAGTACTGTGCTCGCTTTTCTGGTCGTAGATTGCTCCAATCGAATCAACTAGTCTAGGTCTTCTTTTAGTGGTCGTAGATCTTCTTGCAGTGGTCGTAGACCTTCTTGAACTGGTCGTAGTCCTAGATTCCTGAGTATAAGTAAATCATCTCCATTAGGCAGCATCATAGAGTTCTCAAATAATACACTCAGCCCTAGAAACGACTTTACCTGATCGATTAAGTGACGTGCTCTAGCTCTTGTCATGGGACCGTGTAGTTCATCACCCAGATCTGGAGGGTCTTGTGTCCTGCGTGTATCCGAAGGAGGGATGTCCTCATCATCAATTGTCATCCTTCTTCTCTGTAAATAGAACAGGAGCTCCTCATGGTGACACAGTATGCCTGATCAAACCTTTAGCCAATAAATCGTCCAACTGCTTCCTCAACTCATCTTGAAACGGACGTGCTAGTCGACATGGAGACATCGAGATGGGCCGAGTACCCGGAACGAGATTAATGCGAAACTCCACGTCTCGCACAGGTGGCAAGCCCGGAAGCTCAGTCGGGAACACATCTGGATAACCACTAACCGCTGGAATCTCCTCGATCTGCGAAGCCACGCTCGGTTTCTCAGCAAGAGCTAAAAGAAGCTCAGTTTTCACTACACGATGACCCAGAAATAGTCTGACTAACACCGAAAGAGAACGCGAAGGCGCACTCCCCTGAAAGTTCAAAGTCTCCCCAAACGGGGTCTGCACAGAGACTGTCCTACATAAATAGGATATCACGGCTCGGTAAGAGTGCAACCAATGTGCTGCTAGGTACCGCTAACGACTAGTGGACATAAAAGAGTTTTCGAGTCACAACCGATTACACACTTAAAGCACTAGGATTTGATTTGGATGGTGATCCAAATTCTTGTAGGCCACGAGTTCCTAATGAGCCTCAAGTACGAGACCCATCATGGATGCCTATATATAGAGGGGTGGTGGCATAGGGTGATAATGATCTTTGAAAGAACTCATGAAACCCTAATAGCCACGCCTTCCTCATACCACACTACCGGCGCTAGCACTCCAGCGCATGGTATCTCTACCCCGTACGTGTGGATACCTTGGAGGTGTTGTTACGAAGCATCAACACTAGGACGATTCGCAACTCGTGACGATCATAAGACTCAGAGAAGAAGTTGCGAAGTATCAGCATTAGGATGATCCGCGACTCGTGACGATCACAAGACTCGGAGAAGAAGACGCGTGGCGAGTACAACTGCATCAACTCGCTACATTGACTCTACTTCCGCTAAGAGTCGGTGCGTCTAGTGGTAATCTCAAGATCTATTACTAGCAAAGGTTCCTTGGTTGCGTGGTAAATTTTATTTTGTGCTGTCGTAGGCTTCCCGCGTTCCTTTAGAGCGGTCGCCGGCGTCTCGCCGGTGGCGAAGGGTACCAGTGGGTAGCTGGCGCTGTTGTGCACTCGCCGATGCACTTACTAGCAGCTGGGATAGATTGTGGTGGCCGGCAGCGAGTTCGAAGCGGCGGAGGCGATCTGGTGTTGTCGAACGGGAGCTCCGGCGACGCTCCGGCAGCTAGGAAAGGCGCACAAGGTAGCCCTGGCAATGGCGGACCCGACGGCGTGCTCAACGTTGACGTGGCATCTCTGGCGACAGCGCAATTCGGAGAAAACAGTGGCAGCGACAAAACCCTGGAACTCCAATTGCGGCGGCGCTAGAGCGATTAGGGTGCAGTACTGGAGGGTTTGAGGTGTGGGGACAAGGGCGAACCCGGGGGCGCCTTTTATAGGGCTGGCGGGCCAGATTTGGAAGATCCCAATTCGAGTCCGTAACAAACACGAAAGAACAATCCAAGATTCTTGGAGATAGAGGTTGATTCGGGATTTGATTCCAACCGAAACGGGTGTGAGAGGGATAGCGATGAGATCTGAAGCATTTTCTAGAAGGAGTTTAGTTGGAGATTAAATCTTTTAGATTCTGAGCTCGAGCTCGACAATGGCGTGGCGCGCAAGCCATGGGGAGAAGATGACCCGGAGACGACGATGCGGCGGGGTCCACTTGGCAAGGAGATAGGATCGCAGCGCGGGAGAGAGAAACTGAAAGGATGCGGCGGCGAGCCGGCCGCACAAAGGTCGGGCCGTGTGGAATAGGATTGGGTTTCGGCCCAACACTGTTCCAAAGATTTTTAAATGACTTTTCTTTTTAGAAAATTTCAGAAAATCCAAATAGCAATTAGAAAATAGCAAATGAACTCAAAAAATTCTAGAAAATATATCCAAGCACATAGAATCCAAATAAAATAGTTTTCATAATTGTTGATGTTGGGATTAATCATATTAAATTGTTTTGATGCTAAAAGTCCATATTAAGTTTTAATTAAAAATTCAAATAAATTCCAAAGGGTGAATTTTCTCCCTACTAACTATTCAAAGGATTTTTAAGACTCGGAAAATTGGGATGTTACAAACCTCCCCCTTTAAAGGAATCTCAACCCCGAGATTCAAGCTAGCTAGAGAAGAGGCTAGGGAACTCAGCTTTCAGGTCTTCTTTACGCTCCTACGTTGCTTCTCCTTCTGAGTTGTTGCTCTACTGAACTTTGCAAAAATAAACGGTCTTGCTTCTTGTATGACGCTCTGCGACATCTAAAATCTTGACTGGCTACTCTTTGTATGTGAGATCTTCTTTCAACTCAATTGAATCCAATGGGGCTTGTTTTTCTGGCACACGAATATATTTCTTCAACTAAGAAACATGAAAGACATCATGCACTCCTACTAACGATTGCGGTAGCTCCAATTGATAAGCAACTTCTCCACAGCGTTCCAAAATCTTCAATGGACAAACATACCTAGGGGCAAGCTTCCCTTTGGCATGAAACCTTTTTACACCTCGGAGTTGAGTAACTCGGAGATAAACAAAGTCTTCAAACTCAAAGCTGAGATCACGGCGACGATTATCAGCATAGCTTTTCTGCCTCGACTTAGCTATCTTCAACCTTTCTATGATCATGGCCACTTGTTGTTCTGCTTCTTGGATATTATCTAGTCCAAATACCAAACGTTCAGTTGTTTCTGACCAATTCAAAGGGGTTCTGCAAGCATGACCATACAAAACTTCAAATGATGACATTTGCAGACTGGCTTGATAACCATTGTTGTCGAGAATTCTGCATACGATAAACGCTTGTCCCAACTGGTAGCATTGGCTAGAGCACAAGCTCTCAACATATCCTCTAATATTTGATTGACTCTCTCAGTCTGTCCATATGTCTGAGGATGATAAACAGTACTGAAATTCAGATGAGTTACTAATGCTTCATGCAGACTCTGCCAGAAACATGAGGTGAACTGAAACCCACGATATGGCACTATCTTTTTAGGCACACCGTGCAAACTGACGATTCTCAACATATATAACTCTGCAAGGCGATCTCTTGAGTAAGTGGTTTTGACCGGCAAAAAATGGGCAACTTTGGTCAAACGATCAACTATTACCTAAATTGAATCGTAACCCGATTGAGTCCTGGGTAAACCCGTAATGAAATCCATTCCGATCTCTTCCCACTTCCACTTTGGAATCTTCAGCGGTTGTAACAAACCTGTTGGTCTATGATGTTCTGCTTTTACTTTCTGACACACGTTCTTCTCTTCCCTTTTTCCTCACGTTCCTCCTCCTTTCTCCTAATGGTCGAGCAAGGAGGCAGTAGCAGCACTGACCTTGGGCTAGAAGGGGGTGGCACTACAGGGCAGGGGTGGCACTATAGTAAGAGGGGCGACGCTACAGTACAAGGCTAGGGTTTGGCTGGCCTTCCCCCTCTCTTACTTAAGTGGTGGTCGGGCCCCCTTGGGCCATGGGCCAAGTTGTCCCATTTTCCTTACCCGATCTAAAATTCTAAATTTTAAATAATAGAAGGATATTACAGTAGTACCCATTGTATCAGTAGCAAAACAACTCTAACTTATTCATCTAAACTCCAAATCTTGACATCTAATGCTTTCTAGAATCCACATTTAAAATCCTACAACTTCCTAGTTATGACGAATTTCTGATTCTACAATTTTCTGCCCCGTCTCCTTCCCCTAAAACTGTCCCTTAATGCATGCAATCGCTCGCTTCATAATTTTATATCTGAATGATACCAGTTATGGAAACTTATCAAAATTTTCTAACTTATTCAAGTTATCACAAATTTCTAATCATTTCATTTACTATGTGAAAATAGCCTGACAACACGATCTCTGCCAATGACGCCCGAAATCTGGATAGCGACCTCGCCGAGGCCGTAACATTTTGCTCGCTAATCCGAATCTAATGATATAGACCTTCATGGAAATCTAACTAAAATATATACAACTTTTCTCATTGGATGAAATCCTGAATTTGAGCCTAAACACCTCGAATTTCCCCGCAATGTTCTGCATCGAACCTTGATGAATAGGACATGCTGAAACCTAACTTTCCCCTAAGAAAAACGATCTATGAACTTAACAGCAACTAATTCATGGCAATTATAGGGATTACCGGGCGTTACCCTCGAAGAACACGAGGGATCACGGAAACCCCGCAATTTTCCTCTCTTCCTCTTCTTTCTTCCTTGTTTCTTTTCTTCTCCTTCCTTCTTCTTGTTAGCCGAATCATTGTTGTCCTCCTTGATCTCCCCTATGGCCAGTAGCAAAGGACAGGGATGGCAGTGCCGAGAGGAAGGGGCCGGTGGGTGGCGCATCAAGGGAGAAGGGGCGGCGCCAACAGGGAGGAGCAAGGGGTGGCGGCTAGGGTTTGGGAGTGCTACCCCTTATGGCCAGCCATCCAGCCCTCCTTGGGCTGCGACACCATTGTCCCAATTTTTCAAATCGCCCCCTATTTTAATCGCTTAATTTTCTCTCTAATTCTTTTAGTTCTCCTATTGCAATTCTGGATATTACAATATATCTTTGCTTTCACAGCACGTTGGTATATAAATTATTTTAATTTTCGGATGTGACCCTTCTCCCGCCTCCTCTCGCTAGGCTAAACATTATACAACTAATTAATGTACTGTAGAACGAAGTAAAACAATGGGTACACCACAATATTAAAAACAAAAGTCTCAAGAGCATTAGCGGCAATCAATAGATAGTAGTCCTACGCATGTTTTTTTTTTAACTATAGTACAAGATTTGCGCAATTTAGTATTTTGGGGAGCATAGAAGCACTACCCAAGTGAGAATGTAAAAACAGGAATAACCATTTCAAAATTCTGAAATATTCAAGTGAGAATGTAAAACAGTATGCGTTCGTTGTTCACATCAGTCATCACCAAGTCCTAACTGACATGAAATTTCAACCATGCAATGTTGGATTCTTGTATCCACTACAATAACATCCACAAGCTAAAGGAGGCCGGAGAAGGATCACATTGTAAAATTATAAATATTACCACGCCAGTTATAACTTCACAACATGTTGGTATATAAATTGTTTTAAATTTTTACTTTAATTCATCTTTAGACGGGTTGTCAACCAGAGTAGAGAGTGAACTAATATTTTTCCCAAACTCAATCTATACCGACGAGTTAGAAGGAATAAGTTTATAGGACATCTATGTACTAATTATATGCATCTCTATAATAATTACCTCTCCACGATAACCCTCTAAATATTTTATTACTTTTTGTTTGGTTTATCTATAGGTCTTTGTGCATCCTTAATGAGTGCCCTTGCAGCTATACGTGACTACGTCAATTTCGTTGTCCAGGTGAGGATCAACGTGATTGCTAATCCTCTTTATCAAGGGTTCACTACAAGAAATCTGCTGAACGGTGACAATCAGAATTTGTCACGGATCTGTGTTTTTTGTCACAGTATGAGATCTGTGACGCTCCCATGACGAAAAATCGAATCGTCACCTATAGTGCGTTGCTGATAGGTTTCTGTGACGAAGTAGCGAAATCGTCATAGACTTAGTGATGAAACCATTGTCGTCACGAATTTTATGACGCTGCCACGTCAGATTCTTATTGTCATTGGTAGTTCGGTCGAGCCACGCAGATCCGATGTGGTCGTTGGTTTGTGACGATGTCTCACCAGTCATAATGTGAGTTAGGCCCATGTTAATTTTGTCATAATTTCTACAAGGCCCATTTTGATTCCATTCTGTAGGCCCAACTTATTTTAGGTTAGCCCAAATTGCAGGCCCAAATTTTTTTGGGTGTAGCCCTTTTTGATGTTTTTTGGATGTAGCCCATTTTGACATTCTGAAAAACACAATATATTTCTAGGCTAAAACCATTTTGGCCCAGATAGCCCAGTTTTATCAGGGCCAGGCCCTTTGCCAATTCAGAAACCCATTTTCGAATTTCACAACGGTTTGGCCCAAAGACATCCATCTGCACAAAAACATTACAAGCATATACAATAAGATCATGTCATGTCATAATAGCAACATCCAACACATTGTTCCCAGGTTACATGCATCCAGCATAGTTCACAAAATAACAGTATCCCAGATCACAGTGCCATCAAACCACAAACTACATCAGTTTAGGGAGTAGGGTTCACCTGACCCTGATTGTAGTTCAGCAAACGATGAAGGAGGGTATCAGTATCTACAATCTTATCATTCAAAAAGCCAATCTCTTCTAAGCTCTTCTTCCTAGCTGCTTCGGATTCTTCTGCCTTCTTCTTCAAGGCATCCAAGTCTTGCTGCTGAGCTTCAAGTTGGTCTCGAAGTTGGGATGCTCCTTGCTTCTCAATGTGAAGTTTAGCTTCAAGCTCTTCCACACGCGAAGAAACGCCTCGTCTCGAGCTTTTCTGTGAGGGTGTTTGAAGGCCCACATGTTGAAGGAATTTGGTTGAGTCACCGAGCACTTCAGAAACAGCTGCAGTAGGAGACTTTGATTCTTTTCCATCTTCCACTGGTTGAGCCACGATGGCTTCCATATCAGCCTAGCAATAGATGGACTACGCGTAAGTGTTATTATTTCTGAGATACTTAAGTAGAAAAGAAATGAACAAGTGGTGACTAACAATTGCTTTCTTCACTGGCTCACTAAAACTAAGTTTCTAGCTATTATGGCACTCTTTGAAGAGGTCAATTGCACTGGGCTCTACATGTTTATATTTCTCTTGCTACTGAAATGTTCAAATTATTACAAATTGTAAACTTCCAACATGGTATGGAAGGGTTTCATAACAAATGTATAAGAACATCATTTCTGTAAGTACTTACAACAAAGATGACAAAGGTGCAATGTACGAACGAGAGGCGGTCATTCACAAAACCGGACTTTCTCACGGTTCAGTTTGTTTTTCTCACAACGGTCCTACAGAAAGACAGATTAGTGTAAAATATGCCAAGTAACAGATAACTAAGCAAATGAACCAATTACTTTCATACCATGTGGTTTAGGTTGTACCACATCTGCACCAACGCTCTCCATTGCTCATCGGTCATTTGCTTCAGCGGGCTAGTGGTTCTCACTTTATTTGGTGGTACACCATCAAAGTACCGCTTTTTAAGCCTGTACCTCATCTGTCGTTATCCAGACTTGAGCAAATCAGCACATGCAGATGTGACTGCCTTTGAGTTGGTGTCCATGTTACATTGACCCTAACAAAGAGCATACACATTACACAAGAGACATGTGAATACAACGAGAAACAACAGAACAACGAAAACAGAAAGGGATTTCACTTTTGGCCAAGAGTTGATATACTTACTGCAACTTTTCCAATGTAGTCCATAAGGTGAGACTGATCATTCTTGTACTCTTTCCAATGTGGAAGGACTGGTATATGTTGCCTTAGTATGATCCCACCCTCAGATGCAAGCTTTGCAGCTTGCGTAGGTGCCTCGGGCCGTTTCTTCCCTTCGGAAATTTGGATTGGAATCTTATAGCTTAATGCTCTTGATATCCTATCAAGATCTCTGCCCTTGTTTCTTCCCCTCTTATTTGATTGTTGGCTGACATCTGGTGCATCTGAAAATATGAATTTCATAAAGTTAGTGTAAAGCATATCTGTATTTCTTAAAGGGTTGTGCACAATCACTTGCCTTCATCAGAGTACATTTGAATGTGCTCCTCAGATTTGGTAGGTTCCAAATAATCATGTCTGGCAGTAGGAGGGCTTTGAGTGGCCTGTTCTTTTGGATCTGAACTCGTACCAAGGGAAACTTCTGGAGTTAATGCGGACTCTCTTGTCTTCTGCCTAGTGCATCTAGCAGGTTGGAATTGGTCATCAGGTGTCAACACCCTCTTTGGTGGTACAGTACCTCCTGGAGGCATCCTGGTAGAATTATTTTCCCTTTGTGTAGATCTCTTCTTAGAAACCTACGATGCCTCGTTGGCAGAATACAATAAGAATTAGTAGCACATGAATCAAACTACAAACTGAATATATGATAAATAATTTGCAATAAGTGCAAGGACACCACATGCGCAAACCTCTCCCACCCCCACCCCAAACCCCCAACACAAGAGAGAGGCACATAACAAGAATGAGCACCTTATGGAGTTCCTCTTGTTCAGTGTCCTCATCCTCGTTCTCTTGAGGGTCATACTCGGATCCAGAGTCTTCACGACTACGACCCTTGCTGTCTACACATGTATTTTTAAGAATTGATGCTAATGAAGTGACGCCAAGTCCTCGCAACACTTGATTGTTCCTCATCAGATTTTGAGCCCTCTTTTTGTCATATTCGGTAAGTGGTGCTTCTTCACGTGAGTAAGAAAACAAGCGTAAGATTGCAATTTTGATACTACAAAGTTACTAGTATGCAACTAATTAAATTGCGGCAAGATTACTATGGAACTCTAGCATGCAACCCCCAATGGAAGTAACTAATTTACAAGAAATTTAGCATTTGAGGAAGCCGGGTCCGCCGCTGCTTCCCTCGCCGCTCTAACACAGGCTCCCTAACCAGTGGCGGACGCACCGCCGGTGTATGACCTGTGGGAGCTAATGGCTTGTTTGGTCGGTGTCGCCCGTTTCATGCCCGTGGGAGCTGATTTACTGTCCGTAGCAGTAAAACCAAAGAATAGTGCAAAGAACTCACCATAAACCAAATGGTCCACAGCCCAAATAGTATCATAAAAGAGCACCAGAGGGCAGCCAAGCAAAGCCACTCCCAACCCAAAGCCAACCCCAAGCCTCTCATCCATTCACAAACAAGCACAAGCCCAGCATCACCACCCACATAGAAGAAGTAGTAGAGGAGAGGAGGAGCAAGGTGTTGAGGAAGAACGAGCGGCTTTGTCCTGTGTATGCCACTGTCCCAAATGTGCCTCTACCGGGGCCGTGGACGTGCTGCCCCACCCCGGCATCACCCACCTCCGCCGGTCCGGCCTATCGACGCGAACCCCCCACCGACCGGATGAAGGGAGATGGAACTTACTGGCCAACTTTCTTGTCGCTAGCGCCTTCCGCTTCGGCATGGATGAAGGGGGATGGATGTCACTGTCGCCCTTCCCCTTGTCGTTGCTGTCGGCCAGCCCTTGCCGTCGCCCCACCGAGTGTCGTCGTCTGGAGGAGGGGATTTGGGGCGGGGGATGGATCGACTAGGGTTTGGGGAGAGGAGATTTGGGGGAGAGGATTTGAGGAGGGGATTTGGGGGAGAATATGAAGGGGTCTGCGCCGCGTGCGTGTGATGTTTACGAAAATACCCTCCACCCGGTTGGGGAGGTCCAGTGATCTGTTTGGACAAAATAGACATTTCACAACGAATATTTGCGTGGGATTGTGGCGCCACAAAAAAATTAAGTTAGTAAATTATGAAACTCGTGAATAATATTTTTCGAAGTAATTTAATATGATATGTGATGCTAAAATTCGTATAAATTTAACAAATGGTTCAAAAGGAACCGTCTGTGTTGGGTCTGTCAGGAGCAGGCATTTGCAGTGCAGGCCTATCACCTGTCAGATCAAACGCCTCCACCTGTGACCTTGCACGCTCGATTTGTGCTTGTAGATGTTCGAACTACGAAACCAAGCCCCATATAGCCCAGAGGCCATCAACCCTCGGTGCGAACCAAGTAGTTCCATAGGACGATCTCCACGATGAGATCTACTTCTTGAATGTCGCAGACCCTCTCATTAATTGGTCCGTCTGAGGAGGAGCTCCAGTCGACAGATGATGGCCGCTATGGTCTCCGACAGATCGGATGGCCTACAACGGATGACATTACGAACGGAAGGCTTGTCTGCAGCTTGGGCTAGGTTGCAACCAGAGGGGTGCGAGTAAATAAACACAATGTAGACCAGTACAGCCGACACGAGAGGGGAAGCCATTTGGAGTTTGTGAAGAAAGGGGATCAATGTAACGTCCCGTTTGTCCAGAGTTCTTAGAGTTTTCAAAAGTAAAAAGAACTGCACGGCTTAGATCGATTGCTCGTGTCCTCCCTTGCAGAATCGACTGCTCGGGTCCTCCTCCTTTGAGATCTGACCGGCGGATCTCCCCTTTGGAGATCTAAGCCATTCAGGTCCTCCCTCCTTTGAGATCTGACCGTCGGATCTCCCCTTTAGAGATCTAAGCAGTTCAGGTCCTCCCTACTTTGAGATCTGACCGCCAGATCTCCCCTTTAGAGATCTGACCGTTCAGGTCCTCCCCTTCCTTGAGATCTTGACCGTGACCAATCAGTGTGCCTTAACCCACAAGGCAACCAACCGGACCGCCAAGCTAGTCTTCGAATCCAAAGCACATCTCACAAAAGTGAAGCCCTTGGGGATCACCTTCTTCCTAATTTATGTTTGGCATTTTTCAAGTTAAATGAATTTTTAATGCAATAAATAAAGCCTACACACGATTAAAGTTATTTCCAGATTTTTTTTCTGGAGCCATACTAAGCTTAAAACCATTTTTATATTAAATTTTTGTTGAAAATAGAATTATTAAAACTTGAATCAACTGAAAATGAATTAATATGAATTAGTTATACATTTTCAAAGTTTAATGCATTTTTCAGTTGTGAAATAAAGCTTACCGGGAAAATAAATAACCTTTTACCGAAAAGAATATACGTGGACAAACGTGCGCCGCAGATCTGGAGATGAACGGTCCACGCGAGTGGCCAGAACAGTGTGCGCCCGCTCCGAACGGCCCAATGGTTCTCAGCCGTTGATCTGAAATGGAGCGCTGAGATCCAGGTAACCTTCGGACGGTCCGAACGTTACCTCAATCCCAACCGTTGATTGGGAATTGGACGGCCGACAGTGATTGAGCCAATGGAGTGGTCCGAACGACCCAATGAATCTCGACCGTTGGATGGCGATCCAACGGCTGGAATCGCGTGAACCACTCCTCGGTCGAAAAACGCGACGGGCTCGGGCTTTAAAAAAAGGTTCGATTCTAGGGTTTGGCCTCCACGCCCAAATCAATTCTAGGGTTTGGCCCTCCACTCCCCGAAACCTGCAACCTGAAGCGTCGCTCCCGTGGTACGCTTCGACCGCCGCTCACCTGCGCGTCGCCGCACCATGGACAAGCAGAAATGTCGCGTGGAGACGCACTCCGAGTGGTCAGCCACAGGCCCTAGCGGTGGGCAACCTCTCGTGTCGTGCCCAAAGTGCCAAGCCACGATGATCTGCGTCGTGTCTGGGAGCTCGAAAAATCGAGGAAATGAGTACTACAAATGCCCTAGAAACGAAGGGGTCAGAAACTCCCTTTTCTGTTGAATTTGGTTTTTGGTTTTGCCGGGCAATTTATGGTTTTTGTTGCTCCAGATGTATTCGGGTGAGTGCGACACATTCATGTGGAAAGACCAATACCTGAGCCATTTGAGTGGGCTGCATCCTGTCGGACACCAGAGAAGAGATGGAAATGAAGTGGTTTTCACAGTGGACCACCGTGTATTGGAACAACATTTTGCTCTGATGAAGAGCTCATTGGACGAGATCAAGACTTCATTGGACGAGATAAACAATTCACTCAGGAAAGCCACTTCTGGAGATGAAAAGTTAAAAATGGTTGTAGTTGCATTTGTATTCTTGCTATTAGGAATTTGCATTGAGAAGATTGTCAACTGATTTCCTAATTTAGTTATCTTCAAGTCTTTTGTAATGTAATATCTCGTTTGTATAAACTCTATATGAAATGGGAAATAAAATCTGAAAAGATGTCTCAGTGTAATATCTTCAAGTCTTTTGTCAACTAATTTCCTAATGGAATGTTGGAATGCATTTCAGCATGGTTCATACAGTTGATAGTTGGATAAATGGTTCTCTTGTTGCAATCTTACATATCTATGTCCACATTACAACAAACTAACAGATCACAAACTACTCCTCATCGCTATCTATCTCAGGAATTACGCGATCTTCATTATCACTACAGTACTGCATGTAAGTTTCGTCGTCTTCATCAGACTCGCAATTGACATCATCCACTTGGTTGCGAGCATTTTCAACGACACTAGTAGGGACAGTATGACACTGTCCATCATCAGCATGTAAATTTTTAGGAATAGGTTCATTTTCTTGTACTGGACATTGTGTACAATCATTATCTTGGTATGTAAGTTCCTTCTCAGTTTCTGCTTCGGTGACACTCCACAAATGTCTATGCTCAAACTTTTGAACAACTCTCCAGTCTCCACCAAACTTTGTGTCCTGCAAGTAAAATACCTTTGTTGATTGTGCGGCTAGAATAAAAGGATCTCCTTTGTACCAGTAACTTAGAGTGTTGATGCTTTTGAAATATCCATCATCTTTCAATCTTGTCTTCTTGCCATCAAGATCAAACCAGCCACAACGAAATAAAATAACTATTCGACGGACGTCTTGGCTTGAGTTATACTGCAACTTGATAATGTCTTGCAGACAACCATAAAAATCAATATGCTCACCATTATGTGTACCCTGAACCATGACTCCACTGTTCTGAGTCTTTCTATTTTTTTCACGGTCAATCGTGTGATATCGAACACCATCGACAATACATGCTGAATATAATCTCACTCGCATATCTGGTTGGCATGCCAATGAATATAGGTCATCACTGACCTCTACTCCTTCCACATAACGCAATCTTGCCATCTGAACAATAGAAAGGTCAGCATGATGATAACATATACACCTGATCAGAGTTCTATCCAAAATTGCAAAGAAAACTCACATGCTTCTTACACCATGTGGCAAATTCATGCTCTAGCCTTTTTTCCACATCATGACTACCTTCTTTCTCTAACTCTTGTCTACATAACCTGCATAGTGACTTCAGAAATTACAGATAAATAGTATATATATTATATCTGAAACAAAAGTCAAAAGTGTTAGAAGGGATCACATACTCCATAAATGGATGAACCTCAGGACAATTGTCGAGCACATACCAAACTATCTTGTCATAACTGTTGGACCGAAAAGGCGACTAGAGGGGGGGTGAATAGGAGCACGCTCACTTTTTCCCAAATAATGAATTCAACATAATTTCACTTCAATAGCTATTAGGAAGCTATGAAGATCAATATACCAGTACAGCGGAAGACTAGTATTGAATCCAATTAAATCTGCTAAGCAAAAATCACAAAATCAACTAAGATTGCAAAAACTCAAAGCACGGGCGGTCTGACCTCTGGACCCAATCGGTTGGACCGATTGCCGGGTGGTCTGACCGCTGTTGTGCTGGCGGTTGGACCGCTCCAAAATCGGTCTGACCGGTGATGACGGGCGGTCTGACCGGCCGACTCCAGAACCGATCTGCAACAGTAAAATCAGCCCGATGATGAAGTTGCAATTAGGTCAAACTTTTGATTCTCAACTCCAATCTTTACGAAACTTTGCACACACCTTCTCTATGCTATTGAGGACCTATTCCAATCGAATATTATGATAATTCTTGAAAAGATCTTGAGCAATTGCCAATTGAATAACAGAAGGTCTAAAATCGGGTAAGAACGAAAACTTGATCCTAATGCTTGTTCGTGAGAGATTGATGATCAAGATGATGCTAGATAGATTCACACATATCACAGCAAGCTAATTCACGTGAAAGAATCAATCACAAACTCGCGGATCAAAGAAAGCCCTAAAATCACGAAATCGAAAGCAAGAACGAAAAGAGACTTATCTCAAGCAAACCTTGCATAGATTAAGAACGTGATCGTCGCTGGATTACACCCACGCTATCATGGATCAGTGGTGAATCCAAGATCACGAAATTCTCCTCAAACCATGAAAAGCCCTAGCCTCCACCTCAACTCTCCCTAAACCAATTAGGGTTTTGCAAGCAACAAAAGAGGTGAAAACAGCGAGAGTAGGGGAGCAGCCACCACCTCCACCTATTTATAGTGGAGGCCTAGAACTCTCTAGGGTTTGACTCAATTGGGCTCCCGTTAAGGCCCACTAACAAACGGGTCACACACGCACGCTTCGCAAAGCGCCGTCTTTAACCTTTTGACCTAAACCGCTTCACCATGCGCCATGGATTTGCCAATAGGTCACCCTTGTCCATCTTGTGTCACGCTTGAGTCATTGACCTCACCCGGCATCGTCGATCGTTCTGGACCTCAACTCTCCAAGTCTAGTCCCGATCCTCCTCGCCGTTGACCGTCGTTGACCACCAAGCAACCTGCACAACCATAGACAAGCAAACACGAATTCGGGAACAAGTTCTTCACAACTTGACCCATGTTAGTCAAAACATGCATCATGCAAACCATATGCCACGATACCAATGACTTTGACCTAACAAATCAACATCGCCACGAAGTTGGCCGACGTTCAAGTAGATACCGGTCTGACCGCTCCATGTGAGCCGGTCGGACCGCTCCCTGTGAGCCGGTCGGACCGCCCCTTGGGACTTAGCCGAAATTCATACCCTGAAATTCCGAAACCTTCTGGAAACTTAAAACGAATAGAACTTCTTACTGGAGACTCCAAAAATTATGAGACCAAGTGCATTGGGATCCCCTCACTTGCCTACAACACCTATTTTTGGCCCAGCTCGTTTTGACCACTTTTAGATCACAGTACGGTCCGATCCCACATGGCCGGTCCGACCGATTTGGGTCCGGATCGGATCCGCGTGCTAGGACCGGTCGGACCGCCCCTGTCCAGAATGCCTGTAGCTTTGTCGAAAACTCGTGAAACGACAAACCGTAAACACCATTGCCAATTGTCACATCATCCTAAGATCTGGAACATATCCCCATGAAATCCACAATCTCCCCCTTGATGAACACATTGGCAATTATCCAGAAAATGTAAGTAAGAGGTTTGAAAACGAGTTTACTCGCAGTTTTCGCACAAAGGCACAACTTGGTCCATAAGCAAGAAAAAATAATGTAAATGACCAAGCTGGCATCAGAATAGTATAGGCATGTGAGACAAAGCAAAAGAAAGCATAAAAACTTTGATTTCCATAAAAGGGTCAAAATTCTCACATGAGGTCCATATGAAAGAACAATTGTTCAATTGACCTATGATCATTGTGAGGATAAAAGAATGCAATTCAAGTTCAGAATATACAATAAGACAATAAGAATGCAACTCAAGAACTCCCCCTCACTATGATCCTCAATTTTCAAAAACTTTCAAATTTTCAATTTCTCCCCCTTTGTAAAACAAAGATATATATATATATATATATATCAAAATTTCTCCCCTTTGTTTAATCTTCTCCCCCAACAAAGAAATATCTTCTCATTAACACATCTTCTCCAAATAAAAATAACAAAGAAATATCTTCTCATTAACACATCTTCTCCCCCTTTGACAATGGATTCATCAAGGAATCACGCCTTCCTCTCATCCAGAGATAACAAATAGATGATAAAGAGAGAAGCAAAAACCAAAAGAAGTATAAACAGTAGTATGCTTGAAGTGCAATGGAGTGGCTTTATTTTTGTATTTTTTAATTTTTGATTACAAGAAGCTTTGGAGATTAACCAAAAAGAGCTAGCCAGTATTTCTAATATTGCACAAACAGCATATCAAGCCTGACAGCGCTAGCAAGATCATGGTAAGACATATATATCAAAGCTAAGCACAAAGGCTCAAAAGTAAAGCAGTAGATTTGATCAATTTAAGCAACGCTTCAAATTCAGCAAGTTCATCAACAGGGATCCTAAAGTAAAATTGGCCATGACAAAATGTCAAAGTGAGATCAAAAATCTAACAAAGACCACATTAAGAGTCAATCAGGTCCTGTATTGAATCATTTCGCTCAATCTTTTTGTAAAAGCCCATTTGTCAACATTTTTCTCATACGCATTGAATATTGAAGTTGACTAATGATCTAACTTAGTGACAAGATCCTGGACTAGGAGCCATCCACAAACTCATCCTAAGCTTCGACCAAAAGTTAATTAAAGGTATATCTGAGTAAAGAAGATCCTGGACTAGGAGCCATCCACAAACTCTTTCTAAGCTTCTACCAGGGCGACAAATCTTGAGGTTCATGTCATTTTTGACAAGCAGTCCCCATGAGATCGTCTGGTTCATCAAACTATCTCCAAGTTCGTGTCATTTGAAAAGCAGTCTCGTAAGAATAGTTTGGCACAATTTAAGCATAAGACAATCTTGATTTTCATTTTTCACATGAGCAGTTTTAGAAACTCAAGAACACACAAGCTCAAGTAATGGTCAATTTTAGATCAAAGAGCTAACAAAGCAATTCTGACAGGGCCAATGTCACAAGAGGAGCACTAATTGCGCAACTCGCTAAAACATCCACAAATTGCAATTTCTTAGTTCGAGTTGTTTAAAAAGTTCTAGCTCATATAGCAAAGACTTAGCTACACATGTAAAAGCATGATAATTCTAGCAAGTCAAAGAACTAGACATGACATTGAGCAAGAATTGAAATACTAAAGCTCCAAAGGGTAATAGGCAAAGCTTCATCAATTTTAAAAGATAAGCAAAAAAGACTTATATTACAATGTATCTTTTTGAATTTTTCATACCACTTGTTGTAACCACTTGTTGGATTTTTCATATGAATGCAATATGACACAATGAGATGCAATTAAAAAGCCTAAAAACCTAAAAAGTTCAAAACGATCACTAAGTTCAGAAAAAGAACAATAAAAGATCAAAAGAACAAGGAAAGATCAGAAAAGATCAAACTCCCCCTCAAACCAACCCATAGGGATAAATTACCCCTAACTCGCTTCTCAAGGTGGCAAACCTAGTTGGGTCTAAAGATTTGGTGAGGAAAAAATCAAAAGACAAGAGAAGTGCCTAGTGGGTGGCAAGCGCCTGAGGTACTCTTCCTATCTAGCCGACAGCCCGCACAATCAGGATAAGAAAAACCCCCGAATGGACAAGGGTAAAGAACAGGAATATCAAATGCCATACAAAGAGAGTAGAGTGTAAGTACCTGAATAAGAGCTTAACGGCCTGGCGATGGGAAGTTCTCGGAGATGCTTGAAACCCGTCGACCGCGTGAAGGAGGTGAACCATCTTGAGTCTCCGGTAATATGGTGTGAATAGTCGGAGTCGACAAAGCATGTGCCCTTCCTCTTTCCGCGGCAATCCTGAAAAATCAAGGCACAGAAGAACGATGTGTCTCGATACTGGGGTTAGTTAAACAAGACTTGGGAACCCAAAGATCGAGACACACGTCTGCAGTAGTATGCAAAGCGAAGTGTTATCCTTGATTTCATCTAAAATTTGTTATGAGCAATGTTTAAGTTAACATGGGAATTAAAGCGTCTGTGGGTGATCGACCGGCTTTGTTACAGCTGATACCGACCGGCGTTGTTACAGCGATCGGGCCGCGACCAAATCGGTCGAGCCGGTGACCACCAATGGTCGACCGGTGACTGAAAGACATTAGAATTAGGATATTTAGAAACATAATGATTTGCATGTGAGAAAAATCCTAATCCAGGTTTATTCTTTTCAGTGTTAACATGTCTCATAAAAGCTCTAGGTTGCCCGAATGAAATTCTATCAAGATTTTTCCTATTGCCTGAATGACATTCTATCAAGATTTTTTCTATCATTTTTCAACCTACGCCAACAGAATTCAATCAAATGCCCACCTTTCTTGCAATAAGTGCAATGGTACTTGGTACCACTAGAGGAAGCACCCTTTGAATTAACACACGGTTGGGCAAAACCTGCAGATTTAAAAGATGTTTTTGCAGGTTGGGTTTTGAATTCTGTGGATTTCATGGGGATATGCTCCAGATCTTAGGATGATGTGACAATTGGCAATGGCGTTTATGGTGTGTCGTTTCACGCGTTTTCGACAAAGTGGCAGGCTTACTGGACAGGGGCGGTCCGACCGGTCCCAAATCGGTCGGACCGGCCATGTAGGGCAGTCGGACCGGTGATGACCAAAAGTGTTCAAAACGAGCTGGGCCAAAAATAGGTGTTGTAGGCAAGTGAGGGGATCCCAATGCACTTGGTCTCATGATTTTTGGAGTCTCCAGTAAAAAGTTCTATTGGTTTAAAGTTTCCGAAGGTTTGAATTTGGGAGCTTGAATTTGGCTAAGTCCTATAGGCGGTCCGACCGCTCACGTGGAGCGGTCCGACCGGCCATGGGGCGATCTCGACCGCTCACTGGAGCGGTCGGACCGTAATAATCTTGAACGTCCGCCAACCGTGGCGATGTTAATTTGTTAGGTCAAAGTCATTGGTTTCATGTCATATGTTTTGCATGATGCATGTTTTGACTAACATGGGTCAGGTTGTGAAGAACTTATTCCCGAATTCGTGTTTGCTTGTCTGTGGTTGTGCAGGTTGCTTGGTGGTCAACGACGGTCAACGGCGAGGAGGATCGGGACTAGACTCGGAGAGTTGAGGTCCAGAACGATTGACGATGCCGGGTGAGGTCAACGACTCAAGCGTGACACAAGATGGACAATGGTGACCTATTGGCAAATCCATGACGCATGGTGAAGCGGTTTAGGTCAAAAGGTTAAAGACGGCGCTTTGCGAAGCGTGCGTGTATGACCCGTTTGTTAGTGGGCCTTAACGGGAGCCCAATTGAGTCAAACCCTAGGAGTTTTAGGCCTCCACTATAAATTGGAGGAGGTGGTGACTGCACCCCTCTCTCTTGCCTTTTTATGTTTTCAAAACCCTAATTGTTTTTAGGGGAGTTGAGGTGGAGGCTAGGGCTCTTGATGGTTTGTGGTGAATTTCGTGATCTTTGATTGTCCACTGATCCATGATGGTGTGGATGTAATCCAGCTTCAATCACGAAATCAATCTATGCAAGATCGGTTCTGGAGTCGGCCGGTCAGACCGCCCATCATCACCGGTCAGACCGATTTTGGAGCGGTCCGACCTCCAGCACAACGCCGGTCGGACCGATTGACCGCCTGTGCTGTGAGTCTTGGTAATCTTAGTTGATTTTGTTATATTGCTTAGGGGTTTAATTGGATTCAATACTAGTCTTCCATTTGTCTTGGTATATTGATCTTCATAGCTTTCTAATAGCTCTTTGGAGTGAAATTGTATTGAGTTCATAATTTGTGAAAAAGTGAGCGTGCTCCTATTCACCCCCTCTAGTCGCCTTTACGGTCCAACAAGTGGTATCGAGCCGGTTAGTTCACTCTTGATCTTAACAGGTCCTTTGAACTTTGGCGATGGATAAGTTTTCTACTAAACCGCATATCTTCGATGGGCACGACTATGCCTATTGGAAGAATCGTATGCGCGTCTTTCTTGAGAGCGAGGACAAGCTATTTGGGATGTTGTTAGAGACCCTTTGATTATTCTGAAATTGCTACACGCTTACGCAACTCTTTTGGCTAACAACAATAAGGCTAAGAATCTTTTATATGGTGCACTTGGTAGACAAGAATATGATAGAATTTGCAATCTTTCAATCACAAGATGAAATTTGGAACACTCTCGAAACATATCATGAGGGTTCGTCCCAAATCAAAAAGGTGCGCCAAAGCATTTACAAGCGTGAATACAATAAATTCGAGATGCGTCCGAGAGAGCATCGATGACATTTTCGATTGCTTTAATAAAGTAATTAATCAAATGAAAGTCGTTGATATTGAATATTCTCAATCTGAAAATGCTACCCATCTCTTGGCCGCAATCAACACCAAGGAGTGGGAGATGAAAGCTCGCTATAGAAGAAAATGTTGATCTTTCAAGTCTTACTTTAGAATTGCTTTATAGTAAACTCAAGACTCATGAAATTAAAAGAGTTGATCATCCCAAGAAAGATAATTTAGCTTTGGTAGCAGATCCTCTCAAAAGGCTTTTGATGACTCTTTTGAATCTTCTTCGGATTTTCATTTGTTTGTTTATCTGCTATTCATGAAGAGGAGCTTGAAAGTATTCTCAAGCAGAGTTAGCTCTTCTAGCTAAGAAATTCACACGGGCCTACAATAATGTGAGAAACAAAAGAGAGGTGGTCCGGTGACATGCTATGAATGTGGTGAGCTCAATCATATCCGCAAATTGCCCCAAGTCGAAAGGTAAGAGCAATCATAAGGAAGGAAAGCCACTTGGAAGAAGCCTCTTTTCAACAAATCAAGGTATGAGGCTAATAAGCTTGTGAAGGTGCTCACCGGTCCTTGCCGCTTTGAGGATCAATCCTTGAGCGATGTGGATACCGGGAGTGAGGAGGACAAGGAGGAGGAGATCCTCAAGGCAAAAAGAAAGGGAAGGCCAAAGACTTCACGGCATGTGCTTCATGGTCGACACGGATGACATTGATGATAATGAGGTATCTTTTTCTTATGATGAGCTTTCTGCTAAATATGATTCTATAGTTGAGCAATTGCTTAGTCAAGATGAAGCGCTAGAATTTGTTATGACAAAAAATAAGAAATTAGAGTCAAAGATTAGCAAACTGAAAGTAGAGCTTAAAACTGCTAAGACTCTTGAACCTGATGAATGTTTATCTTGTCATGCTATGCATTCAGAAATTACCAAGTTACAATCTGCTCATAACATTTTTGTACAACAACTTGAGAATGCTAGATCTGAACTAAATGAAATTAAAAGTGCTCCTTGTGAAAAATGTTTAGAATCTAGTAAATTGATTGCTTTTGATGTATTTGATCCTAGCCCTTGCACTTCATGTTTAGAAAAAGAACGTGAAATCAAAGATATCTTAGAAGCTGCTAGAGTCAAATATGCTAAGCTTAAGGACAATATTGAAAATACTACTTGTGCTTCTTGTTCCACTCTTAAGCTTGAAATTGCTTTGTATAAGGAGAAATCTATGAATAAAACTTGTAATGCTTGTGTTAACTTGAGAAAAGAAAATGCTTACCTTCATGATACATTAGAGAAATTTTCTAAAGGTAAGAAACAATTAAACATGATTCTAGACAAGTCTAAAACTCCTTATAAGAAGCAAGGTTTAGGATTCAATTCTTTTCAAGACAATTCAAACCCAAAAGTCATTCAAGTCTTGGAAAAGGTTTAATTGAATTCAAAACCCAACTCGCAAAAACATCTTTTAAATCTGCGAGCTTTGCCCAACCTTGTATTAACTCAAATGGTGCTTCTTCTAGTGGTACCAAGTACCATTGCACTTATTGCAAAAAGGTGGACATTTGATTGAATATTGTTGGCGAGGTTGAAAAATGATAGGAAAATTTTTGATAGAATTTCATTCATGCAACCTAGAGCTTCTATGAGACATGGTAACACCGAAAAGAATAAACACGGATTAGGATTTTCTCTCATGCAAATCATTATGTTTCTAAATATCCTAATTCTAATGTTTATCGATTGGCGGTCCGATCATTGGTCACCGGTCGACCGCTTTGGTCGCCGGTTTTACCGCTGATTTAACGCCGGTCCGATCGCCCATGGACAGATTCAAGTCTCATTTTAATTTAAACATTGCTCATAACCGAATGTTAAATGAAATCAAGGATAGTACTTCGGTTTGTATACTCCTTGCGGACGTGTGTCTCAAGATCTTTGGATTCCTAAATCTTGTTTATCTAATCCCAGATTGAGACACATCGTTCTTTTGCTCCTTGATTTTCGAGGATTACCGCGGAAAGGGAAGAACACGTGGTTCGTTGACTCGAATGTTCACGCCACATGACCGGAACTCAAAATGGTTCACCTCTTTCACGCGAGCAACGGTGATGACTTCATCACTTTTGGAGATGATACACAAGGGCGAATTGAAGGAACAGGATCAATTAGGGTAAACAACAAATTCATTCTAAAGGATGTCGCTCTTGTGGACAAGCTTAGGTATAATCTCCTTTCGCTTCTCACTTCTTGATGATGGCTATGAGACTTTTTTAAGAAAAATGCTTGTCGTGTGCTTGATTCTCTTGGTGAGCTTGTGTTTGGAATCTCTAGAGTTGGTAGAATCTTTGGAGCTGATTTTTCGAATCTCTTCTTTGGATCTCTTAAATGTTTGCTTACATCTTCTTGATTTCGGCTTTGGCATCGACGTTTGGGGCACATTGGTTTTGATCATTTGACGCGAGTTAGCAACCTTGATCTCATGAGAGGTTTGCCTAAGCTCAAAGTATCAAAGATGTCAGATGTGCGCCTTGTAGGCATGGCAAACAAGTGGCCGCCTCACACCCTTCTCGTGACTATGGTTATGACCGACGGACGGGACGGTTGCTTCATATGGATCTTGTTGGTCTGCTAGAGTCCGGTCGATCGGTGGAAAATGGTATATTCTTGTCATAGTTGATGATCTTTCTAGATATACTTGGGTGTTCTTTCTTACTTCAAAAGATGAAGCTTTTGGTTATTTTCATGATCTTGTTCTTCGTTTGGCTTCTGAGCTTCCTGGTGCTTTGAGAGCGATTCGTAGTGATAATGGCACGGAGTTCAAAAATGCTTCTTTTGCTTCTTTTTGTGCTGAGCGTGGTATTGAGCATCAGTTCTCCTCTCCACACGTTCCTCAACAAAATGGCGTGGTGGAAAGGAAGAATAGGACCTTGGTCGAAATGGCTAGGACGATGCTAGATGATTATAGCACACCGAGGAGATTTTGGGCCGAAGCTATTGCTACTGCTTGCCATATTGCCAATCGTGTCTTTTTGAGACCTTCTTTAGGCAAGACTCCCTATGAGCTTCGTTTTGGTAGAAAACCCTCTGTTTCGCATTTTCGAGTTTTTGGATCAAAATGTTTTATCCTTAAGACAGGCAACTTAGATAAATTTGAATCAAGAACTTTTGATGGGGTATTTCTGGGTTATCCTGCTCATTCGAGGGGTTTTCGAGTTTTTAACATCGAGACTAACATTATTCAGAGACTTGTAATGTCACTTTTGATGAGACTAGCCCCGAGCTAGATCAATTGCTCTGATGATTTACAGTGTGAGAGTATTTTTGTGGAGGAAGATGAGGACGAAACTAATGTCATTCCTTCATCTGCTGCTGCCGAGGCGCCCATATTGATACAAGAACCTGCTACGTCTACTTCACCTTCAGTTGAGGCTCCTGCTGCATCATCATCATCAGCAGTACCTGCGGAGGTCGAAGAAACGACATCTCACCCGGCGCCCACTTCGCATTCAGAGACAAAGATCCTCGGAATGATAATAGGTAATCTACATGAGCGAATCACTCGCTCCATGTATAATGATCCAAATCTCTACTCTCATTCGGCTTTTGTTACTTCTTTTGAACCCCGCGATATATCACATGCTTTATCTGATTCTAGCTGGGTAAATGCCATGCATGAGGAGTTAGAGAATTTTGAAAGAAACAAAGTTTGGAACCTAGTAGAACCTCCTAGTGGTCATAATGTTATAGGAACCCGTTGGGTGTTTAAGAATAAACAAGGTGAGGATGGTTCGTGGTTAGAAATAAGGCCGATTGGTAGCTCGTGGTTTTGACCAAGTTGAGGGGTTAGATTTTGATGAGACATTTGCTCTGTTGCTAGACTAGAAGCCATTCGCATTCTCGCTTGCATTTCTTTGCATCAAAAGGTTTTAAATTATATCGATGGATGTTAAAAGTGCCTTTTTAAATGGTTTCATAGATGAGGATGTGTATGTTAAGCAACCCCCTGGTTTTGAGGATCCTATATATCCAAATCGTGTTTTCAAGCTATCTAAAGCATTGTATGGTCTTAAACAAGCCCCTAGAGCCTGGTACGATAGACTTAAGACCTTCTTGCTTAAAAATAATTTTGAGATGGGTAAAGTGGATAAAACTCTATTTATTCTTAGACGTGACAATGACTTCTTGCTTGCTCAAATCTACGTAGATGATATTATATTTGGTGGTTCCTCTAATGCTCTTGTTTTCAGCTTTTCTGACACTATGTCCAGGGAATTTGAGATGAGTATGATGGGAGAGCTTAATTACTTTTTGGGACTTCAAATCAAGCAATGCAAGGAAGAAACTTTCATCCATCAGACGAAGTACACTAAAGATCTACTCAAACGCTTCAACATGGGTGACTGCAAGCCAATTTCCACTCCCATGGCAACTTCGACTGTTTTGGATCCAGATGAGGAAGGAGAAGTCGTGGATGAACGCGAGTACCGCAGCATGATCGGCTCCTCTCAGATTTGACGGCCTCGAGACCGGACATTCACTTCACGGTATGTCTTTGTGCAAGATTTCAGCGTCTCGAGAACTTCCCATCGCCAAGCCGTTAAGCGCATATTCGTGTATTTACACTCTACCCTCTTATATGGCATTTGGTATTCCCGCTCTTGACTTTGTCCATTAGAGGCTTTTGATTCGATTTTGCGGGTCGTCGGTTAGATAGGAAGAGTACCTCGTGCACTGTCACTTCCTAGGCACTTCTCTTGTATCTTGGTCTTCTAGGAAGCGGTCTTACATTGCACAATCCATTCTTTGAAGCGGAGTATGTAGTCTTTGCTAGTTGTTGAGCTGATTTTGTGGATGACGCCCACTTTGAAAGATTATGGGTTAAACTTTGCTAGTGTTCCTCTTTTCTGTGATAACACTTCTGCTATTAATATTGCTAAAAACCCAGTGCAACATTCTAGGACTAAACACATAGATATTCGTTTTCACTTTCTTAAAGATCATGTTGAAAAAGGAGATATTGTGATGCACTTCGTAGAGTCCGAAGCTCAATTGGCAGATATACTTACCAAGCCTTTAGATCAAACCAGGTTTTCCTCCTTAAGAAGCGAGTTAGGGGTAATTTATCCTTATGGGTTGGTTTGAGGGGGAGTTTGATCTTTTCTAATCTTTCCTTATTCTTTTGATCTTTTATTGTTCTTTTTCTGAACTTAGTGATCTTTTTGAGCTTTTTAGGTTTTTAGGCTTTTTAATTGCATCTCATTGTGTCATATTGCATTCATATGAAAATACAACAAATGGTATGAAAAATCCAAAAAGATGCATTGTAATATAAGATTTACTGCTTATTTTTTAAAATTGATGAAGCTTTGCCTATTACCCTTTGGAACTTTTGTATTTCAATTCTTGCTCAATGTCATATCTAGTTCTTTGACTTGCTAGAATTATCATGCTTTTACATGTGTAGCTAAGTCTTTGCTATATGAGCTAGAACCTTTTAAACAACTCAAACTAAGAAATTGCAATTTGTGGATGTTTTAGCGAGTTGCGCAATTAGTGCTCCTCTTGTGACATTGGCCCTGTCAGAATTGCTTTGTTAGCTCTTTCATCTAAAATTGACCATTACTTGAGCTTTTGTGTTCTTGAGATTCTAAAAATGCTCTTGTGAAAAATGAAAATCAAGATTGTCTTATGCCTAAATTGTGCCAAACTATTCTTACGAGACTGCTTGTCAAAGACATGAACTTGGAGATAGTTTGATGAACCAGACGATCTCATGGGGACTGCTTGTCAAAAAAAATGACATGAACCTCAAGATTTGTCGCCCTGATAGAAGCTTAGAAAGAGGTTGTGGATGGCTCCTAGTCCAGGATCTTCTTTACTAAGATATATCGTTAATCAACTTGTGGTAGAAGCTTAGGAAGAGTTTGTGGATGGCTCCTAGTCCGGGATCTTCTTTCTCGAGATATACCTTTAATCAACTTCTGGTCGAAGCTTAGGATGAGTTTGTGGATGGCTCCTAGTCTAGGATCTTGTCACTAAGTTAGATCATTAGTCAACTTCAATATTCAATGCAAATGAGAAAAATGTTGACAAATGGGCGTTTACGAAAGATTGAGCAAAATGATTCAATACGGGACTTGATTGACTCTTAATGTGGTCTTTGTTAGATTTTTGATCTCACTTTGACATTTTGACATGGCCAATTTCACTTTAGGATCCCTGTTGATGAACTTGCTGAATTTGAAGCGTTGCTTAAATTGATCAAATCTACTGCTTTACTTTTGAGCCTTTGTGCTTAGCTTTGATATATATGTCTTACCATGATCTTGCTAGCGCTGTCAGGCTTGATATGCTGTTTGTGCAATATTAGAGATACTAGATTGTTCTCTTGGGTAATCTCCAAAGCTTCTTGTCATCAAAAATTGAAAAATACAAAAACATTGAAGCCACTCCATTGCACTTCATGCATACTCCTCTTTATGCTTCTTTTATTTCTGTTTTTTCCTTTATTCTATATTTGTTATCCCTGGATGAGAGGAAGGCGTGATTCCTTGATGAATCCATTGTCAAAGGGGGAGAAGATGTGTTAATTAAATAAGAAGATATTTCTTTGGGAGAAGATGTGTAATATTTCTTTGCTACTCTTATTTGGAGAAGATGTGTTAATGAGAATATTGGGGGAGAAGCTTATACAAAGGGGAAAATTTGAAATTTGATGATCGTAGTGAGGGGGAGTTCTTGAGTTGTATTCTTATTGTCTTATTGAATATTATGAACTTGAATTGCATTCTTTTATCCTCACAATGATCATAGGTCAATTGAACAATTGTTCTTTCATATGGACCTTATGTGAGAATTTTGACCCTTTTCTGGAAATCAAAGTTTTTATGCTTACTTTTGCCTTGTCTCACATGCCTATACTATTCTGATGCCAGCTTGGTCATTTTCATTGCTTTTTCTTGCTTATGGACCAAGTTGTGCCTTTGTGTAAAACCGCGAGTAAACTCGTTTTCAAACCTCTTACTTACATTTTTTCGGATAATTGCCAATGTGTTCATCAAGGGGGAGATTGTGGATTTCATGGGGATATGCTCTAGATCTTAGGATGATGTGACAATTGGCAATGGCGTTTACGGTTTGTCGTTTCACGCGTTTTCGACAAAGTGGCGAGCTTTATCGATGTGGGCGGTCCGCCGGTCCCAAATCGGTCGGACCGGCCATGTAGAAGCGATCGGACCGCGATGACCAAAAGTGTTCAAAACGAGCTGGGCCAAAAATAGGTGTTGTAGGCAAGTGAGGGGATCCCAATGCACTTGGTCTCATGATTTTTGGAGTCTCCAGTAAAAAGTTCTATTGGTTTAAAGTTTCCAGAAGGTTTCGGAATTTGGGAGGTTGAATTTCGGCTAAGTCCTAGGCGGTCCGACGGCTCATTGTGGAGCGGTCCGACCGCCATGGCGGTCCGACCGCTCACCCGAGCGGTCAGACCGGTAATAACTTGAACGTCCGCCAACTTCGTGGCGATGTTAATTTGTTAGGTCAAAGTCATTGGTTTCATGTCATATGTTTTGCATGATGCATGTTTTGACTAACATGGGTCAAGTTGTGAAGAACTTGTTCCCGAATTCGTGTTTGCTTGTCTGTGGTTGTGCAGGTTGCTTGGTGGTCAACGACGGTCAACGGCGAGGAGGATCGGGACTAGACTCGGAGAGTTGAGGTCCAGAACGATTGACGATGCCGGGTGAGGTCAACGACTCAAGCGTGACACAAGATGGACAATGGTGACCTATTGGCAAATCCATGACGCATGGTGAAGCGGTTTAGTTCAAAAGGTTAAAGACGGTGCTTTGCGAAGCGTGCGTGTGTGACCCGTTTGTTAGTGGGCCTTAACGGGAGCCCAATTGAGTCAAACCCTAGGAGTTTTAGGCCTCCACTATAAATAGGAGGAGGTGGTGACTGCACCCCTCTCTCTTGCCTTTTTATGTTTTCAAAACCCTAATTGTTTTTAGGGGAGTTGAGGTGGAGGCTAGGGCTCTTGATGGTTTGTGGTGAATTTCGTGATCTTTGATTGTCCACTGATCCATGATGGTGTGGATGTAATCCAGCTTCAATCACGAAATCAATCTATGCAAGATCGGTTCGAGTCGGCCGGTCGGATCGCCATCATCACCGGTCGACCGATTTTGAGCGTCCGACCTCCAAAGACAACGCCGGTCGGATCGCCGGCAATCGGTCCGACCGGTTGAGTACAACGGTCGATCACTTTGTCTTTGTGAGTCTTGGTAATCTTAGTTGATTTTGTTATATTGCTTAGGGTTTAATTGGATTCAATACTAGTCTTCCATCAGATCGGTATATTGATCTTCATAGCTTTCTAATAGCTACTGGAGTGAAATTGTATTGAGTTCATAATTTGTGAAAAAGTGAGCGTGCTCCTATTCACCCCCCCCCCTCTAGTCGCCTTTACGGTCCAACAAATTCAATTAAACCTTTCTCCAAGACTTGAATGACTTTTGGATTTGAATTGTCTTGAAAAGAATTGAATCCTAAACCTTGCTTCTTATAAGGAGTTTTAGACTTGTCAAGAATCATGTTTAATTATTTCTTACCTTTAGAAAATTTCTCTAATGTATCATGAAGGTAAGCATTTTCTTTTCTCAAGTTAACACAAGCATCACAAGTTTTATCCATAGATTTCTCCTTATACAAAGCAATTTCAAGCTTAAGAGCGGAACAAGAAGCACAAGTAGTATTTTCAATATTGTCCTTAAGCTTAGCATATTTGACTCTAGCAGCTTCTAAGATATCTTTGATTTCACGTTCTTTTTCTAAACATGAAGTGCAAGGGCTAGAATCAATCACATCAGAAGCAATCAACTTGCTAGACTCTAAGCATTTTTCACAAGGAGCAGATTTAATTTCAATTAGCTCGGTTCTAGCATTTTCAAGTTGTTGTAAAGCAATATTGTGAGCAGATTGCGTTTAGCCAATTCGAGTGCATATCATGACAAGATAAACATTCATCGAGTTCAAGAGTCTTAACATTTGCAAGTTCTAGTTTCAGTTTACCAATTTTTTACTCTAGTTTCTTATTTTTAGTCATGACAAATTCTAGCGCTTCATCTTGACTAAGCAGTTGCTCATATATGGAATCACATCTAGCAGAAAGCTCATCATAAGAGAGGGATACCTCATTATCATCAATGTCGTCAGTGTCAGCCATGAAGCACATGCCGGTGAAGTCCTTGGCCTTCCCTTTCTTGTCCTCTTCGCTCCCGGAGTCCACATCGCTAACGGATTGCTCTCCAAAAGCGGCAAGGACCCGGTGAGCGGCCTTTATGAGCTTGACAGCATCATACTCAGAGTTGTTCTCATGAGGCTTCTTCCAGGCTGTCTTCTCCTCCCTGTGCTTACCCTTACCTTTTAGCTTGGGGCAATTGGCCCGTATGTGGTAAAGCTCTCCACACTCATAGCAAGTAACAGGACCACCTCTCTTTTTATTTCTCACATTGTTGTAAGCCCGTGTGAATTTTTTAGCTAAAAGGGCTAACTCAACCTCAGGGATATTCTCAAGCTCCTCTTCATGAATAGCAGATAAACAAGCAAATGAAAATCCAGAAGAAGATTCAAAAGAATCATCAGAAGCCTTTTTGAGAGGATCTGCTACCAAAGCTAAATTGTCTTTCTTGGGATGATCAACTCTTTTAATTTCATGAGTCTTGAGTTTACTATAAAGCAATTCTAAAATAAGACTTGAAAGATCAACATTTTCCTCTATAGCAGTAGCCTTCATCTCCCACTCCTTGGTGTTGATTGCAGCCAAGAGATGGGTGGCATTTTCAGATTGAGAATATTCAATATCAACAGCTTTCATTTGATTAATCACTTTATTAAAGAGACTGAAAATATCATCGATGCTCTCTCCAAGACGCATCTCAAATTTGTTATAGTCACGCTTATAGATTGTTTGACGCACTTTCTTAATTTGGGACGAACCCTCATGATAGGTTTCGAGGGTGTTCCAAATCTCGTGCGCAGTCACAAAATTACAAATCCTATCATATTCTTGTCTACCAAGCGCACCATATAAAAGGTTCTTGGCCTTGTTGTTGTTAGCCAAAAAAATTGCAGAAGCAGGAGTTGCAACCTCAGGAATAATGAGCGGGGATCGAACAACGTCCCATATAGCTTGTCCCTCGCTCTCAAGGAATACTCGCATACGATTCTTCCAATAGGCATAGTCGTGCCCATTAAAGATATGCGGTTTTGTAGAAAACCTATCCATCGCCAAAGTTCGCCACTGTTAAGATCAAGATTGAACTAACCGGGCTCTGATACCACTTGTTGGACCGAAAAGGCGACTAGAGGGGGGGTGAATAGGAGCACGCTCACTTTTTCCCAAATAATGAATTCAACACAATTTCACTTCAATAGCTATTAGGAAGCTATGAAGATCAATATACCAGTACAGCGGAAGACTAGTATTGAATCCAATTAAATCCGCTAAGCAAAATCACAAAATCAACTAAGATTGCAAAAACTCAAAGCACGGGCGGTCTGACCTCTGGACCCAATCGGTTGGACCGATTGCCGGGCGGTCTGACCGCTGTTGTGCTGGCGGTCGGACCGTTCCAAAATCGGTCTGACCGGTGATGACGGGCGGTCTGACCGCCGACTCGAATGATCCGCAATAAGAAAATCGGCCGATGACGAAGTTGCAATTAGGTCAAACTTTTGATTCTCAACTCCAATCTTTACGAAACTTTGCACACACCTTCTCTATGCTATTGAGGACCAATTCCAATCGAATATTATGATAATTCTTGGAAATATCTTGAGCAATTGCCAATTGAATAACATAAGGTCTAAAACCGGGCAAGAACAAAAACTTGATCCTAATGCTTGTTCGTGAGAGATTGATGATCAAGATGATGCTAGATAGATTCATACATATCACAGCAAGCTAATTCACGTGAAAGAATCAATCACAAACTCGCGGATCAAAGAAAGCCCTAAAATCACGAAATCGAAAGCAAGAACGAAAAGAGACTTATCTCAAGCAAACCTTGCATAGATTAAGAACGTGATCGTCACTGGATTACACCCACACCATCATGGATCAGTGGTCAATCCAAGATCACGAAATTCACCTCAAACCATAAAGAGCCCTAGCCTCCACCTCAACTCCCCTAAGCCAATTAGGGTTTCGCAACAAAAAGAGGCGAGAGAGAAAAGAGCTAGTTGGTGCAGCCACCACCTCCCCCTATTTATAGTGGAGGCCTAGACTCCTAGGGTTTGACTCCATTGGGCTCCCGTTAAGGCCCACTAACAAACGGGTCACACACACACGCTTCGCAAAGCGCCGTCTTTAACCTTTTGACCTAAACCGCTTCACCATG
Organism: Hsuehochloa calcarea; assembly: GCA_036346395.1. NCBI lineage: Eukaryota > Viridiplantae > Streptophyta > Magnoliopsida > Poales > Poaceae > Hsuehochloa > Hsuehochloa calcarea. The sequence continues at coordinate 33,066,809 of CM070594.1, forward strand.
CGCTATGGATTTGCCAATAGGTCACCCTTGTCCATCTTGTGTCACGCTTGAGTCATTGACCTCACCCGCATCGCCGATCGCTCGACCTCAACTCTCCAAGTCTAGTCCCGATCCTCCTCGCCGTTGACCGTCGTTGACCACCAAGCAACCTGCACAACCATAGACAAGCAAACACGAATTCGGGAACAAGTTCTTCACAACTTTACCCATATTAGTCAAAACATGCATCATGCAAACCATATGCCACGATACCAATGACTTTGACCTAACAAATCAACATCGCCACGAAGTTGGCCGACGTTCAAGTAGATACCGGTCTGACGGCTCCATGTGAGCCGGTCGGACCGCCCCTTGGCCGGTCGGACCGCTCCCTGTGAGCCGGTCGGACCGCCCCTTGGGACTTAGCCAAATTCATACCGAAATTCAAACCTTCGGAAACTTAAACGAATAGAACTTCTTCTTGGAGACTCCAAAATTATGAGACTAAGTGCATTGGGATCCCCTCACTTGCCTACAACACCTATTTTTGGCCCAGCTCGTTTTGACCACTTTTATGTCACAGCCGGTCCGACCGCCCCACATGGCCGGTTCGACCGATTTGGGTCCGGTCGGACCGCCGTGCTAGGAACGGTCGGACCGCCCCTGTCCAAAATGCCTGTAGCTTTGTCGAAAACTCGTGAAACGACAAACCGTAAACACCATTGCTAATTGTCACATCATCCTAAGATCTGGAACATATCCCCATGAAATCCACAATAACAACCTTCAAGATATGTCATCCTCGAGCTACAATTAAATGAACACCATGCTGAAAAACAGAGAGGTCACCTTCTTTTAAGTCAACACGCTCTCTATTCCTGCCCTCTTGATTGAATCGTGTCTCCACATCATTGAAGTACCTTGAGCAAAAAGTTAAACACTCATTAGCAACATATGCTTCTGCAATGGATCCTTCAGGTCTAGCCATATTCCTCATAAAACGCTTCAGTGTACATAGCCTTCTTTCCACTGGGTACATCCAGCCATATTGCACTAGGCCTCTTAGGATTGCTTCATCAGGTAAATGAACAGCCAAGTGCACCATAACATCAAAGAAAGCTGGTGGAAAAAATTTCTCAAGCTTGTACAAAATGATTGGGATTTGAACTTTCAATTTATGCAGAACATCTAGCTTTAGAGTTTTGCAACATAACTGCTGAAAGAAATTTCCCGATTCAAAGAATCGCCAGATATATCCTTACTCATGATTCCTCGTAGGGCAGCAGGTAAAATTCTTTGTAGAAGAATATGACAATCATGAGTTTTTAATCCTACCACCTTGCATCCATCCGCACTAATACATTTTGCTAAGTTATAAGCATATCCATCTGGAAATTTCACCTCTCTTATAAATTCAAAAAATTTACGCTTTTGGTCTTTTTTTCATTTCATACGGGGCTTTAGGGATATTGTATAAATCTCCTTCATACTCCAAGTGTAAAAAAGATCTTATACCCATGTCTTCCAAATCTAGCCTAGCACTAACTGTGTCCTTTGTCTTCCCATCAATGTTGAGAAATGTACCAAGCAGGTTGTCACATATATTTTTTTCAATGTGCATTACATCAGGATTGTGCTGTAGCTTCAGACTCGACCAATATGGCAAGTCAAACAAACAAACTCTTCGAGTGTAAACTTGACCATCGGCTTGCCGCTTTCTCTTATTACCGCTTTGCGGATGCTTTCCTGGTCTAACATCTCTTACATTGTCCGATTGTTTGTAGCGACTCCTCTGTACTAAGTTCCCAAGGCTTCGCACGGGTTTCATTCTCACCATTAAATTCTTTCCTTTTTCTCCACGGATGATCCCTTGGAAGGAAACGACGATGGCCAATGTAACATATCTTCTGCCTTAATTTCTTTGAGCAGGGATCTTTGTCACAATGCACACATGCATAATAACCTTTTGTGATTCGTCCCGACAAGGTGCCCAATGCTGAATAATCATGAATGCACCATAAAATTACAGCATGTAGATCAAACATACTAGCACTACATGCATCATAAGTACGGACACCCTTCCAAAGCTCCAGCAACTCTTCGATGAGAGGCTCCAAGAACACATCAAGATTCTTTCCTGGGCATTTTGGACCTGGGATCAGTAGGGCCATCATGAAGTTGGACTGTTCCATACATGCCCAGGGTGGCCCGTTGTAAGGCACGATAAATACTGGCAACATGCTATAGGAGGAGCTCATATTGCCAAATGGATTGAAACCATCTGTAGCAAGGCCAAGCCTCATGTTCCTTGCATCTTTTGCAAACCACCCATATTTTATGTTGAAGTCTTTCCATGCCTCACCATCAGCAGGGTGGCTGAGTTCATTGTCCACAGATTGCCGCTTCAACTTGTGCCATTGTGCCTCCTCCACTGTATTTTTGGAAGCAAACATCCTCTTCAGCCTTGGAATCAATCGAAAATGCCGTAATACCTTCACAGGAATCTGCTTCCTTCCTTCTGCATCTTTCCATCTAGATTCACCACATACTGGGCACTCATCATTGTTGGCATACTCATTTCGAAACAAGACACAATTATTCTTGCAAACATGGATTGAATCATATTCAAGTCCGAATGCACGGATAAAGTTCTTTCCTTCATTATAAGATGTGGGAAGAAAGCAAGCTGGGAACGTTGAAGACAACAGCTTCAGCAATGCAGTGAATGCAATATTACTGATTCGATAGAATGACTTGATATGAAGTAACTTCACAACAAATGTAAATCTTGAAAAATGAGCACATCCAGGACAAAGCTGGCGCTGCAACTCTACTATTACACTTCCAAACATTGAATTTCGTCCACCTTGTTCTTCAGCTGTGTATAACTCCTCTACCGTATCTGGAATTCTATCATCATCGTCGTTGTCCTCGTTCAAACCAACATCCTCTTCAACATCATGTTCCATAGTATCGAATGGTTCATTCTCATGCGGTGCATTTTCATGAATTCCATTATCCAATGGTTCTCCATGATGGATCCACCTATTGTATGTGCTTGACATCCCATGAATATATATGTGATCCTCCACAACTCCTTGAGGCCTATGAGCCCGATTCAAACATACACGACATGGGCAAAGTATTTCAGCATTCTCATCAAATCGGGCACTAACAAATTGCATGAACTCTTTCACCCCATTCATATGCGCGATGCTAAAGCTGTCTGGATTTAATCCAAGATCATCCATCCGTCGACACTCAAACAAGTACAAATTAATCAAAATTATTGCCCATCTATCAGCCATTCAAACAAGTAAACCTTAATCAAAGTTATTGTCCATGCTGTTCACATCTTCATACTGTTCAACTTCACAAAACATAAATATTTTGCAATGACCGAATGGCTTATAAAATTAAGTGTATTTTAAACTCTCAAATTGGTAATTCAGTGGCATATGCTCAAGTTAAACCATATATGGACCAGCTAAAAACGCACAAAATCTACAATAGCACTATTATTCAACCAAACCCGAGCCACTAAGAAGCAACAAAAGGAGAATGGAGGGCATCCTTACCTTCAATTGAAGACTACAATTGAGAATGGCCTATGTCTGGCCAGATCTGGGTGTCGACCTGTGTGGCGGCCGACCTCGTGCGGTACCGTGTGGCCGTGCCACTGTTTGTGTGGCGAGATGGGACGAGCAGCCCTTGCCGGCGGGAGGCGGAGCCGTCACCGGCGGGAGGCGCAGCCGTCCCCTTTGCTCAGCCATTCAAACACAGTGGCCGCCACCGTGCTACTGGTTTTTCTATGTAAGTCCATGCCTCGCATGTAATAACTTATCTAGATATTCACATACGATTTCAACGAATTCCTCTCGATGGTGCAGTGGTGTTGGAGCAGCTTGCGATGCAACAGGTCCTCGGTTCGAAACCTGCGACCTGGTTTTTATTTGCGCGTGCCACATTACATTTTGCAACACTTCCTGACATGTGGGTCCCACTTCTGTTCGTCCACGGTGGCAACAAACCAGCTTGTCACCTGTGTAACTTTATCCAAAAAAAACTCCAAGAGGATTACGACGATATGAGATTGTCACCTGTGTAACTATGACAAAAGTAATGACGTCACAATGCCAAATGCCCTGTTTATGACAATTTGAGGATTGGGAGTTAGTGACGATTTTAACATTTTTCGTCACTACAAGTAGGGTCCCAGCCCCGGGATGCTCTTTATGACGCAGCTGCCGAACAACGTCATAGAATAGGATCATATAATGACGATTTACCTAGTTGTCATAGCAATTTTGTCATAGTTCAGCAGATTTCTTGTAGTGGTTGAACGAGTAGAAAAAAAGTAAAGGAGAAAATGATCTCTAGAGTTGATAGACTTATTTATATTATGCTCTTTGGTTATGTTAGTTTAAATTTATTTATTTATTGGTACTTTCAATGGTATGTTATTTCATTTGTTATTGTTTTAATATTGTGTTGAAGGAAAGTATCTCTTAAATTCTTTATATCGTTACTTATTTCAAGGATTCCGTTCATGAATTTGTTATTTTGCTATGCATAGTTTAGACTACATTCGGTGATAGAATGTTTGCTAAATTTTCATCAGAATGTAAATGATTTTAAGTCAACCTTATTTAGTTATGTTTTATTCCTTCATTTGTGTTATCAAAATGGCTTCAAAATAATTAATTTGACTTACTTCTATAGTTCATGTTTCTGTAGCAACACACGGGCATATCACTAGTATGTTGAAAAAGCAAAAGTTCTCAAGAACAACACTATATGATGTTACAGATATTGGCTACCTGCCTCAATATTTACAGGATGTTACACATTGCTCACCAAATCAATTTCCACACTACAAAACCTCAAACGAAACACCCAAAACTCTTTACCACTCTCTCCCCTCAGTCTTGAATCCATTTGCTCTCCAAATTATAGCAAAGAATCAAGAACATAACGAACGCTTTATGGGATGAGGAGTATCCCGAGTTTTCAAAACAGCAGTCTCGCATGAACTCCCGTTTTCAAGACCATAAACCCTTCACCTATCTAGCTCCACTATCATCAATTGATGATTCAGATGCAGAATCATCTGAAGCTGAGGTGGAGCTTGTCTCGCATGAACTCCCGTTTTCAGTGTGTAATGAATATGATGCTGGCCTTTTCAAATGCCAGTACATGATGCTTGCTGTCAAAGTCAGCATCATCTTCTGGTTCACCTGAGATAAATCGAAACAAAATCATATTGCAAATGTTAATTGGTTGATAACAGAAGAGAAAAGGGTTTGTTATTGTGCAAAACTTGAGGCTGTTTGGGAGTACACTAACAAATTGGGTTCAGTAGGCATCCAAACAGATATTTCGAAATTCGATATCACACCAATCAAAATGATCTATTTGAGAACATTTTTCATAAAATCCAACTTTGAAAAAAAAAGTCTGAAATTCCTATATGGCTCTTGTGGTAAATCTGCTAGTTAGAAGTATACCAAAAAAGAAACAGATTTTCAGCTTACAAATACAGTAGCTTGTACAAACTAAAATTTATGAAGTACATCCATAAATTTCATTGGGAGAAAGAATGTGAAAAACAAATTTTTCTCTCAATCATTTCTTACCTCCAGTATATCTTCTGGTAGCAAGAAGATGGAGCAACCAAGCTTTCTAGCCACAGAGATGATGTATGAAGCATTCATTTGCCTTTCTTCATCTACGCAAAAACAACGTTATTTTTTAGGAAACAAGCTCTGACACATGCACCGCAAGAACTAATATGTAGGTTATACTACTAGTCAATCTAGTGATTTGCACAAAACATCGTGCCTATAAATATAATGATTATATAAGCATACATGACTACAAAAAAGTTGTTGCCTGTAAGAATAAAATGCAAGAAGTACAACAATGAGATATAATTCAAACCAACTATAAGACCTAAGGGAAATTAGGTCAGCAACATCACAAAAAAAAAATGAAATTAGATAAATAACATCGCAATGAACTTGTCTGCTAATTACCATCCAAAAGGCTAAAAAATCTGGAAAAAACACTCTAACAAGATATTCCATCACAATTATTCCAAAAAGACAATTGGCCCCTTCTCCCACAATATTCCACAACTAGGTCAGTAACATCTTAAAAAATTAAAATTACAGAAAATAACATCGCAATACAACTTGACTGCTAAATACCATCCAAAAGACTAAAAATTCTGAAAAACAACACTCTAACGAAATATTCCTTCTGCCCCAACTCTGGCTGCACTGCCGCATGTGGAAGCCGCACCACTGCTGGAAGCTACGCCGCCGCTTGGAGTCCGATGCTGAGGGGAAGCCTCACCGCACCGCCGCGAGCACAACTACGTGGCACGGTTTGGAGACCAGCAGCAGCGGTGCAAACCAATAATGGTGGCGTGCTTGGAGACCGGCGGTGGCAGCGGCACAGCTCGGGGAAGTGGCTCGGCTCGGCCAGAGAAGAGAGAGAGAGTGAAGCCGGAGAATAGAGAGGCGGTGCGCGGCTTGGAGACCGGCTGCGGCAGCGCGGACCGGCGGTGGCGGCGTGCTTGGAGACCGGCGATGGTGGCGTGCTTGGAGACTGGTGGTGCCGGCGACACAGCTCGGGGGAGGCAGCGCAGCTTGGCCGGAGAAGAGGGAGAGAGTGAAGTCGGAGAAGAGAGGTGGGATACAAGGGAGAGGGCAAAAATGTCACTTTACCCTGTGGGTGTTATTTTTCCTTATTTTTGGCTGTTCACGGTGTTATTAGGCAGTGAACTACGAATTGAATGTTATTTCTCTAAATCCCAACGATTGGGACGCTAACCTAATTTTCGCTAAGACCTAAGGAATGGATGTTCAGAATTCCATATATAAGAACCGAGGGAAATATGAAATATGGATGATGGGGAATTTGGGAAATTTACAGAAGTACCAGAGACATGAGACACCAACCTTTTTCTCCTTTTGTTACAAGGCCCCAATTCACAACCCGAGGCTCCACAACACTGAGCAAGTTGAGGAAAAAGATGCCACTCGAAAGGCTTCTATCCTGTAATTAGTACATGTAATTTAATGCATAATCTCTGAACAGAAAATTTGAAGAAAAAAAACAGAGATTTGTACTTGAAACCATTGTACTTGATATTTTTCATGTCTTCTTGGACTCGATAGAAATGGTAGTAACAGTAGTTATGCAACCAGCAGTGTACTTGCCAATGACATCATTGAAATGTAGCTTACAATTGAACATTATTGGATTAATCATGATTTATGATAGAAGCTAACTTCAAGTAACAAAATTATTCTAGTTAGAAAAAGTAGCATAACTTTATTCTAGTTAGAAAAAGTAGCATAACTGTAAGTTGATATTTTAAGATCAAACGGTACTAAAGCATTCAAACCAGTTCCAGAAGTTCTTCACACCTTATGATGACTAATTTGATAAGCACATAATTTAATTGATTATCCAGATTACAATATGTCTTTCAGTATGATTGTATATTTATTATCTGTAAGTTATACGATGATATGGAGACACTGAAGAAATTTTTGCAGCAAATCGCCTAAAGAACAAAAAAACTAAGCAACTTAACTCCAACTAAATGTATGATTTGGTATTATCGAGTAGTGATGCACATTAGAAAATATATTGAGGGATACAAACCTTGAAACTTTCCATTCGAGAATGCTTTCCAGAATCCTTGACTTTTTTGTTAGCCCACAACAATATGTCATTATCTGTGATCTCTTTTCCGTTTGAATGAAATCTAAGATTCTTCAGCAGTTGAAGGATATTGCACCGCATCAATTGCCAGAGGAAAGCTGGGGGAATGTGCCATGTGATCACATGATCCAGTCAAAAGCTACAAGGAAGACTCTGTATGCAAAAGAACGTACTAAACCAAATGATATGGCATATAAAAGAATGCTTGGACTAAGACCAATTATAATCCATACTTCTTGTGGAAGAAGTGATAAAGTTTGAACTTTGGAATGCCCTACTCATCTTTGAACTGATGTGAGACTCCAAGAAAGAACAGCTCAACAAAGCATTTAATCAGAAATCATATATATGTTTAATCAGAAATCATATATATGTGACATACTTGCGGAAATAGCATGAGCTGTTCAGCAAAAGCAGTAAATAAACTCATAATATAAGATGTATGATAACCATCTAATTGAATGTATGTGTAAATTATCAATCTCTTACAGGCATGACTGACTTGTGTAAGCAATGGTCCAAACTGTTAGCTTTGAAGGTTGTGCACATTTGCTCACCTCCAACTTATGTTTAAAATCAAAGTACCTTTTATCTTTTGCATCTGATTAAAAATACCACTTACCTAATATCAGTTTCTTGTTTCCTTGCACAATATCATTACCAGCAATATTCACCAAGGAAAATTTTAGTTCCTTTCCAATCTTCAGAACTTGATTGCAGTTTTCCACTTTCCTGAATGGTAGTTTTATTGGGGGGCGGTTTGCCATCTTCCAATTAACTGAGCCAGGAGCGATCTTGTCAATCACCTCAAGCAGCACCCATCTGTTGTCCCAGAATGAAATATCAGATATAGTGTCAGCTTGATTTTGACTGACGGTGTTTGGATTAGGGATTTCATTGGAAAGTTTTAGCCTTTTAGGATCTAATTCAAATTTGAACTAAATCCAATATCCTCCCAAGGAATTACTCATCCAAACAGGGCCTGAAGATTAAGATGGAGACAGGTAGAAGTATTGCCTACCCGTTTCTAAGATCTTCAAACACATTGTTGATATAAGTAGAAATTCCAAGGCTATTAATCCATAGCCGAAATGACCTTTCTTCCTTGGAAACTTGAGCATCATCAGATAGTCCATCCACAAAGGAAACTTGTTTCATTTGTTTGGACAGCCCATTCCTGCAATAAAAGGACCACAAAGCTAAATACATTTAGACAATCAAAATAGTGTAAGTACCAACATCAGGGCTTCATGCAGGCTTCTATGGCCTGTGTATCTACCTGTAGTACTAGTGTAAGTGAATGGTAATCAGGCTGCTACTTAGTTTAGCCATGTAACCCAAATGATAGGTATATTGTCTGGTAATAATAATATATCTACATGTATGGTTGTACTGTCTAGTCCATTCCTGTCCAGTTCAGTAAAAGATACGTTACCAGAAACATTTGTAGGGTTTCTAGTTGAAATTTTTGCTCAACTTGTTTTATGTTAACAAGGCCGATTGTATTGAGATTCTCTACATTCCTTTGCTGTGACATGAAAACTTCAGCAAACAAACAAATTATTATCTCTCATTCCTTGTGAGGGCTCATTTCCATTGTCAGAAATAATATGGCATGTGTATGGTAACATCGCATATTCTTATCTCTTTCAAATGCTACAGTACATATTGGTAAACATCACAAGATGAAACACCATGAATTTCTGTTTCTTGGAAGCAGACATAGTTCGATCAATGAGAAAAACGACAAGAAAGAGTTGCATTCTGATGTCTGACCTTTCCAGCATATGCATATTGTTTTACCATTCTGAGTCAATAGTGCAAAAGAAAACATTGCTCTTGATAAAAATTGGAAAAGATCTTTAGAGTTGGGAGTTTTCCTGTGGAGGCACTCAACTAGTTTATCTTAGTGGTGGAAAGGTGAAAGAAACATAACACCATAAGATGATCAACTTCCATCAAATATTATTACAGTTTGTTAGCTAGGATAGTAGCAACTAGCAAGGACTACGCAGAACTATAGTATGAATAACTATCACATGATAACAGCAGTTTTTAAGAATGATTTATCTTCAATGCCCTGTGTAATAAAAACATGAGTAGAAACATGATTTCTTTGACAAATTCTTAAATACAAAAAATTTGAGGGGAAGGACTGCTGATAATACATACCTTTTCTGAAAAATATGAGCCACAAAGGCAAGATTTAGATTTGGTAAACCATCAACTATGTCTTTCGGAGTCAGATATCTTTTGCAGCCCATCCTATCTGCATGCTCAAGAACTAATCTTGCTCTATGAAGAAGATCTTTTACTGACATTGGGGATGGTTTAGCACTGCATTCAGCTGCCAGGACATTCAACAGACAAGCATACGCCTCACTGTCCTGCATTTTCATGTCGTGAAGGTAAATAAAAGATTCATTCTTCATACTGGACTGTAGTTGGGACTAAACAACTTGATAGATAGATTAATTTTCATTCTTACTAAATACTCCTTTAGACCAGAATGGAATTTCAAGAATCAGAAAAGTGACGATGAAGGGGGGAAATGTGTTCATGAAGTTGTGATTGTTACCAAGAACAAGATTGATTTCGATCAGAGAGAAATAGCATATCAATAAGAAAATATGTATGGTTTTTGAACACAGTGTTTTGAAATCATTCGAATAACAACAGAAATATGTAGCACAGCATTGCAAAATTGCATTTATGTGCTTTCTAGCTATAGTACAGTCAACATGCTTACTGAGCCAGCTCCATTTTCTGATAAATTATTAACTATATATCAGACTCCCAATTAATAGAGGGTAACTGTAGTGACAATGTGAATGTTAAAATGTATTAGAAGTTCGGCAGCTAACATCAACTAAAGAAGACTGGTTTGTAACTTTGTATTGGAAACCAAATGGGCCTACTTTTATATCCGATGAAAAATTTGTTACTGTTCTCTGGAAACCTCCTTTCTTCAGCTGAAAGTTCATCCACCTTAGTAGTATTTTTTCAGGAGATAGGCTCATAAGCTCCTCCATCTCCTGCAATAATTACTCAAAGCATTGACAGTGAGTTATTTTCCCATATTACACAGACCAAAATAGTCTCCAGTCTCCACTATGTATTAGAATGAATAGAAATTATGAACTACCTTGCTGTCTTCAACTAGTTCAACCAGCTGAGGTGTGCTCCTCAGGTTTACATCTGCCAATAGTTGTATCTGGTAGTCATTGTGACAATGTTATCACAGACAGTTTCATACATGAAACAGATACAACGTTGTGTGCACACACAGACAAATGTCGCTCCTCTGCTTATGGAAATAGTAAAAGAAAACAAGAACACACCTTGATAATCTGAGATATCAACCCCAGGATAAGATGAGGCTGCAAGTACGTAAGAGAGTTTTTGTAAGTTTACCAAAAGATTTGCATGAATGCTTTTTGATATATAAAGAGAGTGAAAAGAGAAAACTACTAACGAAATGCATACTAGAACCAGAGCATAAATCCAAACGATGGCAATTAAGTAGAGGATACAAAAGGAACAGAATTTATAAACACATATAAACAACTTTTATGATAATAAAAGAGAACACAAAGGTATAAGGCAAATGTTTCTGAAACCTGCAGCAGAATCTAGTGGTGAATTCAAGGACAAGAAAACTATCGTCCGACCCAAATTATCAGTGTGACATAGATTAAACTTGATTAATTCTTCCATAGTACACTCGAGGCAAATTTCAACTATCTTGACCAGAGACATAACAAAAGGACACAGGAACAATCAAACCAACCAAATGTTACCACACCAACTTTAATAGAAATGATGGTTCCATAGTGTTCTAATGACAACCACCAGGAAGTACAGATATAAAACTAAAAAAGTAGAGAGAACCAACACAGAATGCTTTACAATCCTGTACATCACATGGACTTCACTTGTCCTCAACAACCTCTGAATGAACCCAAGTACTCAACTAAAAAGGAACAGACTGAAACATTCAGCTTTACTCTGAATCTCATACCATCATAAATATGTAATGTGATGATAACAAAAAAGAAGAAATTGAATTATTAAAAATGGAGACAATCCTACCCTCCCCTCGGCGAGGTCCTGCGTGCCGATGTTGACGACGGTGCAGCCGATGGCCTTGGCGGAGTTGAGGCAGAGCGTGTGGTTCTCGTTCTTCTCCCACAGGTTGAGCAGCCTCTTGGTGTTGATGGCGCGCTCGTCGATCGTCCCCGGCACAGCCAAGTTGATGAGCTTACTGGATCAAATAACCCACAAGGAAAGCAAGCAGATCAGAGCACAAAACACTGGATCCAAATTAGAAGGGCCAATCAGAAACGCACCACAGGAGCACGCCGTCCTTGGTGAGGTGGAAGAGGTGATCAGTGGCCTGATCGATGGGGAGCGCGTTCTTGAGGAACGGATCCTCCGCCAGGTACGCGTTGATGTGGCCAACGTAGGAGGCCTTCTCGGACTCGCTGATGGTGTGCAGCAGCGTGGTGGTGGCCGCCGTGAGGAACGCGGCGGCCGAGGAGGAGGAGGACCGCGCGATGCCGCCGCCCGCCTTCCTCCCGCCTCCCCCTGAACCCTTAAGGCGCAGCTGCATCTCGGCGTAGACGCGTAGGAAGAGCTCGAAGTTGACGTCCTGGTGCGGCCTGTCGTCGGCGCCGGCGACGGCCTTTAGCACAGAGGCCCACTCCTCGTCGGTGAGACCTGGTGTCCCCGGCGCGCTGTTCTCCTTCTCGGCGTCCCCGCCCACCACGCCCCCTTTCCCGCCCAGGCTGGAGAGCGCGGCGGGGAGGTCCCGCAGCCGCATCCTCCCGCTGGGCGACGCGTCCCGCAGCGCCGCGTACTGCCACCAACAAACACGCAGACAACGATCAGCGCGGCCGGCGCGGATCGAGCTCTTATGAGGAGGAGGAAGGGCGGCGCGTGCGTGCGTACGTACCTGGGCCTGGAGGGCGCGGAGGTCGGCCTGCGTGAAGCGGCGCTGCAGGTAGGGGTCGGACACCACCACCAGCCCGTCGAACCCCATCAAATCTCACTCTCTTTCTCTTCGCGGCGGCAGCGCGTTGTCGATCGGCCGGCGTTAGGTGGGAGGGCGGATCGGTGCGGAGGAGGGAGGAGGGGAGGGGGGCGGGGGGATGATTAGGGAGGGTGGGTCGTAACGGAAAGCTTGCGTACCCCGCTGAGGGCAGAGCAGGGGAATTCAAATCCCGTGCTGGCTCTCATTGGCTCGCTGGCCAGCCCAGTGGGCAGCGAGGAGGGAGGGGGCCGGGAGTGACAGCTAGCTGGTCCCGACCGTTGGTGCTTGGGCTGCTACTGCTTTCGCTTTGAGCTTTCCCCGGTTTCCAGCTAGTGCTCGTTAATGATCAATGAGTTCGTGAATGTGCTGCTAATGCTACATAAAGGTTTTTTATTACGCTGCAAGGCGTTTTCACTTTTCATGCCCCTCTGCTGGGACACGTCAATTTCCTGCAACATTCATACGCTACAAACAGGCTTCAATCATGCAAGGTTTTACCGTAAATTAGTGGTTTAAATTATGATAAATCCAAGGGTATGTACAATGGTAAAGACAGCTGTTGTCTATAGTAACTCTCTATATCACATGTAGATAACACTAAAGACACCTTATTCAATCGGTTATATAATTATAGACAGCGCATATACACAATCTTTAATGCTTTCATGGACTCAATCTTTATAGCTTCCTTGGTTTTAGTGATACAGTCGGCTACAAGATTGTAGATAACACATTTCTCTCTTTTTATTATTTTTTATCTACGTCAACTTAAATCTTACATAGCAGAGACTATAGACAGCTATATAAACTAATTGTGCATGATCTATACTCACCGGTTTGTTGCCCACCGGTGCTTTTAGGATTGACTACGCGATTTAGCCATTTGTGGGCATAAAAAGCAATACTCAATTTTAGCGTGGATAGACCATTGAAATATACTTGATATGTTGTACAGCGAAGGTACGCATATAAATGTGATATCAAATTAAATACATATCATTTTTTAATCTAGTACGGTTATTCGAGGAACCGATAATATTTAGACCACAGCAAAAAAGGTACGGTCCTAATTTATTGCTAAAGCTCATAAAACTAGTACATTAACTGCCATAGTGCAACGATGCTTCAGAAAAAGATACGCGACATGCCATGTTGTAATCGAAATAATGCAAAAAAAAAGGCACAATACTATAGCACCATATCAAAGTAGGGATGCGAGTCAGATCATCTGCCGTTTAATTTCCAGCAACCAAAATGTAACAAACTCGATTTTAGCGTGGCTAGATGATTGAAATCTAGATGGTACAACCAAGATCTCCGCCGACGATTTGCAACCTTCGGCGTGGGCGTACTACCTGACGCGTGCAAGACAGCTGCTGCAGCACCTGACCCGATGCGTGTCCAATATGGCATGAATGTAACATTTAGTTTGACCAAGGCCAAACTTGTAATGCTAGGGTGTTTTGTGCTGTTCAAGCTTTTCCAATATAATCAGGGGTATATAAAGAAAACCCAAGATCGTATGTGTGACAAGTAGGGATGCAAAGGGCCAGTTCGGACCAGCCCGCTACATAGGTCCGAACCACCGGGTCACGTAGATCGGGTCATTTGGATAGTCAGCATGCAACCTAGGAGATGCCCTACTTGGGTTTGCTGAAGCATTGGGGTTACTGAATCTACCGAGTACTGACAGACGCGCTGTCGCACCCTTTGTGGGTTGCGGCGGCGGCTGGGAAGTAAATTTGGGGGAGGGCCTCACGTGAGGCCCCACTCCATCAACCGTTCATCCCTTCGGATCACCTCGGGGTGGACAGTGTGATGAAGAAGAGGTGTCCGATCTTTCGATGAGATTGATAACTATCGATTTTGGTGGCGGTGACTCTCACGATTCGACTACAACCGTACGACGACGCTTGCGCCTTAGCAATCGCTGAACCAACTCCGAAGTGTTATTGACCTCGCTGGAGGCGTGATCAACCTGAACACGAAGTTCAATCCCTGCGAGCAATCGAAGAACTAGCAAGAATAAGACATAGGTAATCTGATATTGCGAATATGAATGAAGCATAAATTGTATTGCGAATAGCAAAGATGGGATCCCGAAGCTGTCTTAACAGGTGGTCGTTCGACACAACTGAAGAACAGAGTTTGCACAATGGCTAAACCGAAACTCAACGAAATCCCCGTTCAAGCGAGGGAGACGGCGGCTCCTATATAGGGGAAACGACCAGCTAGGGTTACAAGGCCCGTGGGCCAAAGTGGAGGTGGCGCAAAGACCCTTCGACTCGGACTACGACACGGATACGGACTCTTTTGATAATTGCGGTCGGCTCGGATAGAATTTGATGATGAGGTTAGATCCGTTAGAAAGTAGACTTGATAAGCTTTCCATGAAATCCAGAAACGCCCCAAACGGAGTCCGTATGAAGAAGTTACGCCCGTTTAAAGTTAGTCCTGACGCCGTAGTCCGAATCTGACTCCAGAACGAGCCCAGCTCGAACTCTTACTTGTCTTGGACCCAAAGTGACGTGATGATCTCCATTATGCCTTCCATACATCTCCACGAATCCACATGCCTCTCCATGGTCCTTTCCCATATTCCTAAGCACAATTAAATCACTTGCATTAGGTAGCGGTCTATTCTCAGTAGTATATAATCCTAGGAACGAATTCACATGATAATTAAGTTGGCGAGCACGAGCTCGGGGAAGAGGTCCTTGTACTGGTTGTGGTTGAGTTGTGTGTGTAGGCACGGTTATATCCATGGTAGGGATGTCCTCATCATCCTCCCCTTCTTGCATTTGAGTCGTCCTCGACTCAAGCTCATCCTCTTCCCCAAGTATGGCTTCAAATGCAATGTTAAATGTGGGACTAACCCCAAAATCTGCAGGCAGTTCAAGCTTGTATGCATTATCATTAATCTTTTCTAACACCTTGAAAGGACCATCAGCTCTTGGCATCAATTTTGATTTTCTCAATTCGGGAAACCTATCTTTTCTTAAATGCAACCAAACAAGATCCCCGGTTCAAAAGTTAAATGTTTCCTCCCCGACTACCAAAGAAGTTTATATCTAGCATTCATGCGCTCTATATTCTCTTTAGTTGTCTCATGTATTTTAAAATCAATTCAAAGACTGTTTAGCATCAGGGTTCAATATCTCCGAAGATGGAATGATCATTAAATCAATAGGAGCACGAGGCACAAAACCATAAACAATTTCAAAAGGGCACATCTTTGTAGTAGAATGCAATGACCGATTATAAGAAAACTCAATATGAGGCAAGCATTCTTTCCACAATTTTAAATTCTTTTTCAACACAGCCCTAAGCATGGTGGACAAAGTTCTATTCACAACCTCAGTTTGTTCATCAGTTTGGGGATGACAAGTAGTAGAAAATAACAGCTTAGTCCCCAATTTAGCCCATAAAGTTCTCCAAAAATGGCTAAGAAATTTAGCATCACGATCTGAAACTATCGTATTAGGCACACCATGCAAGCGAATAACTTCACGAAAGAATAAATCAGCAATATTGGTAGCGTCATCGCTCTTATGACAAGGTATAAAATGGGCCATCTTAGAAAATCTATCAACAACCACAAAAATGCTATCCCTTCACTTCTTTGTCCTAGGCAATCCTAAAACAAAGTCCATCGAAATATCTTCCCACGGAATGCTAGGAACGGGTAAAGGCATATATAAACCATGAGGATTAAGTCGTGACTTAGCTTTTTGACATGTAGTGCAGCGAGCAACGTAGCGCTCGACGTCCCGTCTCATCTTTGGCCAAAAGAAATGATCAGCAAGTATGTCCTCTGTTTTCTTCACACCAAAATGTCCCATTAACCCACCTCCATGTGCTTCCTGTAACAACAGCAGACGAACGGAACTAGCAGGAATGCACAACTTGTTAGTTCTAAACACAAAACCATCATTAATGACAAATTTATTCCACATTTTCCCTTCTTCACAATTCAACAATATCTCTACAAAATCAGCATCGTGCACATATTGCTCTTTAATAGTCTCTAATCCAAAAATTTTGAAGTCAAGTTGTGATAACATGGCATATCTCCTAGACAAAGCATCAGCAATAACATTCTCCTTTCCCTTCTTGTGTTTTATGACATAGGAAAAGACTCAATAAATTCAACCCACTTTGCATGTCTACGGTTCAATTTACCTTGACTTGAATATGCTTTAGAGATTCATGATCGTAATGTATAACAAATTCTTTGGGCCATAAATAATGTTGCCAAGTTTCTAAGGTTCAAAGAGGGCATATAACTCCTTATCATAAGTAGAATAGTTCAAACTAGGCCCACTCAATTTCTCACTGAAGTATGCTATAGGTTTGCCTTCTTGTAACAACACACCACCTAAACCAATTCCGCTTGCATCACATTCTAGCTCAAAAGTCTTATTGAAATCAGGAAGTTGGAGTAGAGGTGCATGTGTTAACTTATCTTTCAATGTGGTGAAGGTATTCTCCTGTGCAGTGCCCCAAACAAATGGCACGCCCTTCTTGGTAAGCTCATTCAATGGTGCGGCGATAGTGCTGAAATCCTTCACAAAGCGGCGGTAGAACCCAGCAAGTCCTAAAAAGCTCCGCACCCGTGTGACCGTGTTAGGAGTCGGCCAACTCTGTATTGCTTCAACCTTGGCTTGATCAACTTCAATTCCTTGTGGAGTAACAACATAGCCAAGAAACGCGACTCGATCGGTGCAAAAGGTGCACTTCTCAAGGTTACCAAATAGGCGTGCATCACGTAAAGCCTTAAAAAAAGACGTAAATGGTCCAGATGTTCTTCTAATGATTTGCTATATATCAGTATATCATCAAAATAAACCACCACAAATCTACCAATGAAAGCACGCAAAACCTCATTCATTAGTCTCATGAAAGTACTAGGAGCATTAGTTAAACCAAAAGGCATTACTAACCACTCATATAACCCGAACTTAGTTTTAAAAGCCGTTTTCCATTCATCGCCTAATTTCATGCGGATTTGATGACAACCACTACGCAAATCAACCTTGGAAAAGACAACAGAGCCACTTAATTCATCAAGCATATCATCTAACCTAGGAATAGGATGACGATACCTAATGGTGATATTATTAATTGCTCTACAATCCACACACATGCGCCATGATCCATCTTTCTTTGGTACCAAAATGACTGGAACAGCACAAGGGCTAAGAGATTCGCGCACATACCCTTTATCAAGAAACTCTTGAACTTGACGCTGAATTTCTTTAGTTTCTTCTGGATTGGTCCTATATGGTGCTCGGTTGGGCAATGATGCACCGGGGATTAAATCGATTTGATGCTCAATCCCACGAAGCGGTGGCGACCGTGGATGTCCTTTGAAAGACATCTTTGTACTCTGCAAAATGTTAGTGACAAAGAGTGGCAAAGAAGAAGGTATATCCTCAAATGAAAACAATGCTTCTTTGCAAATTAATGCATAGCAAACATAATTACTAGCATCCAGTTGAGTCATATCAGATTTGGTAGCAAGAAAACAAGCACCTTTCAATTTAATTTCTTTATTTTTGTCATGAACAAATTTAGGTTCTTTCTTTATATGTTGCTCAAGCTCTTTTGCTACAATCGATTTTCACTCTTAGTATTCTCCTTCTCTCTTCTAGCTCTAGCAAGGTCATCTTTAACAATTTGTTCAGAGTCATAGGATGCAAGACAATTTTCTTTCCTTGAACATGAGAGAGTATTGATTATTCTTACCATGATGTATACAATCGAGATCGTATTGCCAAGGTCTTCCTAATAATAATGAACAAGCTTGCATGGGAACAACGTCGCAATCAACATAATCATGGTATGAACCCATAGAAAATGTATTCTCACCATCCGTGTTACCTTCAACTTACCATTCTTTGTTGAACCATTGAATATGGTATGGGTGGGGATGAGGTTTAGTCGACAACGCAAGCTTCTCCACCATATCCATACTCGCCAAATTGTTGCAACTCCCACCATCAACAATTATGCGAATGGAACGTTCCTTGACAACGCCCTTGATTTGGAATAAATTATGGCGCCGATTACGCTTCGGATGAGACACTTGAGCACTTAGTACGCGTTGCACTATAATGCTCAAATACTTGTCGGCATCTTCGGCGCCAACATGTTCCTCCTCATGGTTATATTTATCATCATGTCTGCGCAGGTCATTTGCAAGCATAGCATATGTTTCATCATCTAAATCACTAGCAGAGGAATACCCACCATCATCACGTATAATCAATACACGCTTGCTTGGACGGTCCGCATCATGTGTCCATAGCCTTTGCAACGATGGCATTGAACGTCCCTCGCTAAATCTGTCAAGCAACCAAGAGAAAGTTTTGCCGAAGTTGTGGTCTTTGTTTTGGGTGCTTCAAAACTCTTGTCGCTGAATTTGATGTAGTAGGCGCCGCTTGTTGTTGGCGGTTAATGGTGGGGCCGCCATAGTGGATGAGGAAAAGGTGTGCGCGTCCATGAATTTGTGCGACAGTAGAAGAGTTAGATCGCGTTCTCGTCTGGCGTCCTCGCAATTCTCGTTCGACTTTGCAAGCAAGATGAAACAATCTAGTCATGGAGTTATAATCTTTATAATCAAGAATGTCCTGAATTTCACGATTCAATCCTCCCAAAAACCTAGCCATTGATGCCTCCTCATTCTCAACTAACCCACAACGCAACATACCAATTTGTAATTTCGATAGTATTCTTCCACAGACTTTGCACCTTGTTGTAAGCGTTGCAATTTATTTAACAAATCACGAGCATAATATGAGGGAACAAATCGATGACGCATAAGCAATTTTAAAGCCTCCCAAGTGTTAGGTATGTTATTGGGATGTTGACGGCAATGTTCTTTCCACTAAATAGAAGCAAAGTCGGTAAATTCACTAGTAGCAGCTCTAACTCGTCTATTATCGGGAAAATCATGACAAGCAAATTTTTGATCAACAACTAGTTCCCAATCTAAATAACTATCAGGGTCATATTTACCATTAAAAGAGGGCATATTGAATTTAACCTGAGCAAAAGCATCTTCGCGGTCACGTACCTCACGTCGTGGGGGTTCTCTTCGCATACCTTGTCGGTTAAAACGCAATTGGCGATGAGCTCGATCGTTGTTGTGGTTAGCTCTGCCATCTGCCTCGGAATCACCCACATATTCATCTTGTCCCTCTACCGTCACAAAGAGGGGAGCGATGAGTCAAGCTTGGACAATCTCCTCAAGGCGCCATAATATCGCCAAAGAATTATTAGTGATACCTTGTGCTCTCTCCATCGCAATGGCGTTGCGTTTGTCTCAATCTGGTGCTCTCTAGTTGAGCAAGTCGCTCATTTGTAACTCGACGTCCTCCTCAAGGCCCTCCGTGACGATGATTCATTTCGCGTGAAATGTTGTATGATTCCTTCAGACGGGATCGTGAGATCTATCTTGATCAAGAACTCTCCGTAACTCGCCATTGTTAGCGAAAACACAAGAATATGTCCTAACAAGAACTAGGGTATGGTGGTTCAAAGTCGCTCGACTCAAACCTTCTATCAATTCTTACCAATTCTTACCAAGCACAGGGGATCGGCAACCGATGGTGACAATATATCTTCAAGATTGGATGGAGCGATTGCCGGTAAAGCTCGGCTGCACGGTGTAGAAAAGGTGTAGTGGGAGGGCTCAAGTTTAGTAGCAAGGAGTAGCAATAATCAATTCGAGAAAATGCAAGTGAAAAATCGCTCAACGCCGGTGGAGTCTTGGTCCTAGGCTAGACCGCACTAGAGACGCGAGCCTAGCACACAAACGAAGACACACCGTGCAGAAAGAAACTAGATGGCGTTGCACACGGAGTTCTGGAGCTCGGAAAAGGGCGCCGTCTTCACAGGGGACCTTAGAATCACGTGCAGAAGGGCTCTGTCAATTTTGAGCAAATTCTAAGAAACTTGATTTTCCTCGGTTTGCGGGCCCGTTTTGAGGCCCTAAACGACCTTTTTTGGGGTCGGAGCTGCCGCGTGTGTGCCTGGTGGCTTACGCGGATCTAAAATCTCCTGATTCACCTGACTCGGAGGTCGTATGCAAAAGTTAGGTTTTTCTCTCTCTTCTGTTTTTTTTTATGTCGCGGCTCTTCTAGATGCGGCTGCCTTTTTTTTCACACACGATGCGGCAGAACCCTACTCCAAAACCAACTCTGAGATCGTGTCCTACTCCGAGATCGTGTCCTACTCCGAAACCAAACTAGGGCAAAGCCTCCCTAGAGATTGAGTCCTCCTCCTTTTCTACCCCTGTGGTAGTTCGGATCTAACTGAACGGTGAGACAAAAATATGAACAGAACTCGAAACTCTAGAGGAACTAGACACTAAGACCAGCAAAGAACACGACGATGCAACCGAAAGTTCAACAATGCAATGTACTGAAAAGAAAAATTGCGAGGCTAAGACTGGTTTGGACAGATTGATCTACTACTGCTAATAATTTTTTTTGTTTTTGTGTACTCTGGGTAAGGAAAAGCAATCTAATCTATGGTAAACTGGAAATTCTCACCGAGCAACCTTGAGCTCTGATACCACTTGATGAAGACGAGGTGTCCGATCTTTCGATGAGATTGATAACTATCGATTTTGGTGGCGGTGACTCTCACGATCCGACTACAACCGTACGACGACGCTTGCGCCTTAGCAATCGCTGAACCAACTCCGAAGTGTTATTGACCTCATTGAGGCGTGATCAACTGAACACGAGTTCAATCCCTGCGAGCAATCGAAGAACTAGCAAGAATAAGACATAGGCAATCTGATAATACGAATATGAATGAAGCATAAATTGTATTGCGAAAAGCAAAGATGGGATCCTGAAGCTGTCTTAACAGGTGGTCGTTCGACACAACTGAAGAACAGAGTTTGCACAATGGCTAAACCTAAACTCAACGAAATCCGAGTTCAAGCGAGGGAGACGGCGGCTCCTATATAGGGAAACGACCGGCTAGGGTTACAAGGCCGTGGGCCAAAGTGGAGGTGGCGCAAAGACCCTTCGACTCGGACTCGATACGGATCACGGACTCTTTTGATAATTGCGGCGGCTCGGATAGAATTTGATGATGAGGTTGGATCCGTTAGAAAGTAGACTTGATAAGCTTTCCATGAAGTCCGAACGCCCCAAACGGAGTCCGTATGAAGAAGTTACGCCGCTTAAAGTTAGTCCTGACGCCGTAGTCCGAATCTGACTCCAGAACGAGCCCAGCTCGAACTCTTGCTTGTCTTGGACCCAAAGTGACGTGATGATCTCCATTATGCCTTTCATACATCTCCACGAATCCACATGCCTCTCCATGGTCCTTTCCCATATTCCTAAGCACAATTAAATCACTTGCATTAGGTAGCGGTCTATTCTCAGTAGTATATAATCCTAGGAACGAATTCACCTGATAATTAAGTTGGCGAGCACGAGCTCGGGTAAGAGGTCCTTGTACTGGTTGTGGTTGAGTTGTGTGTGTAGGCACGGTTATATCCATGGTAGGGATGTCCTCATCACAGTGGATGAAGCGGGGCCTCACGTGAGGCCCTCCTCCACTGAATTTTTTTCCGATGGTTGTGGGGGAAGGAGGTTGAACTGCACGTGGCCCATGGACACGATACCGAGCTGGAGGAGTGCCAACGACTAGAGGACGCGGAGAACCAGGCGCTACGCCGCTTCGTACACAGCAACGAGGCCATCGATGCCGACCTTTACATGCCACCCTTGACCACCTCCTCCACACCAGACCCAGCAAACACACAACATATGTCGTGGCCTTGACTACATCGAACCGCACCTCCACATGCTCCTTAGTAGGCTCAACACCGTCTCCAAGCATGTCACATCCCCAAATTAATAAAGAAGATTACTATGCATCTCTTTAGCATGCATCATGTTTTTCAAGCATTTTTATCATACACTGCAATTGGAAAAGCTTATTCAAATATATGAACCTACTCTTACACAAATAAATCCTAAAGAAAACAATATCAAAAACTTAGGATCATCCTTGTGAAACAATTTATTCAATTACTATATTAATTATCATGTATTAATATATTTTTTCCCAAATTTTTGGAACCCAATATGAACCTCATAAATTTCAAACTCAATTATCAACATATGTTTTTGGAAATTTGAAATATACCAAATGAATAATGAACATTGGGGTTTCTGAACTTTTATGGATACTAGGTCACCCCAAGAACCCCTCAGAATTATTTTACCTTTTTATAATTTTTATTACTATATTTTGGAGCCTGGTCAAACTAGGAGGTTTAAAATTCAAATCTGGTCAATTAGGAGCACTGTTCCTCGGGCTCAAACCCAATGCTGATGAGTCCGACCGAGCCGCTTGGCGAGCCGATTCGCCGAAACAGTTAGAACGTGGACCGTCCGATGAATCGAACGGCCCACGAGCCGAGCACGCGATCGCGCCGCGCCTCCCGCTCGGCCCGACAAGTGGGCCCACCTCCTGTCGCCGCCGTCTACCTCCACTGGCGCGCGGCGCTTCGTCTACCTCGGGCGGCGCTCGCAGGCCGAGCGCCACGCGCCCGCCATGCTCTGCTGAGCTCCGTCGACGCCGTGACCGCACCGCCCTACCTGACCAATCCCTGAGCTTCCATAGCTAACGCCGCCACTCCTCCGTCCAGTTGCCGGCTTTAACCTGCCTCCCTGCTCTTGTTTTTCCCGCACTTCTCCTCCGGCCGTCGAGGAGAGGGAACCTAGCGTGAGCTCTGTTCTTGGGTAAACCTCTCGTCTCCGGGTCTCCGAGCTTTCTCTCCCGATGCTGGTTCCATTTTAACTAAGCCCCAGTTTTGGTTTCGCTTGTAGCTCCCGGAACGCGACTGTGTCTTCCTCAGCTCCGGTTCACGCCCAGAGCTTGCACCCGTGGACACCGCTATTCTATCTTTGCCTCCGGTGAGCTACTTGCTAACTCCAGCGCGTCACACCATGTCTCTGAGTTAGAATATGAGTTCCCCTCACCCAATTTTGGCAATGCACGACAGGAGCTCGTGAATTCGAAGGTTGGTTCATTTTCGGCCGAAAAGCAAACTCTTCGTCTCCCACTTTGATCCGGTAAGGCATTGGTCATTTCTTTGCTACCTAAGCACACCCTAGAGATCTTTGAGCCATCCAGAAGCTTCATTGTCTTCCTTGTTGCTCAGGGTGTCTTCTCCTCGTTGAACCACACCGCCGCCGTGGACCTCACCGTCGCCAAGCTAGCTCCGGCCGTCCACTTTTCTCTCCGACCTTCAGGTAGCCTCACTGGACTTCCCTGATGCTCGGGCACCTGCTTCCTTGGATAATGCGGAGCTTGTTTTTGCTGTGCATGTTGCCGTGTTGTGCACCGCCGCTCCTCTCCGACGAGCTGCCGGCACAGGCCACCTCAAGGGTCGCCACCACCACCCAATGTTGCGCAAGGTTATTGCGTACAGTAGCCATTTTGGCCGGCCTCGCCGTGTGGCTGTAAGCGCCGGCGAGCCGCCGGCAATCTCACGGCGCGTTGTCGGACGCGTCCGACAAGCGTAACATAGTCATTATGGCGTTGATTCGGTCATTAAATGTCTAATGATTGCTTACTGTTATTAATGGTGTCTTAAGCGAGTAGATGAGTCTATGACGTGCGGGCCCCAGTTACAGAAACCTGAGGAGATAAGCAGCGACTGGCAAGTGGGCCTAGCCACTTAAACGCATGCTTACTGTACTGTGAGCCGGTCATGGATTCGTGGTCCATGCACTATGCTGTAAGCCGTCTCGCTTACATGCAGGGCCCGCTTGTCAGTCGGGAAATTAAATCCCCGGGGGTAAATAAGAAATGGCACTGTGACTGGCCCCACATGTCAGTAGCAGTAGCTAGGTGCAGCTCGGTAAGAAAAGTATTAATCGATTAAGAAAATCAGAGTGTGTTTATTTATGAACTGAAAATTAGGATTAACTTCCAAAATGCATAACAAATTCATTTGAACCCCATTTGGGATGAAACCAGTGCTGGTAATTTTCATTTTTGATGATATTTATTTCAAAATAGGTTGCTCATTTATCTCTGTACCAGAAAAGATAGATTTGGAAAATGAGCATTTAATGAATTATCTTTTCAATAGAAAAAGGTTTATAACTTTGAAATTTCATAACTTTTGCTTGGAAACTCCAATTGAGTTGAACCAATTTTTAGTAGACTCACAATAATATTCCCATTTTATCTATGAAATCAATTACCACCCCACTATTCTGCAAATTTTTGGTCAAAACTTTAAATTGAATAGAATGCATTTTCGGGGCATACAAACTTCAAACGGCCTTAACTTTCACCTACTAAATCCAATTGGAATAATTCTTGTACCTAAATTCATCTCATGGCATAAACTTTCTACTGTAGAAAAATCATGCATGTTGGAGCACTTTGATTTTTGGGTTATTTCTCGATGTTTATCGATTTTCCAGTTCTATAGATACCGTCGAAATTAACGTATATTCTTACGCCACCGAGAGTGAACAACTACTCTTCCAGAAAGGCAAGCATCATTTGAACTTTCTTTTGCATCATATTGATCCCAGTTTTCTTACATTAGTATTTGAAATGCAATGATATTGCCTGCATGCTATTTTCGGTATACTTTTATGTTTTGAGTAGATTAGTTATATCCTGTGCTTGATGGTTATCCCTGATATTTCACATACACATATGCTTAAGATAGGTTTGTGATGGTATGATTGTTGTGTGTCAATTGCTTAGCCATTGCGGGTCTAGATAACGCAGTAGATCAATTGACGGGACTAGCTCGTCAATTGTGGGAGACAGATAACAATTCTTATTCTTTTATTGATTTTTGTCCAGATTGTTATATCTGGTTATTTAGGTTCAAAACTTGTTATTGTTAAATGGTTTTGGGTCCGGACAAGTGGTTGCAGTGTGGGTGCTGTTATGCACGAGATTCGGGTTTGTGGTTGTCTTGTCTGGACCATTAAGGACCGAGCCATGGACGTTACACTCCAAGTACCGAGCGTACTATCACATGCGGGATATGGGTACCGTACGGTTAAGTAAGGGGAAGGTTTTATTGGGTAAGACCGCAGGCGGTGTGAGGACATAGAGAATGTGAAATCCTATGTTCCTTAGGAACCCAATGTGATATATACTGTGCTTAATGAGCACGATTACCTATGTTGTGGGATGCAACATACTAACTACCTCACATGGCCACTCCCAAGCACAACATGTGTGCCCGCTTA
Organism: Hsuehochloa calcarea; assembly: GCA_036346395.1. Classification (NCBI taxonomy): domain Eukaryota; kingdom Viridiplantae; phylum Streptophyta; class Magnoliopsida; order Poales; family Poaceae; genus Hsuehochloa; species Hsuehochloa calcarea. The sequence goes on from CM070594.1 coordinate 33,092,819, forward strand.
GCATTTGCTATATGCTTATGTCTAAGTTGGGATTCCCACATATGGGTGGTCCATCCCAATGGGATTTTCTTGCTAAAAATGACCGTATCTCGATTCTCCCCGGCCGGCATACCTAAGGAAGTGTGCTATATTCGGAGGCATCTGGAGGCTTACGGGCTAGTCGAGTCATGTGGGTAAAGTAGTACACCTCTGCAGAGAAAATCTATTCGAATAGCCGTGTCCACGGTTGTGGACAACACTTGGTTTAAGTATGCTTCATCGTTAGACTTGGAAATTAAAAGTTGACATGGTTATAAATTGGATACGACATGAATGGGATGTTTGTGTGCTTTAGTTTATCAAAGGGGACAGCCACTTTGGTATTGTTTGATTTATTACATTATCTATGTCTTGTGAAACTTTTGTTTAAATAAATGAATTATAACTTGGCTTTTGAAAACTAGATGGTCTAGGAATGTAAGATGTTGCGCTTTATGCAAAACTAGAACCACTAATGCCATCCCTTGATTGCCCAATATGCATAACTACTTTTCTTTGTGTAAGACTTGCGAGTGCACTTGTACTCAGCCAGATGTTGGCTGGCCTTTTTGTTTTCTTTTTCAGGTGAGGACGATTTCGAGCCCGATGAGCTCGTCAGTGCCGATTTAGGCGACACTGACGAGTAATGATATCTTTTAACCCCAGTCGGTTGCCTTGGGTTATGGGCATACCTTGCTGGACTTTTGGTTTATTTATTTTGCTTCCGCTGTTATTTATCACTCTTATTTGAATTTGGCCGGTCGACCGTTATGTAATAGTGTAGACTTAACTATTATGTTGTATGTCTTTTGGATTGTTAATGTACGTTGTTGTATGGATGTGATCAACGTTGAATGAGAGTATGAGCGTGTTGGTCGCCGATCACGAGCCAACACGGCCTCATACTCGCTGTTATGAATCCCACTTTAACTTGTCTAAGTGTTGGCTTTGACCGTTTGGAGAACCGATAATCATGTAGTGCTTGCAGAGGAGCAACGCGCATGATCACCGGGGCTCTAGTTTCGGTCGGGCTCCTCACTTGGATGGAGTTAAGGTGGAATTCATTTACTTGAGGCCCAGAGTTATTTCCTTAAGACCAGGTAAACCTCGGTCTTACGGAAATAACCCGGGGGTCCTCACAAAGCACCCCAGGGGTTCCCTCGTAGCCCAGACGCCAATTGCCATGGGTAGCCACATCCCACATGCGTCTGGCTGGTCTAGATGTCATTGCTGCACGCATCATCTGGGCAGCTGGATCTTTCGCCCCCGTCGTCGATCCGCCGGTCATGGCCTCGAATCTATTCGCCTCCAATCCCACCGCTTCAGCTGCCGCCCATGGAGGTCCGCTTTTTCACCGATGACCTCAGGTCGCGCTGCGACTCGTCATTCGTATCCGACCCCTCATCGATGTGGCGTGAGAGGATTCAAGAGGTGCGCCGCGAGCTGGAGCTTGAGCACGACCTAGCCCATTACCCGATGCCACCGCCGATGCCTTTCCGTCGTTGGTAGATGGGAGAAGGAAACAAAGGGGGCGTCGACCTGAGGGTCAAATGGGGTTTTTCCTAGTTGTCCCTGATTTTTTTTGTGGGCCGAGCCACTACCTGTTAGAGGAAAAAATTTTGGGGTGGGACAGTGGGCCGGGCCGCCCCTTGCACCCTGGTGACAAGTGTCAACCTATGCTTTACACCAAGGTACTCACGTAACCAGGCATATACCAAAGCACACACAAGTCATTTTAAAATCAATACGGAAATTCAAGAAACAAATATTTATTTACAAACTATTGATTATTTTAATTGAATACTAAATTACCTAAAACTCTCTAAGTTAACTATAGCTACAACTTTTCAAAAAGACATATCAGAGATGTACTGTAATCGCATGGCTGCGAGAAAGGCACGGTATTGTAGCGCCACATTGTGCCGCAGAAGGCGAATTTTTTGCCGATACGGCCGATTTGCACAGCGTATTAGCAGTTTTAACCACCGCCCGCGTTCATTTGCAAAACTAACCGAAGTGGCGCAGTCGGGCGTAGGCCATGTGCTGGCGACTCGTCGCCATGGGCGCTGCGCGCCGCCACGCCACGGCCGGCGCAGCAGGCGGCGCAAGGCGCATGTGGTGGTCATGACGCAGGCGGCTCGCGCCCGCCTTGCCCCGCTGGATTTTTATAATTTTCATTTTTTTCATTTTTTCAGGAATTTTAGATTATAAAAAAAATAAAAATTTTTGTGTAGCATTCTGACAAAGTGTATTTGATTATGTAATTTTTGTATTATTTTATTTGTTAAGAATCTTTTGATATAACTTTGATTTCGTACAGATCAATTAATGTACTTCATATGCACGCGCCCGCGCCACGTCCGCCCTCCTGCATTTGTCAAAACTTTCCACCGAAAGAATAGAAGCAGGCCCTCTCTCTCACCCGCTACACCCGCCACGCATCCGAACTGTTGTACGGAGAATTAAAAAACGTTGGGGTGGTCATATTTCCCACCGTCCATCCTCCCTCCTCCGCACATCTGTCGCCCCATCCAGGAATTCCGGCGCCAATGCTTACGGAATTCCCGGCGCCAAGGCCGCGACTCCTCCTCCACTCGGCTATAAATACCGGACTCTGGCACTCGCTCTTCGGTCATATCAATTGCGTTTCGATTCTCGTTCTTGCGCTCGTCGCTGAGAACTCAGAGAACGTAACATAATTAATTTTATTGGGAGGTAACTGTTTTCTCGCTTCTCGTCACTCGGCCTTGATTTATGACTTCCTCCGAAGGGTGATTTATTACTTCCTCCGAAGGGTGATTTATTACTTCCTCGGAAGGGCAGGTAATTTGTGTTATGCTTTTGCCGTTATTGCCGTAGTCGTAATTAGTTAGTCTTTGTTAGCTAGTCGTAATTAGATAGTTTAGTGGTAATTAATTAGTAGTAATTAGTTAGTCGAGTAGTAATGAATTAGTTTAGTGCTAATTAATTAGTCGTAATTAGTTTAGTAGTCATCGTTCTGACATATGAAATAAGTGGAAATAAAGTCTTGGTATTTTTAGTGGTAATTAATGAACCGTAATTAGTTAGTTTATAGATAGCTAATTAGTCGTAATTAGTTAGTTCACTAGTAATAAATTAGTTTAGTGCTAATTAATTAGTCGTAATTAGTTTAGTACTCATCGTTCTGACATATCAAGTAAGTGGAAATAAAGTCTTGGTATTTTGTAGTGGTAATTAATCAACCGTAATTAGTTAGTTTAGAGATAGTTAATTAGTCGTAATTAGTTAGTTCAAGAGTAATGAATTAGTTTAGTGCTAATTAATTAGTCGTAATTATTTAGTGGTTGTTGTGGGTTTAGGTATTTTCGAACATGCAAGACTTGATTGTATTTTACGGCGATGGGCTTGTGCGAGTAGGACACGATGGGTTGGACTGTCGAGATGCCAATACAAGGTGGTCCGGCGGAGGGCTCCACGCGATGAATATTCACGAAGTGCGAAGTGCATCCGGAGGAGTTCCTCACGGAGCCAAGGGCGAAGAAAGTTATGATTGAGGCGATCACCGCACCAATTATGTGTGGGAGCTCGAAGGTGGATGGAAGCATAGCATGGAGGCAATACATGGAGATTGTCTCCCGGCCAGGCGGCCATTCACGGGAAGCCTATGGTGTACGTCAATTTCGTACATAGGGCGCCCGAAACCCCGATGATGCCGAGGCACAGACAAGCGGGCAAGCGCGGCCGAAGCTCAAGATGGCAAAGACGGAATGTCTTTGCCTCGGAGGGAAGTCCGTGCCTAATTTTGAGCCAAATGAGGCGGAAACATGGTGGTCGGCCGCATCGACCGCCACAGTATCTACCGGACGAGACTCTCGGGTTGGAGTCCGACGAGGACACCGAACCAAGCTCGGATGGTACCGACGAGGACGCACACGGCCGGTGGTCCTTACGTGGCATCGAGACTTGATGATATCGCGGTGCGTTCGCTCGTCGCCGCAAGAAGAAGGCTCCCGATGGGCGTTTGAAGCCGACACCCTCTTAGTTGGGGCGCTTCCCGAACAAGGTGGCGTGCAACAAGCTATAGCGATGACGCTTTGTCCATCACCGTGTGTACCGAGTGCACCGGTCCAACCTGTGGAAGTACGTGATGAAGTGCATAGTAGAAGGCGCCCGGCAAGGTCGGCGCTCTCCGAGCAAAGATCTTTGGCTCGGTCTTCACGGTCAAGGAGCCGATCGACCACACTGCGAGCTCAACGAGCCTGCGGCAAAGATCGAACGTGACTTCGCATATGTTGCAAACCTCATCACGCACCTAGTTGAGGCGACGTGTCTATCTCCCCAAGCCGATGATGTCGGAAGTCGTCAATCAGGTTGGCTATCCAGTTAGCTACAGCAAGGTTCGACGAGCCAAGCAGAAAGTCATCGAGACTATGTACGGGACATACGAAGAGGCGTACAACCTTGTGCCGAGATTGCTTCACCAGTGTTGGACCGTAAAGGCGACTAGAGGGGGGGGTGAATAGGAGCACGCTCACTTTTTCACAAGTTATGAACTCAATACAATTTCACTCCAGTAGCTATTAGAAAGCTATGAAGATCAATATACCAGTACAGCGGAAGACTAGAATTGAATCCAATTAAACCCCTAAGCAATGCGACAAATATCAGCAAGAATCAAATCTAACAGAGGCTGGCCGGTCTGACCGCTGTTATACGGGCGGTCTGACCGGCACCAAATCGGTCTGACCTCTGCTGTGGGGCGGTCCGACCGGCAGGCTCCAGAACAGTAAAAACAGCCCGATGACGAAGTTGCAATTAGGTCTAACTTTTGATTCTCAACTCCAAACTTCACGAAACTTTGCACACACCTTCTCTATGATATTAAGGACCTATTCCAATCAACAATTATGATAATTCTTGGACGAACAAATATCTTTTACGATCTGATTGAAGAAGGGTGCAAAAAACCGCAAAAGTGAAAACTAGATCCAATCGCTTGCTCGTGGGTGATTGATGATCAAATTGATCCTAGATGGGTTCCACACATCACAGCAAGCTAATCCACGTGAAAGAATCAATCAAAAACTCGTGGATCAAAGAGAGCCCTAAAATCACGAAATTGAAAGCAAGAACGAAAAGAGACTTATCTCAAGCAAACCTTGCATAGATTAAGAACGTGATCGTTGCTGGATTACACCCACGCCATCATGGATCAGTGGTCAATTCAAGATCACGAAATTCACCTCAAACCATAAAGAGCCCTAGCCTCCACCTCAACTCCCTAAGCCAATTAGGGTTTCGCAACAAAAGAGGCGAGAGAGAAAAGAGCTAGATGGTGCAAAGCAACCACCTCCCCTATTTATAGTGGAGGCCTAGACTCCTAGGGTTTGACTCCATTGGGCTCCGTTAAGGCCCACTAACAAGCGGGTCACACACGCACGCCGCAAAGCGCCGTCTTTAACCTTTTGACCTAAACCGCTTCACCATGCGTCATGGATATGCCAATAGGTCACCATTGTCCATCTTGTGTCACGCTTGAGTCGTTGACCTCACCCGGCATCGTCGATCGTTCTGGACCTCAACTCTCCAAGTCTAGTCCGATCATTCTCGCCGTTGACCGTCGTTGACCACCAAGCAACTCGCACAACCACGCACAAGCAAACACGAATTCGGGAACAAGTTCTTCACAACTTGACCCATGTTAGTCAAAACATGCATCATGCAAAACATATGACATGAAACCAATGACTTTGACCTAACAAATCAACATCGCCACGGTTGGCGGACGTTCAAGTTATTCACGGCCCGACCGCTCCGGGTGAGCGGTCGAGATCGCCCATGGCGGTCGGACCGCTCCACAATGAGCGGTCGGACCGCCTTAAGACTTAGCCAAAATCAAGCTCTCAAATTCGAAACCTTCGAAACTTTAAACCAATAGAACTTTTTACTGGAGACTCCAAAAATCATGAGACCAAGTGCATTGGGATCCCCTCACTTGCCTACAACACCTATTTTTGGCCCACTCGATTTGACCACTTTGGTCACCGCCGTCCGATCGCCTCCACATGGCCGGTCCGACCGATTTGGGACCGGTCGGATGCTGGTGCAAGGACCGGTCGGACCGCCCCCAATCGAGAAGCTCGCCACTTTGTCGAAAACGCGTGAAACGACAAACCGTAAACGCCATTGCCAATTGTCACATCATCCTAAGATCTGGAGCATATCCCCATGAAATCCACAATCTCCCCCTTGATGAACACATTGGCAATTATCCGAAAAATATAAGTAAGAGGTTTGAAAACGAAGTTTACTCATAGTTTTAGCACAAAGGCACAACTTGGTCCATAAGCAAGAAAAAGCAATGAAAATGACCAAGCGGCATCGTAATAGTATAGGCATGTGAGACAAGGCAAAAGTAAGCATAAAAACTTTGATTTCCAGAAAAGGGTCAAATTTCTCACATAAGGTCCAAATGAAAGAACAATTGTTCAATTGACCTATGATCATTGTGAGGATAAAAGAATGCAATTCAAGTTCATAATATTCAATAAGACAATAAGAATGCAACTCAAGAACTCCCCCTCACTATGATCCTCAATTTTTAAATTTTCAGTTTCTCCCCTTTGTATAAACTTCTCCCCCAACAAAGAAATATCTTCTCATTAACACATCTTCTCCAAATAAAAATAGCAAAGAGATATAACACATCTTTTCCCAAAGAAATATCTTCTCATTAATTAACACATCTTCTCCCCCTTTGACAATGGATTCATCAAGGAATCACGCCTTCCTCTCATCCAGAGATAACAAATAGAGAATAAAGGAAGAAGCAGAAACAAAAGAAGCATAAAGAGGAGTATGCATGAAGTGCAATGGAGTGGCTTCATTTTTTTCAATTTTTGATTACAAGAAGCTTTGGAGATTACCCAAAAGAACAATCTAGTATCTCTAATATTGCACATACAGCATATCAAGCCTGACAGCGCTAGCAAGATCATGGTAAGACATATATATCAAAGCTAAGCACAAAGGCTCAAAAGTAAAGCAGTAGATTTGATCAATTTAAGCAACGCTTCAAATTCAGCAAGTTCATCAACAGGGATCCTAAGGTGAAATTGACCATGTCAAAATGTCAAAGTGAGATCAAAAATCTAACAAAGACCACATTAAGAGTCAATCAAGTCCCGTATTGAACCATTTTGCTCATTTTTTTTTTGTAAACGCCCATTTGTCAACATTTTTCTCATATGCATTGAATATTGAAGTTGACTAATGATCTAACTTAGTGACAAGATCCTGGACTAGGAGCCATCCACAAACTCATCCTAAGCTTCGACCGAAGTTGATTAAAGGTATATCTTAGTAAAGAAGATCCTGGACTAGGAGCCATCCACAAACTCTTCCTAAGCTTCTACCACAAGTTGATTAACGATATATCTTAGTAAAGAAGATCCTGGACTAGGAGCCATCCACAACCTCTTTCTAAGCTTCTACCAGGGCGACAAATCTTGAGGTTCATGTCATTTTTGACAAGCAGTCCCCATGAGATCTTCTGGTTCATCAAACTATCTCCAAGTTCATGTCATTTGACAAGCAGTCTCGTAAGAATAGTTTGGCACAATTTAGGCATAAGACAATCTTGATTTTCATTTTTCACAAGAGCATTTTTAGAATCTCAAGAACACAAAAGCTCAAGTAATGGTCAATTTTAGATCAAAGAGCTAACAAAGCAATTCTGACAGGGCCAACGTCACAAGAGGAGCACTAATTGCGCAACTCGCTAAAACATCCACAAATTACAATTTCTTAATTTGAGTTGTTTAAAAAGTTCTAGCTCGTATAGCAAAGACTTAGCTACACATGTAAAAGCATGATAATTCTAGCAAGTCAAAGAACTAGACATGACATTGAGCAAAAATTGAAATACAAAAGCTCCAAAGGGTAATAGGCAAAGCTTCATCAATTTTGAAAGATAAGCAGAAAGACTTATATTACAATGCATCTTTTTGTATTTTTCATACCACTTGTTGTAACCACTTGTTGTTACCACTTGTTGTTATACCACTTGTTGGATTTTTTATATGAATGCAATATGACACAATGAGATGCAATTAAAAAGCCTAAAAACCTAAAAAGTTCAAAAAGATCACTAAGTCCAGAAAAAGAACAATAAAAGATCAAAAGAACAAGGAAAGATCAGAAAAGATCAACCTCCCCCTCAAACCAACCCATAAGGATATTTAACCCCTAACTCGCTTCTCAAGGTGGCAAACCTAGTTGGGTCTTAAGATTTGGTGAGGATAAAAACAAAAGACAAAAGAAGTGCCTAGTGGGTGACAAGCGCCTGAGGTACTCTTCCTATCTAGCCGACAGCCCGCACAATCAGAATAAGAAAAACCCCCGAATGGACAAGGATAAAGAACATGAATATCAAATGCCATACAAAGAGAGTAGAGTGTAAGTACCTGAATAAGGGCTTAACGGCCAGGCGATGGGAAGTTCTCGGAGATGCTTGAAACCCGTCGACCGCATGAAGGAGGTGAACCATCTTGAGTCTCCGGTCATATGACGTGAACAGCCGGAGTCAACAAAGCACGTGCTCTTCCTCTTTCCGCGGCAATCCTGAAAAATCAAGGCACAGAAGAACGATGTGTCTCGACATCAAGTTAGTTAAACAAGACTTGGGAACCCAAGATCTTGAGACACACGTCTGCGAGTAGTATGCAAAGCAGAAGTGTTATCCTTGATTTCATCTAAGATTCTGTTATGAGCAATGTTTAAGTTAACATGGGTATTAAATCGTCGGCTGGTCGACCGGCGTTGTCTTTGGCGGTCGATCGGCGACCAAAACGGTCGACCGGTGAGCACAAATGGTCGACCCGTGAATCAAGAATATGAGAATTAGGATATGTAGAAACATAATGATTAGCATGTGAGAAAAATCCTAATCCGTGTTTATTCCTTTCGGTGTTACCATGTCTCATAAAAGCTCTAGGTTGCTGAATGAAATTCTATCAAGATTTTTCCTATCATTTTTCAACCTACGCCAATGAATTCAATCAAATGCCCACCTTTCTTACAATAAGTGCAATGGTACTTGGTACCACTAGAAGAAGCACCATTTGAGTTAATACAAGGTTGGGCAAAACCTCTGATTTAAAGGATGTTTTTGCGAGTTGGGTTTTGAATTCAATTAAACCTTTTCCAAGACTTGAATGTCTTTTGGGTTTGAATTGTCTTGAAAAGAATTGAATCCTAAACCTTGCTTCTTATAAGGAGTTTTAGACTTGTCAAGAATCATGTTTAATTGTTTCTTACCTTTAGAAAATTTCTCTAATGTATCATGAAGGTAAGCATTTTCTTTTCTCAAGTTAACACAAGCATCACAAGTTTTATCCATAGATTTCTACTTATATAAAGCAATTTCAAGCTTAAGAGTGGAACAAGAAGCACAAGTAGTATTTTCAATATTGTCCTTAAGCTTAGCATATTTGACTCTAGCAGCTTCTAAAATATCTTTGATTTCACGTTCTTTTCTAAACATGAAGTGCAAGGGCTAGAATCAAATACATCAAAAGCAATCAATTTACTAGATTCTAAACATTTTTCACAAGGAGCAGATTTAATTTCAATTAGCTCAGTTCTAGCATTTTCAAGTTGTTGTAAAGCAATATTGTGAGCAGATTGCAGTTTAGCCAATTCTGAGTGCATATCAAGATAAGATAAACATTCATCAGGTTCAAGAGTCTTAACATTTGCAAGTTCTAGTTTTAGTTTACCAATTTTTGACTCTAGTTTCTTATTTTTAGTCATGACAAATTCTAGCGCTTCATCTTGACTAAGCACTTGCTCAACTATAGAATTATATTTAGCAGAAAGCTCATCATAAGAAAAAGATACCTCATCATTATCAATGTAAATCTTGTCGACCATGAAGCACATGCCCGTAAAGTCCTTGGCCTTCCCTTTCTTTTCCTCTTCGCTCCCGGAGTCCACATCACTAACGGATTGCTCTCCAAAAGCGGCAAGGACCCAGTGAGCGGCCTTTATGAGCTTGACAAGATCATACTCGAGTTGTTCTCATGAGGCTTCTTCCAAGCTGTCTTCTCCTCCCTGTGCTTACCCTTACCTTTTAGCTTGGGACAATTGGCCCGGATGTGGTAAAGCTCTCCACACTCATAGCAAGTAACAGGACCACCTCTCTTTTTATTTCTCATATTGTTGTAAGCCCGTGTGAATTTTTTAGCTAAAAGGGCTAACTCAACCTCAGGGATATTCTCAAGCTCCTCTTCATGAATAGCAGATAAACAAGCAAATGAAAATCCAGAAGAAGATTCAAAAGAGTCATCAAAAGCCTTTTTGAGAGGATCTGCTACCAAAGCTAAATTATCTTTCTTGGGATGATCAACTCTTTTAATTTCATGAGTCTTGAGTTTACTATAAAGCAATTCTAAAGTAAGACTTGAAAGATTAACATTCTCTTCTATAGCAGTAGCCTTCATCTCCCACTCCTTGGTGTTGATTGCAGCCAAGAGGTGGGTGGCATTTTCAGATTGAGAATATTCAATATCAACAGCTTTCATTTGATTAATCACTTTATTAAAACGACTGAAAATGTCATCGATGCTCTCTCCAGGATGCATCTCAAATTTGTTATAATCACGCTTATAGATTGTTTGGCGCACTTTCTTAATTTGGGACGAACCCTCATGATATGTTTCGAGAGTGTTCCAAATCTCGTGCGCAGTCGCAAAATTGCAAATCCTATCATATTCCTGTCTACCAAGCGCACCATATAAAAGATTCTTGGCCTTGTTGTTGTTAGCCAAAAGAACCACAGAAGCAGGAGTTTCAACCTCAGGAATAATGAGCGGGGATCGAACAACGTCCCACATAGCTTGTCCCTCGCTCTCAAGGAATACTCGCATACGATTCTTCCAATAGGCATAGTCTTGTCCATTGAACATATGCGGTTTTGTAGAGAATCTAACCATCGCCAAAGTTCAGTGACCGGTTAAGATCAAGATTGAACTAACCGGGCTCTGATACCACTTGTTGGACCGTAAAGGCGACTAGAGGGGGGGTGAATAGGAGCACGCTCACTTTTTCACAAGTTATGAACTCAATACAATTTCACTCCAGTAGCTATTAGAAAGCTATGAAGATCAATATACCAGTACAGCGGAAGACTAGAATTGAATCCAATTAAACCCCTAAGCAATGCGACAAATATCGACAAGAATCAAATCTAACGGAGGCTGGCGGTCGGTCCATCCGACCACATATCTGGCGGTCCGGCCGGCACCAAATCGATCGACCTACGGTGTGGGGCGGTCCGACCGTGAGCTCGAGCAAGAAAACAAACCGATGACGAAGTTGCAATTAGGTCTAACTTTTGATTCTCAACTCCAAACTTCACGAAACTTTGCACACACCTTCTCTATGATATTAAGGACCTATTCCAATCAACAATTATGATAATTCTTGGACGAACAAATATCTTTTACGATCTGATTGAAGAAGGGTGCAAAACCGGGCAAAAGTGAAAACTAGATCCAATCGCTTGCTCGTGGGTGATTGATGATCAAATTGATCATAGATGGGTTCCCACACATCACAGCAAGCTAATTCACGTGAAAGAATCAATCAAAAACTCGTGGATCAAAGAGAGCCCTAAAATCACGAAATTGAAAGCAAGAACGAAAAGAGACTTATCTCAAGCAAACCTTGCATAGATTAAGAACGTGATCGTTGCTGGATTACACCCACGCCATCATGGATCAGTGGTCAATTCAAGATCACGAAATTCACCTCAAACCATAAAGAGCCCTAGCCTCCACCTCAACTCCCCTAAGCCAATTAGGGTTTCGCAACAAAAGAGGCGAGAGAGAAAAGAGCTAGATGGTGCAGCCACCACCTCCCCCTATTTATAGTGGAGGCCTAGACTCCTAGGGTTTGACTCCATTGGGCTCCCGTTAAGGCCCACTAACAAACGGGTCACACACGCACGCTTCGCAAAGCGCCGTCTTTAACCTTTTGACCTAAACCGCTTCACCATGCGTCATGGATATGCCAATAGGTCACCATTGTCCATCTTGTGTCACGCTTGAGTCGTTGACCTCACCCGGCATCGTCGATCGTTCTGGACCTCAACTCTCCAAGTCTAGTCCCGATCATTCTCGCCGTTGACCGTCGTTGACCACCAAGCAACCTGCACAACCACAGACAAGCAAACACGAATTCGGGAACAAGTTCTTCACAACTTGACCCATGTTAGTCAAAACATGCATCATGCAAAACATATGACATGAAACCAATGACTTTGACCTAACAAATCAACATCGCCACGAAGTTGGCGGACGTTCAAGTTATTATGGGTCGACCGCCCAGGTGAGCGGTCGGATCGCCATGGCGGTCGGACCGCTCCCTGTGAGCCGGTCGGACCGCCCCTTAGGACTTAGCCGAAAATCAAGCTCCCAAATTCTGAAACCTTCTGGAAACTTTAAACCAATAGAACTTTTTACTGGAGACTCCAAAAATTATGAGACCAAGTGCATTGGGATCCCCTCACTTGCCTACAACACCTATTTTTGGCCCAGCTCGATTTGACCACTTTGGTCACCGCCGGTCCGACTGCCCCACATGGCCGGTCCGACCGATTTGGGACCGGTCGGACTGCCGTGCAAGGACCGGTCGGACCGCCCCTGTCCAGTAAGCCTGCCACTTTGTCGAAAACGCGTGAAACGACAAACCGTAAACGCCATTGCCAATTGTCACATCATCCTAAGATCTGGAGCATATCCCCATGAAATCCACAACCAGATTGTCGGATCAAACCCCGGCACGTACATAAACAAGCTGGACCGTGAAGATGCTGAAAAAGGGCCCAACCACTTCATACTGGATAGGGTGTTCTGGGCTTTCGCTCAGGCCATCAGGGGCTTCAAGTTCTGCCGTCCCGTGCTAACGATGGATGGCACTTTTCTCACTAGGAAGTACAAGGGCACCATCCTCACCGCGGTGGCGGCCGATGCGAATGACCAACTTCTCCCGGTTGCATTTGCCATTGTCGAGTGCGAGAACACATCCAGCTGGCTGTGGTTCTTGGAGAACGTGAAGAGGGCCGTGGTGGGAGACCGCCACCGCGTCGCCTAGTCACGCATCGCAATCTTTGGGTTGTTGGCGGCCATCAACATCATGCAGCGTGGGATGGATCCATCTCACCAGTGGAACGACGTGCAATCCAGGTGGTGCATGAGGCATCTTGCATCTAACTTGTTCACGCGGTTCCGCAGTCAGGAACTCATGAAGACGTTCAAGGCATTGTGTATGCAGAACCAGCGACGGAAGTTTGAGTCTATTTGGAGAGACCTTGAACACCGGACTACGAGACATACAAGGGAGTCCACTCCGGAGAGGGAGCAACCTAGTAGCGCCATAACCTTCTCCCAGTGGATTAACGACCACGCTCCTGAATTGGAGAAATGGTCCCTCCTCTATGACACAGACGGTGCGAGGTACGGCGTTATGACGACCAACATGTCCGAGGTCTACAATAGCGTCCTGAAAGGTGTGCGCGGGCTCCCTATCACTGCGGTTGTCCAGGAGACATGGACTCGCACCGTTGGTTATTTCGTGAATAGAGCCACCGCAGCCAAGCGGCGATGGGCGAAGGCAGCGGTGGTCCGAGAACATGCGAGACACATGGATCGGAAGATGGAGAAGGCCCGAATGCACGACATTCGGGTGATCGGCGACCTCAGGCGAAAGTACGAGATCAAGCCGGCGTAAATACGTCAATAGTCATGCTAGGGGGGAAAGAAAACAGGCATGCACCCTGGGTGATGTGGCGACATGCACCTGCAACAAGCCAAAGCTCTTCCACAAACCATGCTCGCACGTGTACAAGGCATGTGCGCAAATGCGGCAGATGGCTACACCATACATCTTTGAGTACTACGACATGCAGCACCTATTCGGTATATGGAGCGGAGAGTTTCACTCGTATGGTTTGGAAATGAACTACAAGGATCTTTGGCCCGACATGGTGCACTGGGGTCCCAACAGGACTTGAAGAGAATAGGGAAGGGCGACGGCAGACGGCGGCGCTCCGGAATGACATGGATGCTAGTCAACGTACAAGATAGCCGCACTGATGAAGTGCGGGATATGCAAGACCCCAGGCACTCAATGAAGGATTGTCCCAACAGACCTAGTTCGTCCGGTCGTCATTCGAAGGTCGTAATTTAAAGTTTTTCTGTCTTACTTGTTATGTACAGCGCAAAATTATACGAGACCCGGCTATGCACTCTTCGGCAAACTTCTACAAGAGGATGTTGCAGAAGCGCAACTGGCTTGCGCAGAAAAGGAAATAGCTAAAATACCCGGATTTTTCAATGAAAGATGCTCCAGTGCCACCACGTTTGCCAGTCCCGAAGTGTGTGTGTGGTGAACCGGCAGAGATCATTCAGTCCACACACCCAGACACGGCCGCCCGGGCGTACTACAGGTGCGGCCACTACATGGTAAGCGTTTCTTTCGCGCGCATCGATTTTCCTCCCAATGTTTAATTCCTTCAATTTTTAACTTCATCCCCACGTAATGCAGCCCGAGATGCGCTGCCACTTCTTCCAATGGATTGACGGCCCCGAGATGTACGACAGGCATTCATCCAGCAGGAGTACATGCTAAACTACTCGGTGCGGGCCGAGAACTTCTCACGGTGGAAACCTTACGTACCAGATGAGGAGGCACCGAAGGACCCCAGTAAACTCCTGAAAGATCTAGACCCGCCATTATGAGTTAATGGAGTGTTTTGGTGATTAATGACAAATCCAAATATGAGACTAACTCTTTTATCAAGTATTATCTTTGTGTAGTCTCATTTGGATATAAAGGTGAAACACAACGAGGTATGCAATCGACATCTCAATTTTATATATTGTTGCATTTCTCGGATCCAAAATATAGGATTGAACTCAACCTTAAGTTAAACTTGAATATGTGCATATGACCTTATTACACATTTGTGTATGCACACATTTAGGGGGAGTTTTATCCTATACTTTGTGGTTTCATTAGTATTGATCCATATTCCATTTTCCACATATACTAAGGATCTTTACGTTGAAACAAAACCTTTGAGTATACAAAACTTGTGTAGTTCGTATATACTCATGTTATGAGTATATAGAACTTGTGTAGTTCTTGTATACTCATGTTAGAGTATATATAACTTGTGTAGTTTATATATACTCATTTGTTCTCTCATTTATCTTCATTAAATTTATGAGAATTTAAGTGGTTATCATCAATTACCAAATAGGGAAAGATTGAGGTATCTTGTCCCACCATTATGAGTTAATGGTATGATGTGGTAATTAATGATGATCACATTGTGGAACTAACATTTTCCATGAGTTGGATATATAGGTTATGTTCCAGGATGATGAAGACTTGGGATGATCATGAGTTGATCATCAAGTCAAGAGCTTGGTGTAAAGGATGCATCATGAGTTGATGCTTATCAAGAAGAGATGATCATGGGTTGATCATCAAGACAAGAGAAGACCCATCATGTGTTGATGGAGGTCAAGTGAAGGAATGCATCATGTGTTGATGCAAGTGAAGAATCGGGATGAAGAAATCATCATGTGTTGATGATGATCAAGACAATATCCCGAAGTGAAGAAATCATCATAAGTTGATGATTGTCAAAGTCAAGGACCCGGACTTGGAGTGTTGATGTGCGTCATCAAGCTTCAAGAAGATTCAAGGCAAAGGTATGACTAGCTAGGGCTAAGGATGTGTTCCTAGTCTTTTACCGGTCTCGGTGTTTGGTTGATAGACCGGATTGCTAGTATAGGTTTGCCGTACTATTAAGAGGGATCTTGACTAGTAGTTTGAGTTAGTCATGTGTTGATAGCTCATTATATTTGCTCTAGCTCATCTATGCATGGAGCTATTATTTGCGAATGTGTTTTGCAAATAGCCGATGCTCATGCATTCAACCCTTGTAGCATGTGACTTAAGTTTGCAAATGCGTTTTGTAAATGGTGAAAGTCCATGTACCTTTTTCCTTGTGGTATGATTCCAAAAGTTGGCAAATGTGTTTTGCAACTTGTTGGGAATCTTGCTAATGATCTTTGTTAGCATGGCTTATCAATTAGCAAATGTGTTTTGCAATTGAAGTTGTTGAAAAAGCCATTTCTGATTTCTGTCAGGAAAATCGGAAGTTCCGGCGGCTTAAGTGCGGAAGTTCCGCAGGCCGGACGGTCCGATTTTCCGCGGCTTGATTTTTCCAGAGAGCGGCCGGTTTGGGGACTTAGCCGATTTCCGAAGTGCGGAAGTTCCGGAGTGTAACGCGCGGAACTTCCGATTAATCGGTTGCTCCGAAATTCCGCGGTTGGTTTTTTCCAGAGAAGCACCATTTTGGGGACTTAGCCAAAATTCGATGTGCGGTAGTTCCGCTATGTGTTGAGCGGAACTTCCGAAGAATCGGAACTTCCGATATCTAGTTGGCGGTAGTTCCGGACTAAAAATCAAACGGCTAGTTTCTCGTCTGACATAGCCGTTGCGGTGCCTTTTCTCTCTCCTGCGGTAGTTCCGGCCTTTGTACGGCGGAACTTCCGATTTCCCTGATTTTTCAGGGGTTTGTCTCCCAACGGCTAGTTTTTGTGTGTGGGCTATATATAGCCACCTTGGCCGGCAGTGGGATGTGGCTGGTGCTATTGTTAAGTGATACACTCCTTCTTTGAGCTAAGAGCAAGCCTCTATTCTCTTTTGTGCATGTGTTGCACTTGGTGAGATTAGAGAGTAAACCCTAAGTGCATGTGTTGCCTTAGGTAGTGGATTGTGTATCCACGTGAGCGTTGACACTTGATTAGTTCAAGTGAAAGTTCAGATTTGTTACTCTTGGTGTTTGCCGACACCTAGACGGCGTGGAGGCGTCGTGCTCGGTGACCTTCTCAAGAAGCTTGTGAGAAGGCCCGACGGTTGTGAGTGGTTTGGTGCTCGCCATCTCCGGAGTGGAGGAAGAGCAACCATAGTTGAGCGAGGTGTTGGTTCGGTTTGGAACCGGTCCAAGTGTTGGACTTACCTCGGAGGTGTGTGCTCATTTGAGGAGCCGGTCCAACGCGGGTTGGGCTTACCTCAACGTGGATTAGGGGAGACCGGCAAGTCTCCGACCACCACGGTAAAACATAATCGTGTCATCTAGTTTTTACTTGTGCTTTACTTTGAGCAATTTACATTCTTGCTTTAATTGCTTATATATCTTGTATGATTGCTCATATTGTATTGTGTTCATATTGTCGGTGCACTTAGTTGAGCCTAGTTGATTTAGGTTTTAATTGAGCAAAACCAATTCGCTATTAGCTTCCGCATTTATATATTGGTTTAGCGCGAAAGATTTTTAAAACCGCCTATTCACCCCCCTCTAGTCGGCCACCTCGATCTTACAAGTGGTATCAGAGCTTGGTCTCTCATCTATTAGACTTGACCGTCTAGAGAGTAAAGGATGGCAACTAGAGATTTAGTGCACCTAGGTGAAGCACCTATATTTGATGGCACAAATTATGCTCAATGGAAAATCCGCATGTCTTGTTATTTTAGGGCCATGAGTCCAAAAATATAGCGGATTGTAGATGTAGGCTTTTCTCCTCCATTGGATCATTTTGCTCCAACCATTGAGGAAGAGAAATGCTTACATCTCGACGCTCAAGCTACTAACGCCTTATTTAGTGCTTTGAGCGTAGATATATTTGACAAGGTATGCAATCTCAAGAACGCTCATGAGATGTGGACATATATTCAAGATCAATATGAATTGTCCACTTCCACTAGTGACGATTGCACACAAGAATGGATGTCGGAAGAAGAATGCTCAACTTCAAGCTCCGACAACGAAAATGAGGACTCCTCAACTCCCTCCACATCAACTCAATGCTTCATGGCTAAAGGTAATAATGAGGTAAATAACGATGAGCCTTCATATGATGAGTTGATGGATATGCTAGAAGAGCTCAATGAATATTTAGGAAAGGAGAAATTAAAATTCAAAGTTTTGAAGAAAGAGTATGTCTCACTTCAAAATGATTATGATGTTTTAAAGGATGAACATGAAACTCTCCTCCTAAATAATCTAAATAGCTCTAAGGTGGATATAGGCATTGAATGTAATTTAATAGATGATTTGCCATGTATAGCTTCTACCTCATGCATTTCATCTAAAGTCAATGTATCCACCTCTTGTGAGGATTTAATTGATATGCCTTGTAGTTCAAAAGTAGATGCTCCTATTTCCTCCATATCTTGCAATACTAACATTGTAGAGGAAAACAAAGAGCTCAAGGCCCAAGTCAACAAATTGAAGAATGACTTGGAAAGAGGCCAAAAAGGGAAGGCCACTCTTGACGATATATTGAGCAAGCAAAGACGCTTGCAAGATAAGAGTGGAATCGGCTTCACTCCTAAGAAAAAGGAGAATAGCAAGACAAGGCACAATGCAAGACACACGAAGAATGTCAAGTGCCATGGATGCAATGGAAAGGGCCACTTCGCCTCCGTGTGCCCAAACAAAGTGAATGACAAGAAATTGTCATCAAAGAAGAGGCAAACCGGCAAGGAGCAAGTAAAGAAGGTAAAAGACGAATACAAACTTCGAACTTGCTACAATTGCCGGGAAAAAGGACATATGAGTAAGGATTGTCCCAAAGGTATCACTCCTAAGCCCATTATTTATAATGATCAATATTTGCTTAGGAAGGATATAAATGGCAATGTGTTTGCTAGAATAGTTAGTTCACATAAAACTAATGCTAGGGCCATTTGGGTGCCCAAATCCATTGTGACTAACATTCGTGGACCCAACCTAGTTTTGGGTACCAAAATGCGCTTAAATGCTTAATAGGTACTTGGAGAGGCATTGGAGACTTGGCTTATTCATATAAAGATGGATGTCATCATATATCAAATTGGAGCCAAGTTTGAGGATAATCGTTTCACATCAAGAACCAATGCCATCTCGGTAACAAGTATTTACATTGAAGTATCTAGCCCCTTATGCCTTGTGTAGGTTGCATTTCATGAAAATCTTATTAAAAGGGGTGTTCTTGCTCTATGTTCATAATGTTCATTATTATTATCTTGAGCAAGTTGATGTGGCACATTAAGAGGGAGTGCTAAATCATAGTCATGTATTTCACATCCCTAAGTGTGCCCAAATAAATTAAGTGCTAGTATTGTTTTTCAAAAATAAGCCTTTTAGCCAAAAGTAAAAAATTTCATAATTATTAGTAATTCTTTAAAAAACTAGTTGCAAAAGGTATACAAATGCTTTTCAAAGATTTACCAAAGGTTTTGGCTTTAGAAAAACCTATTTTAAGTGAAAATGCATTTCTAGCCAAAATCCTACATTTTAGTATCTTGTTTTTGACATAAACTAGATTTTTGTGTAAAATCTATTCTAAAAAGGAATTTGAAAATCTTGCCAAAAGAAAAATCCTAGAGTTGGTTATTCTAAATATTTTTGGTATTCAAAGGATTTTCAAAAGACCAACCTAGAAAAAGATATTTGATTTTCAAACTCATCCAAAATACTACTATGACCTAAGTGGTCACTTTCTAGCACTTAAGTGAGTTTTTCCATATGAACCAAAATTCTTCATATGAATATGTTCATAATGGTATTTATGACTCATACATGAAATTGGATGCTTTAAAATTCATCATTTGCTCAATTTGGATCTTTTGGTAAAATTTCATGAAAATATGATTCCTTTTGCGAAATCAAAGCTTAATTCATAAAAGTTATTTTTTTTCTTAGATAGACATTAGTCTCTTTAATGCATAATGATCCTGAATGATATTCATTTGAGTGCAAAACTAGGGATCATTTGCAAAATTGTCAAATTCCAATATCAATCCTTGAAGTGTCAGGATAATCGGAACTTCCGGCCTTCTAGGTGCGGAACTTCCGTTTTCCGAACGTCCATTGTTAATTTGTGAGCTTCGTTTCAGCTCCTTCCGGCGTCGGGATAATCGGAACCTCCGCCCTCCAGCGGAACTTCGATGTCCGGAACTTCATTGTTAATCGCGGAACTTCCGCTTCCAGGTGAGAAGCATTTATTGCCTGCGGTTGCTCCGTTTCCTTAACTCCTCCAGCCGACGTTTTTGTTGTCCCGAGCTCCTCCCCTCTTCTCCAAATACTCCACCGAAACTCTTTGATCCCTCTTCGGTTTCTCTTCAAATCTCAACCGACCAACTGCTTCTCCAGGGTTCAATTACTCCATTCCTCAAGGTATTTCCAATCCCCTTTGGATCTATGCCTCTCATGAACCCTAGGTTTGAGTTTTTTGGGGAAAATGAAATGTGGATGAAATCTGTGGTAGATTCTTGGGCAAACTAGTTTATTCAGTATTGTATGATGTTTATGCATCAATTCCATGGACTCAATCCATCAAAATACTGAATAATCAAAAAATTTCATTGCCCTAGAGTCGGCCCAGGAAAATCAGAACTTCCGCTGTTGATAGTGCGGAACTTCCGCTAGCGGTAGTTCCGGCGTTAAACTTGCGGAGCTTCCGATTGTCCTGACAGAACCTGAGAATTTCATCTTCTTTTGATTCAATCTTTGACACTTCATCCATTGTTGTTCTTGAAGATGCCTAGGATGAAGATCTCTGTTCCGAAGCACTATTCAGATTCCGGAGCATCTTCTTCGAGAAATGAGGAAGAATCAGAAAATTCTGGAACAGAAGAAAGTGCCTCAGTTGAAGGGTCTGAGTCTGATGAGGAATTGGGAGAACCAGAAGAACCTGAGATTGATCTTAAGGCACTCACTGCGGATGACTACACCCTCCTTAGAATGAAAGATCAATACTCACTTCCAGGAAACAGTGATGACCCTCGTTTTCATACCAAGTTTCAAAGGCAAGTTTATGATCTCTTCTATGGACCAACCAAACCATTTGCTGATCACAAGTACATCAATTGGTCCTACCTCAACGGACTTGACAGATATGAGGGTACATACAGGCTCTTTCAGCGAGCCGGGATTCACAACTTTGTGGCTATGAAATGCAATTATAGTGATGAGATCATCCGTCAGTTCTATGCCACTGTATGCATTCCCCCAGATTTTTCTCAACTCACCTGGATGACAGGGACTGTGAGATATTCTTGCACAAAGCGTGCTTTTGAGCATGCATTAAATATTCAGTCAAGCAAGTATGAGAAAATCTATGATGGAACAGTTCTCCCTCTTTCTGCCTGGACTGAATTTTATGACACCACACAGAGATTTATTCCTGGTAAGATAACAGGACTTCTTCCCATCCCCAGCTTGGTAAATAGAATCATTAATCATACTATGTTACCAAAAAGCGGGAATTATGATGCCATAAGAGGGCATGTTTGGAATATATTGGAATGCATCATGCATGGGAGAAAGTTTGATGTTGTGGATGTTATCATAAGAGAGATAGCAGGAACAAAGAATGATCGAGTCAAACGGATAAACTTTGCACCATACATTATGGCTTTGATCATTAAACAAACTGGATATAATGGAGCTACACCTTCAGCACATAAAGCTTATAAACCAAGAGAAGGTCCTCCTATTCCTGCAAATCTTAGGCGTGCTCCAGCAGAAGAACCTGAAGCTGCACCTCCTGCTGCTGCTGCTGCTTCTGCTCCTCCACAAGGTATAGCCACTATGGATCAGATTTATGCTACCTTGTTGGAGATAAGGGCATCTCAGGATACTTTCCAGGCAGTGACCACCTCTAGACTGGATGCACTTGAGGTAGCCACCTTTTCCAGACTGGATGCTTTCCAGGCAGCGACCACCTCCAGACTCGACGCCCACTCGGCCAGCCTCGACGCGCTTTCAGCCAGATTCGCCGAACAGTTTCCTCCACCTGTTCATTATGGACGGCGTCGCTTTCGCTCTCCTCCTGGTGGTCCTCCTGCTGTTCCTCCTGGTGGTCATCCTGTTGCTCCTGCTGCTCCTCCAGTCGATCATCCTGAAGACCCTCCTGTTGAGCAGTAGCCATTTATTCTATTTAGGTCATTAGACCTTGTATGCAAAAATTGTAATAACCTTTATGACTACTTGGTTGTAATGACTCTCATTTTGGCTATGCTATCTTTTGCTACTCTGTGTGAGAACATGTTTTTTATGCCATGATTTATGTTTGCATGAGATATGAATGAGATGTGTTTATGAATGAATATATTTGTGGTTGTTTATATCTTCTTGTCTCCTGTCGTGGATGTCCATTTTTACAAGAGAAATTCTGTCAAATTTTCAATGAAAATCTCTCTTTGCTCAAAAGCTGAAATTTCAGATTTGTGCATGGTTTTGAGCAGATTTGTGAATTTTGTATCTTTAAATGGGTTCACAATTAGAGGAAGCTATAATAATGAACTTTGATCCTCTATAGTGGTTCTATGTTGACAAAATTTCTCAAATTTATTGGAACCATTTTACCCATTTTCTCAGCTGACTTGTGAGGCTCAAATGAATTGTCAAAATCTGAAAATCCTGAATTTTTCAGTTTTATGAAACTTTGTGATTTTCATATCTTTAAATTGGTTGACATTTGGTTAAGCCTCCCAAAATGAAAATTGTGTGTATATGCCAGCACTAGCTCCATGATTAATTTCATATTTTTCTGAGCTTGCTTCCACATATTTTCAGTATTGGCCATCTTTGATCTTCTCGTTTTGGAATTTGAAAATATTCTTGAGAAGACTTCAAAGTAGGAGGTTAGTTGAATATGTTTCAACTATCATTTCAAGTGGTTCTCAATGTTTTGATTTAAAATGGGAGAATGTTATGATCAATAGGTTTGTAACCTATCCTTGTTTCTCCTCTCACATCTTGAGAACAAAATTTCCCCCCTTGGTCATATAAGTTCATCTCATACTTTTTGTGACCTACCTCTTTGTTTTTGCAAGTGGTATTGATTTGCAAATACTCCTTTTGGCTAAGATTTGTCTTGTGTTTTTGGGTGATTTATGCCAAAAGGGGGAGAATGTTTATCAATATTCATTTGGATGTTTGATTTGTTTAGACATGCCAAAAGAGGGAAAATGCATGCATTAGATGTATAAGGGGGAGAATGTTTTCACATGCATTTTGTTTAATGCTTTATGTTTCACCTCGTATGATGCATAGACATAGTTCATTAGTTTAAATTCTTATCTTATGTCTATGAATATCCAAATGTTGTTATTGATAATGGATTTGTCATCAATCACCAAAAAGGGGGAGATTGAAAGATCTAGACCCGCCATTATGAGTTAATGGAGTGTTTTGGTGATTAATGACAAATCCAAATATGAGACTAACTCTTTTATCAAGTATTATCTTTGTGTAGTCTCATTTGGATATAAAGGTGAAACACAACGAGGTATGCAATCGACATCTCAATTTTATATATTGTTGCATTTCTCGGATCCAAAATATAGGATTGAACTCAACCTTAAGTTAAACTTGAATATGTGCATATGACCTTATTACACATTTGTGTATGCACACATTTAGGGGGAGTTTTATCCTATACTTTGTGGTTTCATTAGTATTGATCCATATTCCATTTTCCACATATACTAAGGATCTTTACGTTGAAACAAAACCTTTGAGTATACAAAACTTGTGTAGTTCGTATATACTCATGTTATGAGTATATAGAACTTGTGTAGTTCTTGTATACTCATGTTAGAGTATATATAACTTGTGTAGTTTATATATACTCATTTGTTCTCTCATTTATCTTCATTAAATTTATGAGAATTTAAGTGGTTATCATCAATTACCAAATAGGGAAAGATTGAGGTATCTTGTCCCACCATTATGAGTTAATGGTATGATGTGGTAATTAATGATGATCACATTGTGGAACTAACATTTTCCATGAGTTGGATATATAGGTTATGTTCGGGATGATGAAGACTTGGGATGATCATGAGTTGATCATCAAGTCAAGAGCTTAGTGTAAAGGATGCATCATGAGTTGATGCTTATCAAGAAGAGATGATCATGGGTTGATCATCAAGACAAGAGAAGACCCATCATGTGTTGATGGAGGTCAAGTGAAGGAATGCATCATGTGTTGATGCAAGTGAAGAATCGGGATGAAGAAATCATCATGTGTTGATGATGATCAAGACAATATCCCAAGTGAAGAAATCATCATAAGTTGATTATTGTCAAAGTCAAGGACCGGACTTGGAGTGTTGATGTGCGTCATCAAGCTTCAAGAAGATTCAAGGCAAAGGTATGACTAGCTAGGGCTAAGAATGTGTTCCTAGTCTTTTACGGTCTCGGTGTTTGGTTGATAGACCGGATTGCTAGTATAGGTTTGCCGTACTATTAAGAGGATCTTGACTAGTAGTTTGAGTTAGTCATGTGTTGATAGCTCATTATATTTGCTCTAGCTCATCTATGCATGGAGCTATTATTTGCGAATGTGTTTTGCAAATAGCCGATGCTCATGCATTCAACCCTTGTAGCATGTGACTTAAGTTTGCAAATGCGTTTTGTAAATGGTGAAAGTCCATGTACCTTTTCCTTGTGGTATGATTCCAAAAGTTGGCAAATGTGTTTTGCAACTTGTTGGGAATCTTGCTAATGATCTTTGTTAGCATGGCTTATCAATTAGCAAATGTGTTTTGCAATTGAAGTTGTTGAAAAAGCCATTTCGATTTACGTCGGGAAAATCGGAAGTTCCGCGCTTAAGTGCGGAAGTTCCGCAGTCGGACGGTCCGATTTTCCGCGGCTTGATTTTTCGAGAGCGGCGGTTTGGGGACTTAGCCGATTTCGAAGTGCGGAAGTTCGAGTGTAACGCGGAACTTCCGATTAATCGATTGCTCGAAATTCGCGGTTGGTTTTTTCGAGAAGCACCATTTTGGGGACTTAGCCAAAATTCGATGTGCGGTAGTTCCGCTATGTGTTGAGCGGAACTTCAAGAATCGAACTTCCGATATCTAGTTGGCGGTAGTTCGGACTAAAATCAAACGGCTAGTTTCTCGTCGACATAGCCGTTGCGGTGCCTTTTCTCTCTCTGCGGTAGTTCCGCCTTTGTACGGCGGAACTTCCGATTTCCTGATTTTCGGGGTTTGTCTCCAACGGCTAGTTTTTGTGTGTGGGCTATATATAGCCACCTTGGCGATTGTGGGATGTGGTCAGTGCTATTGTTAAGTGATACACTCCTTCTTTGAGCTAAGAGCAAGCCTCTATTCTCTTTTGTGCATGTGTTGCACTTGGTGAGATTAGAGAGTAAACCCTAAGTGCATGTGTTGCCTTAGGTAGTGGATTGTGTATCCACGTGGCGTTGACACTTGATTAGTTCAAGTGAAAGTTCGGATTTGTTACTCTTGGTGTTTGCCGACACCTAGACGGCGTGGAGGCGTCGTGCTCGGTGACCTTCTCAAGAAGCTTGTGAGAAGGCCCGACGGTTGTGAGTGGTTTGGTGCTCGCCATCTCCGGAGTGGAGGAAGAGCAACCATAGTTGAGCGAGGTGTTGGTTCGGTTTGGAACCGGTCCAAGTGTTGGACTTACCTCGGAGGTGTGTGCTCATTTGAGGAGCCGGTCCAACGCGGGTTGGGCTTACCTCAACGTGGATTAGGGGAGACCGGCAAGTCTCCGACCACCACGGTAAAACATAATCGTGTCATCTAGTTTTTACTTGTGCTTTACTTTGAGCAATTTACATTCTTGCTTTAATTGCTTATATATCTTGTATGATTGCTCATATTGTATTGTGTTCATATTGTCGGTGCACTTAGTTGAGCCTAGTTGATTTAGGTTTTAATTGAGCAAAAACCAATTCGCTATTAGCTTCCGCATTTATATATTGGTTTAGCGCGAAAGATTTTTAAAACCGCCTATTCACCCCCCTCTAGTCGGCCACCTCGATCTTACAACTCCCGAGCGTAATCCATATCGACGACAAGGGAAAGGCTCATGCAAACGTCAGTTATGAAGAAATTACATCCTTCTTATGATTTTCACTATACGGTGTACTTACATCATGCAAACGCAGACATGGGCGACTTCGACACACCCACCGACGTGGACATTCCCGTAACAAGGGCAAGGGAAAGGCTCATGAGGCTGAGCCCGGCCGCCACAGCGTATCCGGTCGCCCGGGCGTCATCCGTATCCACGACGTCAGTTATGAAGAAATTGCATCCTTCTTATGATTTTCACTATACGGTGCACTTACATCATGCAAACGCAGACATGGGCGACTTGAGACACCGGCCGACGTGGGCGATCCGTGACAAGGGCAAGGAAAGGCTCATGCGATCGAGCCCGGCCGCCACAAGCGTATCCGATCGTCAGGAGCAATCTACATGGACGACGTGAGTTATGAACAATTGACATCCTTGTTACGTTTTGTACTGTACGATGTACTTACATCATGCAAACGCAGGACATGGACGACTTCGACATACCAGCCCGACGTGGAGAGTCTGGCGATAAGGGGAAGGCTCCTTCGACCGAGACCCACCGACGTCGAGACAAGGCTCCCTTGCTATGGCGCCGCGGAGACAAGTAGCACACATCGTTAAGTAGTAGCCCGTCTCCCGGAATTTTAAATTATAGCAAATGAGGTAAAAAAAAATGAAAATTTTTGTGTTTGACAAAGTGTATTTGATTATGTAATTTTTGTATTATTTTATTTGTTAAGAATCTTTTGATATAACTTTGCCCGTACTCCGGTTGCGCGGATGAACTCTCGCCTGGAGTATACCGTGGGGCACCGAACCCGGAGGACATCTGCTCTTGAGCGTCACGGGGCGGCGAACCGGAGGAGCTACGCCTGCGTCGCTAAAAACCCTGGCTTCCATTGTCCTTGCCCTGGCGTCGTGTACTGCTCCCTGGTAGGAGTTGGGAGGCCCGTATCGTCGTCATCAGTCGATGTGAACTGGCCGTCACCCCCAGGGGCTGAAGGCTGCAAGACGAAACGATGTTAGTACAAATGAACACTCTGGATGTAAACTAAGAACCTCGTACCTCCCGGATGTGCAGTGCAGATAACCGAGGGGGGGCGGCAGTCGTGGTACCGGTCCGGACGATAGAAGTGATTCATCCCGACGGACCTACGGCGAGAGAACGGCATGATGTTAGCGGAACGTAAGGCATAATTACAAAATTTGATGTAAATTTGTACATAGCGACTTACCTGTGCGGCGACCTGGCCCGCAGATGACCGACGGGGAACGCTACGACGCCTGCCGGACTCGCTAGGTCGTGGTGACCTAGCGGGTGAGCACGGCCCCCCCACTTCGTGCCCGATGCGCAAGACGTCGTCCCTCGAACGACCACAGCTCAAGTTCTTTATTATCTTCTTCATCTCCGCCGAGATGTGCTTCAAAACTTTTTTATATGCCGGGTTCTATAAAATTTGAGTTGGGCCTCGTTAGCTGCGCTCTGGACGCGCACCGCCCGCTCGAACTGTAGTGACATATGTAACAGGTTCATTAACAAAAAATACGAATATCGTCAACAAAACTGTGAACCAGAGGTTGTAAGTGTCGTACGGTGTCGTCATGTCTTGAAGCGCTGTGACGGTCGTACGTGCGGCGGAGGCTCTCTTGGTGCGTCAGAAATGTCACCTCCTCTGGGCGCTCCGGAGGAGGAATGGTGAGTCTTGCGCGCGTTCGTGGCATGTACCACTCCATGTACGCAGCGTACGACTCAGGGTCATATGGACGCGGCTCATGCCATACATCCACGTGCATCCTGTTAATCCATGTCGCAATCCACTGGTGCTGGTGCATTTGCCAGTCCAAAATATGCCCACCCGACCTCGATTGCCTGCATTTTCGGAAAGATTAATGTTACAAAAGAAGACGTAAGGATCGCAAAAATTACTTGGATGAAATTTGACTCACGCAGTGTCGGCTCGCTCCAGGGGCCTGCCGTTCGGGGGGGCACGAGCTGGTACCGACAAAACTGTCGCATTACGCGCTGCGGCGCGTAAGGCTCCACCATATGTGAGAACACCAGGTGGCAGGTCGTCGTCCACAAAAATCGATCCACGACGCATTGCGCAGACAGCCCGTGCGGCGCAACCGCGAGCAGAAAATCAGCATGCCATGGACACCCACCAGATGATGTCGCTCTCGTGCAATAACTCGAACTCGTTGTGGTACAACGAGTAGCACCTCGCCGGTCTTCTGTTGGCCCAGCGCAGACGACGGGCGGCAGTCCACCGTAAGCCCATGGTGGGCGCGTCTATGTGGTCATGTGGTATGTGGTCATGTGGGAGAGGGAACGGGTGCGCCGCTGTCTCAATGGTCGGCCGCCCAACAGGGAAGTGCTCCCAACTCCACAGCTGCAGGAGCACGTAGCACACGACGAGTTGCTACCAGAGTCGCGCGCGCAAGCGTCACACAACCCTCGGTATGTAGCGCAAAGGGCTACCGATCCCGGTATCTCATCGGCATCGGCTCGGACCCGCATCAACCAAAGACTCGGCGACGCGGATGAAGCTCGGGTTCAAAAAATCGCCCTTTGTGGTTGGAAACAGGACCCAACCAAAGAGCTGGAGAAGGTAAGCAACGAGATGCGTCCTAACGACGTCCTCAGTGCACCTGCGGCATTATTGAATCGCCTCACCAAGCTCGAGGGACGCCACGTGCACCCTCCGGCAGAGGTTGGCCAAACCGCTGCTCCAGCCTGACCTTCCAGTCCGCTCTCGGAGGGCCCGGAACAAGCGGCACACCCCGGATCGGGAGACCAGTCAAGAACGAGACGTCCTCTAGGGTGATCGTCATCTCACCCCACCGAAAATAGAAGGTGTGTGTCTCGGGCCTCCACCGGTCCACAAGTGCGGACAACAGGCTGCCGTCTAGGGTGAACCCACGTTGGAAGGACACCATCCTCGCAAAGGGCAACAAGCCCGTCTCCCGGAGGATCGGGACGTAACGATCGTCTACCGCCCACCGTCCCTCCCGCCCGGCGCCCGGGCGGAGGGCCATCCACGCCGGTGATGAGCCACGGCTTGCACGGTGGTCCTCATCGTAGAATTGTTCTAGTAGCTCGGTAGAGACATGACTAGCAAAACATACATAGCGAACATTACTGACAATGTGGCTAATTAAACATAGAAGAATGTAGCTAAATTAAAAATTACGATAAACATACCTGCGAACGACGACGACGGTTAATAACGTTGAAATATAATCGAGAGAGCAAGCGCATGAAAAAGAAAAGAATGAGTGAGGAGCGGCGAGTGATCGCAATATGAACTTAGCGAGAAGAATGAGAAGCGATGCGAAATGAAATCGCTACGGTCGCTCTCAATATATCTTGCCAATAGCGACAGTATGCCCACCCCGCGCCCGGCCGGGTGGTGGCGCCGCGCCGCGCGTGCGCGGGCAGCAGGGGCGCGCGCGTGCGGGCCAAGGTGTGGCATGCAGGTGGTGCGCAAGGCGCATACGCCGTTGGGTGTGGGCGGCGGCGCGGCGCCGCCACGCCTGCCGCCAGCGATGGCGGCGGCGCGACGCCAACCTGCGCCGGCGCAGTGGCGTGTTGCGCCATGCGGTGGCGTGTGGCGGCGTAGCGCGCGCGCGCCCGCGCCCACCCCGCCATGAAGACTACGCCGACTGCTTGGCTCGGTTAGTTTTGCAAATACACGCGGGCGGTGGTTAAAACTGCTAATACGCTGTGCAAATCGGCCGTATCGGCAAAAAATTCCAGAAAGGCAGGGATTCGAATCAAATCACTGGAGCGTCCACGAATCATTACAATAAATAAAATAAATAGTACTTTGCAAAGAAAAGTTGCAGCGCATGTAGTTTGACATTGTTGTTACTTTTAATCGGCTTTGTTTATTATTTTAAGATATAATCTCCTTGTTTATTGTTTTAATATAGGATATATTAACTAATTCATAACCACATTTTTAAGACGTTTTTACCTGAATTGGTAAAAATTCGATAACATTAGGTAGCACAACACAATAAGACCAAACTAGCCCTTACAATAAGGAGAAGGCAAAGTAATTTTTCTGATAGGTTCAAATTTAATCTTGTGGCAACATCCTAGCTAGCCAGCCAACTTTGGTGGTAAAACTGAGGACAAAAGAATTTTTTACCTGCTACTCTGCTAGTGCTTATTATGTACAACGCTTACTCTTACAAATGAAGTAACATTATCCTCTAATTATATTGGTGAAGAGAGATTAAACTAGAAGCAAGGGCATCATAGTAATTTTTTATCGTTCAGTACAACCTTTCATATGCTGGTTACATATAATTCCATGTGCTAGAGCTAATAAGCACCTAAAAACTATGACAGTGACCACGTCAAGAATGATGGTAGCCATTATGGTATCAAGGACTGATATTAGGCCCTTGAAGACCTACCGGGATCAAGCTAAAGGGCAGTGAACCTCTCTAGGAACTGCTGTTGTGAAGGCCTTGGAAGTTGGAAGGTATGTCGATTTGATTCCTTTCGTGCCCAATTTACACCTTGGGTAATTGATAATCCTTCAAGTCCAGGAACCAAACAACCCCCAAATCTTTTGTGAGGAGATCCTTCACATGAGGACTGAAAAGAAGCCATCCGATTACAAACTACCCTCTGTAATCAAGATCATATAATCTGGCAACTGTCAGTATGGTCTGATAAATGAGGACCTTCCGAAAGTTGCTTCTTCTTGGTACTAGAGGTAGCCAGTACCATGGAGGCCCCATCTAGCAACACGCTGGTGTGTCTCTCAAGGAGCTGCAGGGTGGTGTCCATCCTGTAACAAGAAGCAACATTTTACATTTTAACCTCTTGACTGGGGGTGCAAATGAAAGGACAAAAAGTTCACCTCTGGTTTTAACTTACGTAAAGGAAGGAAGAAAAAATGTCGACAAATATGCCTTGGCACTGTGAGAATATCATCATCAAGTTACAAGCTAGAAGCTAAATGCAATTATTGGATAAGAACATGAACAAGATGGATGTGGTGGGAACCAGCAAAGACTAGGCTTTTAAACTTTCTTGATGTGATATATAAATAAGCATATATGTAATGCACATGTACCAAACAAGCTTAAATGCATTTACACCTTCTATTTATGGAGGGCCCCTGAGGTGTGGTGTGAATGATGGGGGCAAAGATATTCTGAGAGATGGTTAGGCTAATTTATCATCTAATTGATACAGGGAATGATATGCAACACCCTGAGAGTGCCCCAGGCAACCTTGAAATTTCACTTTATTGTAAAAAAGCTGATTTCCCATAAAGAAAATTACCTTCTGAAATGAGTTTATGCAGGCTTCATCCCTGAGTTTCCAAACTGCAAAAAGGTGGCCCCTGTTGTTCAGAAACAACACAAATGAAACGGGCATTGCCGAAACTGCATGGAGCTAGAATGGGGGACCTGTGTATGTTCCTGCAACAAGGAAGTCTCAACAGCCCATCACTCAGCAGGCAAAGCCGCAGCAACATGTGGGGCCAAGGAACATACTCATGGACAATGTGCCAGTCACGTATTGCCAGGGACCAAACGGTATTATAGGGCTTTCATGTGTGGATACATGTCTAAACTCAAGGATCTCAATCATTGGAGGGTATCTGTAACACTCCGGTCTAACATTGAGCCCGGAATGCCACTCAACTACATCAATTACTAATTTAAACCATACATTACAATAGATTCCAGCAAGCATATCAAGATTAAAAATCATCCACGGGTCAAAATAGAAAATATTAAATACAACTAAACTGTATAAGAATCAACATGCTAGATAGCAATACTAAATAAAGAAGAAATAGGTAATAAACAGTCTAATGAATGAATAAACATGTTCTAACCAATCACCTAGGATTATTCAATAATTATCAAGTCCTAAAAAGAATAAATCATCATACTATATTAAAAGTTCTCATGGCCATGTAATAAAGTATTTGAAGTGAGTACAATTATTCCATGTCCACTATCCCTTCCCATGCGAGATGCGGTCACCGCCCACCTAAAACAATAATAAAGCAAAGATGAGTTCACGACTCAACAAGTATAAGATACAACTGTAAATACATAAGTTCATTAAACATTTAATGCATTATCATAAATCTCATACTTCTCGTTCTCAATTCTCATCAATATCTTTCTCTTGATGCACCTCTTTCAGCTGATACCGGTATAGTGAAATGTTCATCCATCGGTGACATACTTTTTCTCCCCTACCTTCTTGAGGGTGGGGTCGCTAGTTCCATAGGATTTTAACATGGGGCATACCGATTAGCCATAATCATGTCAGTACTCACCGCCAGGGATCCAAAACCATTCGGGAAATCCCGTCACGGCCGGAAAAAAACAACGGTTTCACGGTGAATCGGAATTTCAGAAAAATCCGGACGAAATTCGCTTGAATTTGCTTAAAAACCAACCGAAATTTGAAATTTGAATTTGCGAAACCGGAAAAAATCGCCCGGGATTTTGGATCGACCCCCTATTTCGAATCATGGGATTCACGCCACGGATTTCTATCTATGCTCACCGCCCTGCCCCTTATGCAACTGAATGATGCAATAATTCATTTATCTTTAACAACTTTACCATGTCATCCTGATGGTAATTGCATCAACATATCATAATTACAATTAAGCAATACTAATCTCACCATGTCATTCCCATGGTAGTTGCATCATTATCACAATCTTACACTTTTCATCAATTATGGTAAATAAATAACTTATCAAAACATAATAAATTCTCATGGTAATAAATCAACAAGACAACGACAACCACCCGTTGTTCACCATTATACTAAACACTTGCCTATTTAGCTTCTAGGAGTCGGATGATGCAAAGACGGCAAACCGCTTGAGGCAACACTCCCTGGACACACAATTGACATACATTCAAAACATATCAAATCACAGCACCAAAACATCACACCTTGCCCTAGCATGGTTACACAAAAATGACCCAATTACTTGATTCTACAAGTCGCCTTACCCACTGTCCCAGTAATAAAAAATGCTCTAACTTTTACATCTAAACCCCAAATCCAGCAAACTAAGACTTTCTAGAATCCTCATGAAATTGCCTACAATTTTCTAGTTACGGCGAACTCCTGAATTCCCCATTTCTTTCCCCAAAGCGGTCCCAAAATCTATCAAGACAGCCCGCTTCACATTTTCATATCTTTTTACATAAAACCTGAAAAACAGTGGACGATACCATTTTCAAATCTACTCAAAATTTCCTAGCTAATTCAAGATCACCAAAATTTACTTTTTTAATTTATTAAGTGAAAACAGATCATCTACACAACATCTGCCAACAACGTCCGATTTCTGGACAACAACCTTTCCGAGGCCGTAATGTTTCGTTTGCTAGTGTTCAAGACCTTCATGGAAAGTTAACGAAATTATATACGACTTTTCTAATTGGACGAAACCCTGAATCCAACCAGAAATACCCTTAATTATCCCACAAGGCTCTGCATCACAACTCGACGAACTAAAGCGGAATGTCATCTACTCTTCCTATTGACCAAACGTCCTACAGATAGAACAGCGACTAAACTAGGACAATCTAAAGGGTTTTCGATAGTTACCCTTGAAGATCATGATAAAGATTACAAATTTCCCGCGAAAACTTCTCTCCTTCCCTTCTTCCTTTTCCCAACCTTGGTCAGCATCAGCACCAGCAGCACAGCCAGTCAGCCATGCATGCAGTAAATCTTGCGCAGCAACAACTGTCTTTTCTTCTCTCTCTCTCTCTTTCTCCCTCTCACTGTTGCAAGCATCATCTTCGTGTGCAAAGCAAGCCAGCATGCAAGCAATTGTCTAGCAGCGGCAGCGGCAGCGTGTGCATGCAGCGATCAAGCATAAGTTCCGCAAGCTTGCACATGCACATGAAGGGCTAGCTAGTTGCGGCAGCCAGCAACGCAACGGCGGCAGCAGGGGCAGTGCCGCATGGCGGCAGCAGGCAGGCACGCTAGCGGCAGGAAGCAGCATGCAGGGACGCTAGCGGCAGGAAGCAGCGGCAACCAGGCGACAATCAGGCGACGGCGTGAGGCAAGCAGGGAGCAAGGCTGACGGCTAGGTTTTTGGGGAGGCCGCCCCTCCTCTTATGGGCCGGCCAGCCCCTTGTGCCAAGGAAAGCAGAGGACTTCGGCCCAAGTTCTAATCCCTCTCCCAAATTCTGAAATTCCCTTTTGAAATCCCTTTAAATCCTGTTTCTAATTCATTTAATCCCGAATATTACAGTATCACTAACATGATAAAAGTATAAAGATGACATTGCTCATTTCAGTAATTCACATGGCCTGCAAACTGACTTGATTGGAGATGTGCTGTCGATAGATGGTTAATGGTGTGGCACAGTGAACTTCGAGCGATTGCAGGTCGCTTGCATTTGATACATATGATCAAGAGCAATCGGCCAAGATGCATTTGGGGTTCTTTCCAGCTGGCACCACTTTAGCTTATCAGTATTTGGACACAAAAAGGATATGAGATTTCATCTTCAGGTTAGGATAGCTCAGCTTCACCACTATCATTTCTGCAAGCAGCATGAAGCAAGGTTAGCATTAGATGTGAGTATGTGACAACTGACAACACATGTACGGGGCGATAACCTGCGGAAACATTCAGCAATAAACATTGGGTTTGATGGTGCATATAAAGATATTACAGTTGAATGATGTTTAAATCACTGGGATAAATAAACTCATAGTGAAGATGACACTTCAAAGAGTAGCAAATGCACATGGAGATGGAACCCCAATTAGGTGCAAAGAGTACGAAATGTCCAGAATCAGCTTGACATGGTTGTTAAAGCGGAAAATCTGTACACTGATACTATGTAGCTTCTATGAAAATATCTAGGGCCGCCATGGACCACATCTATTTATTGGCCAACTAGGCTTCCTGTCATTTGGACCTAAAGGCAAACTCCAAGATTGGAAAACTGTACTCCATAATCAAGTATAACAGAAACTCAAGTAACAATGAAATTTGAAACTTTGTTTTTTAAGGATGACTGTATGAACAATTAACAATAACATCAGTAAGATTTGAACTTGGTGGAAAGAGCTAAACAAGATACCTGGGGCAGTTGGAATTTTGAGAAACTTCACGAGATAAATAATGAAAGCAAATCGCACAAACAAATGTTTGAGGAGCCATATACCTACTGAACTCATGTCTCATGGCTTCAGTCTTGCAAGCCATAATAAGCACAAATGGGATTATCTGAAACGAAGTCAATGTTCAAATAGCACAAAGCAGATATATTTTCTGTCTTTAAATTCCTAGATCCTATTGAGATTTGTGGATCCCTCCATATGTTGAGCATAACAAAACACATGATTAGTCATTCGATGGAGGTTTAGAATACGGTTTAACGGTTCACACTAAGAGCATGTTTGGAAAGGGGCTTCGGATCCAAATCCATAGGATTTATTTCACAGTTGAACTAAATCCTAAAAATTCCTAGAGTAATCCCCCTCTTCCAAACAGGCCCTAGGTCAAAACCAAGAATGTAATGGACAAAACTACAGCAAGAATTACAGAAAGCAGACTCACGCAATACATAGTAATAGGTAAAGATTGGACGAAATATATGAACAATAAAAACCACAATTTACATTTCCAACAGTGCAAGTTAAACTGATCTGGTGACTGATGAAAAGTTTAAATATTAAAAGGAAAAATCCCTTCAATGCAGGTTAATACAAAACAAGTTCTTAATTTTTATACCGACAAGGCCAAACAAAACGGCTTACCCTAACTGCATAATGAATGTGATGAGTATTAATATTTTCTTTTTGGAAGAATATGGGATTATTATTGTGTGTACTGTGTAGTGAACATGAACTTGATTGTTATTTCATCCATGATGTATGCAAGAGAACTGCCCTTGAGCTAGTATACATTGCCTACTTAATTGTTTCTTGAAAAATTTCAGAACCAATTTCACATGCAGCACCAGGATCCCCCAGGATAAGCTGGAAAGCATCTTTTTAACCTACTCCTGCAGCCTTGGAATTCAGTTGGTCTGTGTATTCTTAACAATTGCAATCCAACATATCATATGATAAAAGGATGTTTTTACATTATAGCATGTTGTTGGTGTAAAAACCAAACACAAATGAGGGAGTGGACGTCGGCTGTCTGACGGGTCATCATCCACGAGAGTAAAAAATGACACGGAGATTTATACAGATTCGGAAGTCCGAGAGGACCACCTTACTCCTATTGGTGAGCCAATGGAGGGTTACCAACGGGGAGGGAGCCCCCGAGGGCTCACCATTTTTAATATGCTTCTTTATTGCTCAAGAGAGAGCCCCCCTTCAAATGAGAAATATATGGGGTATTTATAGGCTTTTGGGCTTGTACAAATAACGGGAATACCCCTTAGTGAGATAACTAGGCTATGAGTGCAAGTGGGGGTATTATAGTCTTTTCTAAGCAATTACATTTTTTGATCCGTTAAGTAGGTGTTAACTTAGTGGGGTGGGTCCCACTGGTAAGGGGATGAAATATTCTTCCAACATACCGATTAATCTGAAACATTAGTTTTTCAATAAACTTTGGATAATAAGTATTGAACCTACCGTAGCTTCAAATATTTTTATCAGCTCCTTGTTTTTCTCTGAGCCACAAAAACAGATGCTCTTAATTTGTTGCTGAACAAACAAGGCAAGTAAAAACCCTGGGTGCAATTTAACTGAAGATCCAATAATAAATTAACAATATGAATCCATGGTGACGTAATAAAAAATTAAAATATGACCAAATCAGACTGTAGGTGATGGCAGCTCAGAAGATATTTAGTTATAAGAAAAGCATTCCTTATCCCAGTGGGAACTGGGATCTGGGAACCAGCCGATCACTGCAAGAACTCAAACCCTGCTGACGAAGTATTTGATAATAGGACCATTCTTCCATGTTTCAAACGCAAATATTTAAAATTTATTGGGGAAAGAAAAGAAAAGTGCAAAAACTTGCTGATCTACCATATTTCATCAGAAATGGTGTTCCAAACTGGGGCGCTAACTGCTAAAGTTAATCTCCATGGTGTTTTGGCCAGACGTAACAGCGCATTATTGGCAATGACCAGTTGGGTGCTGGTGCCTGTCAGTTGTCACCCAAAGTAACTGCTGAAAGACTTGACTTAGCTATGACAGAGAAGAGTTGAGTGACCTCATCATAATTATCAGGGAGACTATTGCCTACAGAGAAATAAGCATTAAAAGTGCTCCTCCTTAAGTTTGCATTAAAAAATCCACTCAAGTAGTCTAAATAGCAGACTACCAGGCTTGGAACACTTCTCCCTGTTTCTTATGTAAGTAAGTTAAGACAAATTCACCACATTATCGAAATATCTTTAGTAATCAAAACTGTAAAGCATTTGCTAACAAAATATAGTATTCAACTATGCCAGAAGAGTCTTTTCATTACAAGATTGCATCTTAATGTCTTATTGATCTTTCAAAACATGCAACTTCAAAAGGTATTTATCTTCTTTTGTTTGGTACTTCTGTGGTGCAGTGGACTACTCCAACAATTTAATCACATAAAACTAATTTCATGTGTAATTAAAATACATCACATAACTCATGTTATATCAAGTAATTGCAGTTGTTGAACAAAATGTTGCACCAAGAAAAGCCTCAAATGTAGTAAAAATAATAATATGACAAATGAGAAACCATAACTGGAAATTGTGTATATATCAGAGTATAGTTGTCAAAAGATAAAACATTTTCAGATTCAGAATCCACTCACATTTTTATTAGAGGAGAGAGAGACACTCTGCATCACTTCTGCAACATTTTAGTTCTTGACACAAAAAAACAGTAAGTCGATCCGAAATCTGGTACATTATCATCAGGTCCAACTGTACAACAGTTATCACTGCAACATAAGTTTCCAAATATATGTACAAATAAACATCAATAGTGTAGCTCGCGGCATGTTTACTAACACGGGTAAGCTAGATACAACTGCACCATTTTGCATAATAAGGCATGTATACCACTGAAACAATGTGGAGTCTTTCAATTCCAATAGTTTCGGCTGTTGTAAAAATACTAGTGTCAGCAAAATTGGCCCTACCATTTCATTTCATATTCAGTAATCAGTAGCCCTTGTGGGTCTCTGTGACAATATCGTTCAGTAAGTCCTATTAGCACGAGGTTGAGTTCTTGGTGTGTTTTTCCTCAAAAAAGAAATTCTTGACATACTTCTTTTGCTGTATGGTTCAGGTAAGTTGATGAACTGTACCTCCAGATTTGTGCAAAATCAGTTTTCAGCCAACGGAGACATGACTGCTAGCTGCTTCTTTCCTGAGACCCTTGTCCATTATAACCCTCCTTGACTCATCTGATTCAGACCATTGTCCAACAGCAGCATGAAAATTTGATATTAATACATGATTTCCAGGATTTTTGGGTCAACCTCCAGAAGATGCACAGCTACCTTGTTGCCTCTCACTACATCCATGTTAGCTCTACATGCGTTCAACATAGCCACACATATGGCACCGGAAACCTCATTTTGGTTTGCACTTAAACTACAGTAGAGATCCCATGCCTTGTCAATCTGGCCTGCACGACCTAACAGGTCAATAAAACATGCGTAGTGCTCTGGTCCTGGATCAATCCCATACTTGCTTTTCATCAAATGTAACTTGGCTCGGCCTTCATCCACAAGACCAGAGTGTCCGCAAGCTGAGAGAACAGCAAGAAATGTAATGGCATTTGGCAAGACCATGGGTACAGCTTTCTCCATACTCTTAAACAAATCCAAAGCCTCTTCACCATGCCCATGGCGACTGTAAGCATCAATCATACTGGACCAGCAAACCACATTTCTGCCGGCCATCCGATCAAACACCAAACGTGCAGCCATTGTCCGCCCACACTTTGCATACATGTCAATAAGTGCATTGCACAGGACAGTCTCTGAATCAAACCCACAACGGAGAGCTTTGCAATGCACCTGCATACCATACGCCAAATTCGCTGTTGCTGAGCAGGCTGTGAGAACGCATGTCAATGCAATTCCATTGAGGTCAATACCCCCCAGCATCAAGAAAGCCTCCCTAAACCGGCCATTCTCCACACAACCTGAAAGGACAGCGTTGTAGAACGCAGCGTCCTTTGGGCAGTCCGTGTGCGTAAACACTCTCATGGCCTCCTCAACAAGGCCGCAACTCATATAGAGATCAATAAGTGCCGTGGCCATAATGACATCGCCGTAGCACGCAATAACGCTCCGCGCGTGGACCTGGAAGCCGGGGCGGAGGGCGCGGGACGCGGCGCAGGCCTTCAGCATGGTGCAGAGGGTGGCGGCCGTGGGCACGAACCCCGCGGCGGCCATACCGCGGAAGGCTTCCGCGGCGGCGGCGGGGCGCGCGTGGCGGACGAGACACCCAAGGAGCGCGTTCCAGGTGACGGCGTCACGCGCGGGCATTTCGTCGAACAGGCGGGACGCGGCGCCGGGGAGGCCGGCGTTGGCGTAGGCTGTGAGCAGGGCGGTGGCCGGGATGGGGCCGGAGAGGAATGAAGACTTGAGAAGGGTGGCGTGCACAGCAGGGGAGTGGGAGGGGTGAGAGGAGAGGCGGCGGAGCAGGGCGGAGAGCGGCGGCGGGCGCGGGAACCACATGGGGCATTTCCTCGAACCAACGGCGGGCGGCGCCGAAAAGCAGAGCAGCAGGGTGTTCATATAGATACAGAGATGTACTCCCCTACATTCCATGATCCATCACAGCCATCGATCCAAAAAGAGTGGCCGAGATCGAGGCGGGAGGGACAACAGTATATCCCCACACTACATTTACAGCCTGCTGGATGGTACATTACCACCACTATTAATTCCTGGTGGATTCCGCCGCAGCCCGCCAGGCCACGTCGCTCGAAAAACTTCTGCCCGTCGGATGAGCGCCGGATGCCTGGGATCGCGGGCGAGAAGAGCCTGCGTTTCGGGCGTTTCTCACGTGGCTGCTGGGACGTGTTAAGAAACCGGACTCAGGACTCTGAGAGTACTGGCCCAGTACGGGCCCATGACCGGAGAGTCCTGGCCTAGTTGAACTCCTCATCTCGTAGTCTATAAATAGAGGGTCTCCCTCTCTCATTGTAACCCTGATTATTTCCGAAGCAATAAAGCGAAGCCTGAAGTCCTCTCATATCTCTGTGTTCAATCTACTGTTGTGTTCTTGATTCGTTCTTACGATTCTGCATATTGTATACGAGGTACCCGTTCGGACTGGACTCGCCAGCGACGGTTACTCAACACGTTATCAGCACGATCGACTCTCCTCGCATCGAAAGGTAACCGTCGAATAACGACACTCGTAGATTGAATCGTTTTTCTATATTACTTTCGATTCTGCAAATTTGGCTTTCTAGATTAGTTTTCTACGGTGCAAATTTGTTCTAATCTACTGCGAGCTGACTTGAAGTCGCTGGCACAATGCCGATCGGTGGATTGCATGAAAGATCCGATGTCGATTATACCGTAGATTGAAATTGCAAAAACGTTCTAATCTACCGCGAGTCGACTCGAAGTCGCCGAAGGTAATTGCACGAACAAAAAATTGCATCACATGAACAGTGCTCATCTTATGAACAGTAATCGCATGTGTTAATCACACATAAACAGTAAAAAAACACCCATCGGCCAGCAGCCGGCCCACGCACTGGCCCACGAACGGGCACCCGCCGACCACTAGCACGGCCTTGGAGCCGCGCGGCCGATCTCCACGCCCGGCGCCCCACCACCGACTGCAGCCGTGCGTTGTACCCCAACACTGCCGCTTCACCCACTGGCCGCTCGCATGACGCCGCCCGCACGCCTCACCCCCGCCGAAGCCACATCACGAGAAGAAAGGAAAAAAGGGAGGGGGCGCACGGCACCGCCGGTTGCCGCTCGCAGCCATGCCTTAGCTTCCGGCCGCCCTCCAAGATCGCGCGCCCCAGACGGGGGCTTGGCCCGCCCGAGCTCCACGCTGGTGGTCCGCCGGACCGAAGGGGAGAGACCGGCGACCATGGCGCGCCGCTTGAAGGCATCATGCCCGGCCGCGCCAGAAGCGCCGCTGGTCCGCCGCCGATAGCGCCGCCGCCCGAGCTCAAGTCCGCGGCCGCTCGCCGCGACGGCAATGCCCGTGATGCGCCACCGCTGCCTCGGCCATGGCCAGCAAGACCGCCACCACGCCTGCACACTGAACGGCCGCCTCGCAGCCGCCTCCATCCCCCAAACCGCCGTCTCGGTGCACTGCCCCGGCGCCGCCTGCTCAGCGGCTCGCCCGCCGCCACCAGGCCGAAAGCGCGCCTCGGCGGCTCGCGCGCGTTGCCGCGCCGAAGGCGCGCCGAGTGCGAGCTCCGATTCGGAGCCGGCCCAAGAAGCGGCGCAGAGGCTCGGCCATGTTCGAGAGGAACTCATGGGTAGGGAAACCCTACCCCCGAGTCCCCTGCTGGTTTCTTATCAAGAAACGGACGACACTTAAAAGGCCTACCAGATAACCGACGAAAAAGGAAAACAAAAGAAAAACGAAAAGAAAAAAATAGGGCCGTTTTGCAAAAAGGCCCTCAGGTTTTCCGTAAATTGCGCGAAATTTTCTCAGAATTGAATTTTTCACGTTTTAGCCCCTAACAATTGCAGAATTCGCCGAAAATTCATATTCCAGCAGAAAAGAGCTCTGGGAATTCAATTCTTGAATCAGTTTTTGCATTTGAAGCATATTTCACCTTGTTATTATTATTTCTATGTAATTTATTTATTATATTTACTGTTTTGATTATTTGTGATTATTAATATTGCTTTTAATCACTGAAAATAGCAGTAAATCATGAAAATGCATAAAAAAATACAGAATCACGAACTAGGAGTTCGAAGAGCATTATAAGAATTTTGCAACCATTTTATGGAAATTACCAAATGAGAATCTTATGAACTTTTGCATGAATATGAAAAATAACTGACATCACGAACCAGGAGTTCGAAGAACTGACCCGGCATGGCCAGAATTTATACAATCTCCAAGTATGTCATAATGTAATCACGGATGAGCAGAAGATTGAAAAGA
Organism: Hsuehochloa calcarea; assembly: GCA_036346395.1. NCBI lineage: Eukaryota > Viridiplantae > Streptophyta > Magnoliopsida > Poales > Poaceae > Hsuehochloa > Hsuehochloa calcarea. The sequence continues at coordinate 33,134,879 of CM070594.1, forward strand.
CCATCTCTACCTTTACCCGAATGCGGTGCAATCCGCACGCAGTTATTGTCAAAATGGCTACAAGTAGTATGCCGCAGTGATTGACATCATGAAAATTGCGAAAGCTCAAGATGATGTTCTAAGGAAGAACTACATTCACGACCACCTAGTAGCAATATTGGCCATGAAGCCAATACTAGCACTACATAAGGTGATGAAGCCTCTCACGAAGGAGAAGGGCAAGAAGGGTAAGGTCGTGAGTCGCACGTAATTGGTGTTTTACAGTTGTTGAGGATTAAAATATTCATATATTATCTTAATATATGATAAAGACCATACGTCCTCGTGGTCGTAACTTCTAAGACCACCGACCTAACTGGTCGTAGGTATTACGGAAGTTATATAATAAATACCCTGGTCGGACAAAGTTCTAAACCTAGTTCACGACCAGGTAAGTGCTCGTAAAGCTATGAACAGGCGTCTGGGTCGAGTCTCCGACCACGCCACTCACTATGTGATGAATGAACCACGTGTTTCATATTCCGCATAATGCAACACTATCACGGTTGATGATTTAACGTCTCCTAAATCATTAACCGCATAGCGGTTGACACCTTCACCAACTGTCTCTACAATTGGTAGAACCGTTAAACTGCCACCTCTTTCCGACCAGACGCGTCGCTCCCCAACGGGTGTCTCCTCGTGAGATAACTGCCACCGCTTCATCAAGTACTTAAGGAGGACCATAGAAGGCCGGAGAGAGAGGTACAAAACAACAGCACAGACAGAACAACAGCACAAGCAGAAGACATCAAGCAAGACATAGCAAAGTGTTGTGTTTTTAGATACTCCCAGTGTTTGTAATTGTGAGTTCATAGCAATAACGAGCAAGTTAGATCCACTCCTAGGAGTCACGCATATTTTTCCTCTTTTCATTTATATATTCATAAGATCGGCGATTTGATCGTCGACAGCTGGCGCCGTCCGTGGGGAAGATAGTGCAAAATTTCTGAAGAGGTTCTTTGCTCAACTCATCCTTTTTCTTCATATTCATAATTGCAAGTATGGCAGGAACATGGGATGAGGAGAATTGGTTCGACTTGGATGACTACTCCAACCTTGACATGGAAACCTGCATCCAAGCCATGCAACATGGGGAATCTTCGTCCTCCTCCGATGGTTCGCAAGTCGCTGACGACAGTGAACTTGAGCGGATGGATGAAGTTACAACGTTGCGCCAAGAGGCGCTCGAGGAACGGTCGTTCGACCAGCCGACGTCCAATGTTTTTCCAAGCCCGTTTTCCGACCGCAAAAAGGTGACAACACCTCAGCCCCACAACCCGAGGGTCAATATACCCTTGACACAATCATGGCTGACAGGTATTCACCAACGGCCTCTGAAAATTCCAGGGACCAACCGACATCTGGTAACGGTGTCGATGAGACCCTCACCGGTAATGGGCCGAGTGGGGACGATAAGACTCAGTATCCGATCGGCAATCCGCCGAATCAGGCTGAGCCCGCCACGAAGACCTCAGGAGGTTCTCATCTCCGACCGGTCTCCATCGTGGAAGTCTCTGGTAGAAGCACTAAGAAGTTCTCCACTAGTCACAGTGGAAGCTCCTCAGAAGATCGTTGCTGGAAGCATGAGGTCAACACGATCAGAAATGCTGATCGTGATGCCACCCACAGTCCTGCACACCCTACCTCGCCACCACCTGCTAATGGAGATGGCGCGGGCAATCAAGCACCACCTGCTAATGGAGATGGCGCGGGCAATCAAGCACCACCTACCAGAGGCAACGGAGCTGATGGACGTCCATCAGCTAATACGCGTGGTGCAGCTCCACCAAGGATGACAGGCATGACGGAGTTAGGCCAAAGGTCCAGAGGAACTTCGGGTCTCCAAACACCAACATCTTCGATGAATCCTCTGAGACCTTCGTAATAGCTCGTAACTTGTGTCGATTTAAGATATTCTTAATAATATCGACTCGCCCCGGCCAAGCTCCGGCTTTACCCAATTGGTGGAGCAGTATCGGAAATTCTTCAACGAACCATGCGGCGCACGGAAGCGCAGGGGCAAAGGATGTCACAAAGTCTAACGGTGACTTTGCCTCGGCGCTCCTCCTCAAGAGAGGGCGCATGGTCACCATCGGCACCTAGACCTCCTCGACGATTCCGACCAAGAGGTCATGAAGGAAGAAGGTTGTTTCAACAACGACCTCTTCCCTAGCCAAGGAGAGCACTTGCTTGGCCCGATGATCTCCGCCATCATCCGAACCATGCTAATGGTCAAAGACGCCATGATAACGCTCGCGATCGGATCGGACGACGGAGCCTCGGCTGCTCAAATAGAAGAAACCGATCTCCCATCGATCATAATCCGCACCTTTCCAAGAAGGCGCTATGAATCGCCATGTGTTGTCGAGCCTTTTTCGCAGGGCTCCAAGTCGCACGCTGGTCTAATGGGTTCCGACCTGCCAACATAGATAAATTCGATGGATCTCAAAATCCATTAGAGTTTCTACAGATATATACCACTGCCATCAGAGCTGCTGGTGGTGATCAAAACGTGATGGCTAATTATTTGCCCACTTGCTCGAAGGATCTCGCCGGCCTTGGTTGCTTAACCAACCTGGTCGGATCTATTTATACTTGGGAACAACTCTGCGATCTATTGATTGTGAATTTCCAGGGTACGTGCGATCGCCCTGGAAAGGAGGATGATCTTCATCGAACTAGGTAAGAACCAAAGGAAACTCTCCGTCAGTACATCAAGAGGTTCACCAGTTCAAATTTATTCCGTAGATTGCGTAATCTTCCGTGATTCGTGCATTCAAGGCAGTTTAAGGAATCGCGTTTATGGAGGACATCGCTATGAATCCTCCACGAACAACCGCGAACTCTTTGACATGGTCGATAAGTATGCGCCGCTAGTGAGGCGGTTGAATGGAATGAAGCCATTGATCGAAAAGATAAAATCCTCAACCTGGCCTTGAGAAGTCAGAAAAGAATCCCAAGAAGGTTTCCAAGAAGAAGAAGAAGCACCGCAAAATGGGCACCAAGGAAGTCCTAGCGGTTCCGGATAAACCGTTCAAGGGTAAGAAGGACTATACCGGTCGGGGCAAAGCCAAAGTTCCGACCGATAGCCATAATAAAGGTAAGAAGTGGTGTCCACTTCACCAACAGGCAGGGCATGACTTGCGCACCTGTCGTGTTTGGCAAAAGAAGCTGGAGGATTTCTATGCAGGTAAAGGCCCACTTCCCGCAATCCAGGAGTTGGGGGAAACAAGTTTCAAAAAGGACAAGGATGGCAACGAAGAGATGGAGTACCAGGAGCCTCAGCGTACGGTCAATATGATCTTTGGAGGTTCTTCTTCATACGACTCACGCCGTCATCTGAAAGCCATGGAGCGAGAGGTCAACCTATCGGAACCTTCGATCATCACCAAACCATCAAGGTGGTTGACATCGTGATCTCCTTCAAAGCAAAGAAGATTGCCTCGTCTCATCAACTCGACCGGATATGCAGGTTCCTAGATCAAAGGTAAAACCGGTGAAATACGCCTTTCATGGTATAGTTCCTGGTTCTACCGCCAAACCGATAGGACAAGTATCTCATTTGCCACGCTCGGAAGCCCCGATAACTTCCGAACTAAAAGATTTCATTTGACGTGGTTGATTTCAAACCGCATATAATGGAATTCTTGGTCGTCCAAGATTAGCAAAATTCTTGATAGCCACGCACTCACGTATCAAAGTTTCAAAATGCCAGACCAAAAGGTGTGATCATGGTTCGTGGAGATCGCAAAATGGCATACGCATGTGATCGGAAGGTCTTTAGAATCGGTCGATGAGCTACCGACCGTAAATTCGACTCATCATCCGCATGCGTGTCAAGCACCTGCACTCCAAGATAACGCCCAAACCGTCCGACTGCACCAAAGAGGTTCCACTCGACAAAGGCACTCCTTCAGAAACGCCATGTTAAGCAATGATGGTGGATCCTCACCAAAGGTGCTGATCGGAGCAGGACTCAATCCTAAATAGGAAGAGTTGCTTGTCTCCTTCCTCCGAGCAAACAAGGATGTATTCGCATGGCAAGCGTCCGACATGCCCGAGTCCCTGTGGAGGTGATCGAGCACAAAGCTAGCGCCCACCGACAAAAATCCGGTCAAACATAAGCTCAGACGTTTTCGCGACCGACCGAAGGACGCCATCCACCGAGATTGACAAGCTCTTAAAGGTCGGATTCATTCGTGAAGTACATCACCCTCAATGGCTCGCTAATCCTCGTAATGGTTAGGAAGAGTAATGGGAAATGGAGGATGTGTATAGACTTCACGAGATCTTAATAAAGCTTGTCCGAAGGATGATTTTCCCTTCCTCGCATTGATCAACTTGTAGACTCTACCTCCAAAAGCGAAGTTATTAAGTTTTTAGATGCTTACTCGTGGTACCACCAGATTAGTATGAGTAAAGAAGATGAAGAGAAAACTTCCTTCATCACTCCATTTGGCACTTATCGTTATGTAAAGATGCCCTTTGGTCTCAAAAACGCGGTGCAACTTTTCAAAGATTAATGCAAAACCTTCACCCGCAAATAGGTCGAAATTTGGAAGCCTACGTTGATGACTTGGTAGTGAAAAGTGTCAACTCCGGCGACCATATGCTTGACCTTAAAGAGACTTTCAATAACTTGAGAAGACATAATCTCAAGTTGAATCCGGAGAAGTGTGTGTTCGGGGTTTCCGCTGGAAAGCTACACGGTTTTCTAGTTTCGGCTAGAGGTATCGAAGCAAACCCGGCGAAGATATCGCCATCCATCGATGCCCCGACCACGAAGAAGGAAGTCCAGAAGCTAACCGGTTGTATGGCAGCGCTAAGTCGTTTCATAGCCATGTTAGGGGAAAAGGGACTACCTTTCTTCAAACTTCTTCGGAAACATGGAAGTTTCAAGCGGACGACGGAAGCGAATGATGCCTTTGAAAAGCTCAAAGAGTACCTTACGAGTACCCCGATCTTAGTTTCTCCAAGACCAGGGGAAACACTGTTGATTTACATGGCTGCAACGCCACAAGTCGTCGGTGGTAATCGGTCGAGAACGTGAAAACGCCCAACGATCGGTGTATTACGAAGTTAAGTCTTACATGGGTCAAAGGAAAGATACCCACAGTGCAAGTTGCTTTATAGTCTCCTTATGGCTTCAAGGAAACTAAGGTATTACTTTGTGCCCACAAAGTGGTCGTGTTTCATCGGATATCCCTTAGGTCAAGTCCTTGGAAATAGGTAATCATCGTGATTTAATAGCAAAATGGGCGGTGGAACTAGGGACGCTCGAATTCTATTTCATCTCACGAACACCATAAAGTCTCGTGCAATAGCGTAATTCATTGCCGAGTGGACAAACCGGAATATAAGCGTGGACCTCAAGACGAGCACCACGACGAGTGGACAATGTACTTTGACGGTTCCTTAATGCTTAAAGGATCGGGGTCGAGTCGCCTTGATATCTCCTACCGGCGAACACATCAAGTATGCCAGTCGCTTTAACTTTCCCGCTACAAACAATGTGGCGGAGTACGAAGGTTTGTTTGGCAGAATTGAGCAAATTGCTCGCTCGGATTCGCAAATTGCTAGTGAAAGGCGATTCTCAACTCGTAGCGAATCAAGTAGGGAAAGAGTACCAATGCTCGAGTACCAAGATGTCTTCCTATCCGCGGAAGTACGGAAATTCAAAAGCACTTCTTCGGTTTCAGATCCAACATATTCCTAGAAAGGAGAACTTTCTAGCAGATCGCTTGGCACGGATGGCCTCTAGTAGGTCAACCGTCCCACGGAGTTTTTCTCGAGCAACTCGATTCACCCTCGGAGTCGAGCATTCCGAGAACAATGATAGTTTACATCAGTCAATCCTATTGACTCGATAACTTAGATGCTCCATGATTGGTGACGATCAAGGTAGAGATCGATGACATCGATCTACAATTATCTTCAAGATGATCTAATTCCTCAAGATGATGTAGAGGTCGATCGATAGCACGAAAGGCCAAATCATACACTCTAATCGAACGTATTTTGTATAAACGAGGATCTCATGGAGTGTTGATGAGATGCATATCTCAATCTACCGGCATTAGGTTGCTAACCAAATTCATGAAGGAGTCTGGAGCACATCATTCCTCTGTAACCCTGGCTCAGTAAAGCCTTCAGCAAGGATACTACTAGCCAATTGCACTTCATGATGCAAAAGAGCTCGTGACGGCGCGCATAATGTCGGGTTTTATAGCCGATAAGTACATCGGTGGCACAAGCTTTGCAAACAATCCTCTTTCTTGGCCTTTTGTAACATGGGGACTAGACATTCGGGACCATTCCCAAGAGCACCGGGGGCAATTCAATTTCGTCATCATGATTGACACGTTTACAAAATGGATCGAAGCGAGCCGCTTGTAAAGTTACAACTGAAGCCGCTAAGAGGTTCATAACAAAAATGTGATTACACGATTTGGTGTACCCAACAGATCATCATCGATAATGGTACCCAGCTTCTCAAAGAATTTTCGTGAATTCGCAAGAACTAGGAATCAAAATCCATTTCGCTCGTGGCTCATCCACGAGCAATGGAGCAATGAGCGCGCCAATGGTATCCTAATACAGGGATAAAACGCCGAGTATTCGATCGCTTAATAAAACGGTCGTGGGCTTGGGTTCAAGAACTTCCTTCGCTTTATAGGTCGTCAGGACCACGATCACCGTAAGGCGACCGGTGAAACACCTTTCTTTTAGTTTATGGGGCCGAAGCTATGCTTCCTCCGTAATTAAAAATTGGCTCGCCGAACCGATTGTTTTAACTTAGCAATCGGGAAGAACATCGACTCGACGACATCAATTTCCTTGAAGAACGCATTTAAACCAAGCCTTGATCGCTCGATATCTACCAACAAGCCATGCGAAGGTACTACAATCGTAAGGTGCAACCTCGCAACCTAGTCAGAGGTGATCCGGTTCTCGTAAAAATTCAGAGCAAGCGGCGCAATAAACTCTCCCCTAAATGGGAAGGTCCTTAAACTGTGGTCGAAGTTACCCGACCAGGCTCAGTACGATTAGCCATGTCAGACGGCAGGGTTTTGTCGAATTCATGGAACATTGACCAATTGCGTAAGTTCTTTGTTTAATTTCTTTCATTTCATTTCGTTTAAATTCTTTTAAACATGATAATTAAATTTGGAGTAGCGAGTGATGTTATTTATATGACGTTGCCTAATCCTGGGTCGATGGCGATTCGTATGATCGGGATTATAAAGTGTTAGTTTATGTTTCAAAATTCTGTTCTACTCTTGTTTGGCTACTGGTCGGGACACGGAAAACCTCCTAGTCGAAGTCTCTCCTTTTCGCACGTGGTTCCGCCTAATCGAAGGAGCTTCCTAGCGACGGTCTTTTTCCTACGATCCTCGCTGCCAGTCGGACTAAGAGCATGAGCACGTCTTGCGAAATATATTTTATACCTTTATTTCCTAGCTAGGTTCATTCCTACCAGTATTGAGCATCGCATAGAAGTAAAACCACTTGTCTGCTTTTAACATGTGTTTTTCATGTTTCTTCCTCTTATCAAGGAGAATTCTTTATTTTTCCGACCATATGTTGTCTTAGTAAAGTACTTCGATCATTAAAAACAGATTTACAACTAGCCGAAACCTACACGGTTCCGACCATAAAGGTTTCCTAGTATTACGACGGTCAGTTTTTTACCGATCAGTACATACTTACAAGTAATGGTTGAGATTTGGATTTATATTCTTGGCCTCAGGTAGTACTATTATATAGTAAAGATCTTCTACTATATAATAGTCGGGGGCTAGGCAAGACATGAATTCACAAGTCGACCGGATGAATAAAAGAATTTTTTCTATTTTTTGATAAGAGAAAGGTAAGTCTTTACATTGTATGCAATGTTTTTTCCTGCAGCTAAACTACTAGAGAATGCCTAAGCTAACTACTGCTAGATGGAGATCCGACTTCCATCTCTTCTGCGACCTTTTCGCCTAGAGGTTTCATCTCGCGAGGATCCGATTTGCCTCTCATGTAAGCAGCTGAAATCCTCTTCGATGGCTTGAAGGTTAGTTGATGGGTCGGAAGCTTTCAGCTTTGCCAAAGAAAGACTGACTCCACAGGCAATAGACTCCTTAACGGAGTGGGCATAGTTCTCCCTAGTAGTCTTGAGCAAAACCTTGAGCTCTTCCAACAAAGAGCCTAGGAAGTTGACCTTCTCTATGGGGTCACTCAAGGAGGGCAAGCTTGATCCCGCGCCCATATCAAAAAGCATTTTGTTTAGCGAGGTGATTTTCTCATCCAAGCTAAGCATGAGAGCTGCCCCCTTATCCTGCTCAAATTCCAGAGCTTTCTTCACTCTGGTCAATGTTTGTTTTTGTTCTGCGTAGACAAAGCAAGTATTAAGTAAAAAGATTGGAAGACATACTAAGTCATGACTACGACCAGTCACCTTCCTCTCTCTTCTTGGAATCATCCAGAAGCTTTTTATTGCTGGTCGTCAAGACTTCGATCGACCGGTTTTAGCCTCAAGTTCTTCTTCAAGCTTTATTCTTCCGCCTTTTCACTAAAGCATCTTCTTTTATTTTCTAAATCTATCAAAAGAATTTTTGATAAGGGAGAATAAATAAAAGGAAAGTCTTAATGAGAAAAGAAGAGGAACTCTTACTCTATCTCGAGTGTTTTTCTTCTAATATCCTAACTCGCTTCTGCTAGTCCTCCGATCAGTAGCGAGGTTTTCAATCATATGTCGCATAAGTAGCATTTCTTCCATAAACCTTCTTGTGAACTTCGAGAAAGGTTATGGAGAGGATTGAAGACACTTACCCAATTATGACATCATTGTAATCGGTACAAATTTTATCGGGCCGCTGCGCCAAAGCGATCCGATATCCTCCCCAATAATCATCAAGTTCCTTACTCGCGGTAAATCGAGTTGAGAAAGGAAACTTGTTAGTTTTGGAGGGATGAACTTCAGGTACTGGAACCTGTGGAAGATCAGCAGTGGTCTCTACCTCCGTTGCCAGCATAGTGACTACTACGGGATCTAGCTCGGTTTCAGAGCGAGAGTTGGCTCGGGGCTCCTCCGACCACGCCATCCTCAAGATGTCCTACCGAGGAAGACAATGGCCAGACCACCTCCGATCGCTCGACTGTTGAATGCGACGTGGTCAAGCGACCAGGATTCAGCAGATCTGCACGAGAGAAACAGAAAGTTCAAATTCTACTTGGAATATACGAGGTATGTTTTTCATATAACAAATTGTACATACCTGGTTGTTTTCTTAGTCTTGATCTTATAGCCCGCTGGTTTAAAATCCGCTACTGCTTTTTTTCTCTTATTTCCAATTGTTCCCACCGGCCCAATCGTAGGTTCAATTGTATTCTCTACACTCCCGATCGAGATCGAAGCAATGTTCTCGACCATCTGGTCAAGAGCAAGGTCCCTGACTCCTGGATCAGAAAGTGTAGTTTCACTAGTCTCGTGAATAGCCGCCTCATAGACAACTAGACGAGACTCAAGTGATTGCCGCTCAGATTAACAAACAAAGTTAAACAGTGAAGAATATGCTTCATCTTACGTGGTTATTTCTTTCGCTTGCTTACCTCAGCGTGATCACGCCTCGCCGATCACAAGGTCGGGTCTGATAATCAATAGGCTCACATGTCTCCGTAGCCTCGTTGATCTTGAGTCCCACCAACTACACATAAAGAGGATTAAAACCGATCAAAATAATCGAAAGGTGAAAAGAAGTTAATACGCTTACCCTAAGTCTTTCACCTCTCCTCGGCACAAGAAGTGCTAGGATTATGGAAAGCTAGCCTTGTCATCAGTTCGCCAAACACGCATCATTTTGATCCTATTTCGACGCCCTCGTAAGACAAGACTACGATTACAAATGAAAGATCTTAGTTTTGCGAAAATAATCAACTCGCAAAATAACTGGGTCGAGATTTTTGAAAAATTACCTAGATCGTAATCATTGGTAGCATCATCGCTACCAATGAACCGAGCATCGAACGCATTCTCGGTCTTTAAAGGACTAATCCTCCTAATGGAAAAGTCCCTTACAACGTGCGTGAGGTTAAACCTCGACACTCAAGAGATGGATAGCCTCAACCCATCTCCCAACTTCCCCTCTTCTTTGAGGAGGAACGCCAACGCGAGTTCTCGACCGCCTTCTTACCACGTAATACAGCCGCCTTCTCGCAGAACCTTCATGTAGAACCAACTTTTCTTCCATGACGACCAAGAAGACTTGAATACATACGAATTTACTCGTCACTTTGCCAGCCATGAAGCCTTAGGGTACATTCCCGTGGTGCCTTTGGTCGCTTTCTTCGTGTTCGCTTATCCGATAGTAGTACTTGAAGAGTTCCATCGACGGTGGAATCCCCAAGTATGCTTCGCAGAGGTAGACGAAGATGCTTAGGTTTGCAATGGCGTTGGGGGCAAGGTTGATCAACTCAACCTCATAAAACTCCAGCACTTGAGAAAGAAAAGGATGTGCTGGAAGCTTGAGCCCGCACTCAACGATGTCACGAAACACCGGATTTCTCCTCCTCGCCGCTGGGCAAGGTTTCCAAAAGCCGATCTCCAAGAGATCAAACTCCTGTCGGGTAGCAACCCAACCTTCTCCAAACTTTCCAATCTTCTCTCGCTCAGATCGGAGATCGACCAGTTTGCGATGAGGTCCGACATGATGCTTTTCTTTTTTGGGTGAAGAACTGAAGGAAGGTTTTCTTGGAGATATAGGCGTAAAGGTTTAAAGCACTCACCGGGTCGCTTTATAGGCATTTCATCAGAATCGACTCTGCGAGAAGTCCAACGGCAAATACCTTTCGCTCGCGATGTAAAGGCTTTTTCCTTTTTCCAAAGCAGTTTCTCAACTTTAAAATGAATACAGACCGCATCGAGTCCCACGGCATTTAATGAGAGGTCTGTTCGATATGATTGCATCGGAGAACGTGTCCGCACGACCAACATTCATTTAAAAGTTCGGGGGCTAGCTGTTGAGGATTAAAATATTCATATATTATCTTAATATATGATAAAGACCATACGATTCGTGGTCGAATTCTAAGACCACCGACCTAATCGGTCGTAGGTATTACTGGAAGTTATATAATAAATACCTGCCTGACAAAGTTCTAAACCTAGTTCACGACCAGGTAAGTGTTCGTAAAGCTATGAACAGGCGTCTGGGTCGAGTCTCCGACCACGCCACTCACTATGTGATGAATGAACCACGTGTTTCATATTCCGCATAATGCAACACTATCACGGTTGATGATTTAACGTCTCCTAAATCATTAACCGCATAGCGGTTGACACCTTCACCAACCGCTCTGATTGGTAGAACCGCTAAACCGCCACATCTTTCCGACTGCACGCTGCGTTTCAACGGTGTCTCCTCGTGAGATAACTGCCACAGCTTCATCAAGTACTTAAGGAGGACCATAGAAGGCCGGAGAGAGAGGTACAGAACAACAAAGACAGCATGTAACAACAAAGACAAGCGTAAGACATCAAGCAAGACATAGCAAAGTGTTGTGTTTTTAGATACTCTCAGTGTTTGTAATTGTGAGTTCATAGCAATAAAGAGCAAGTTAGATCCACTCCCAGGAGTCACACACATTTTTCCTCTTTTCATTTATATATTCATAAGATCGGCGATTTGATCGTCGACAACAGTCTAAAAAAAGGGGCAAATGATAGCATGAGGCATACCTCACCATTGCAGGCACTAAGATCCACACCCATTAGTTGCACTTATGGATGTGGACACCTAGTAGTAGCTTTCATCATGCCTCCTTTGGACATAGCAGCGCCACGGTGAATTGCCCAAGAGGAGAAGATCGCCATGTAGCGATTGAGGCGTATGAAGGACCAAATGGCAACAGAGGGGGTGAATGGTGCCTTAAAATTAAGAACTCCCTTATCAGTATTTAAACGAACCTACAAAGCCCTCCGAAATCTCAAGAAGAGTGAAGCAAGATCGAGAACGAAACAAACTTCGGCCGCTCACAAGAATCGGAAGCTCCAATTTTACCCAATGTAGTTCCCACATACGTAGTTCCGGTTCAAGCATGGAAGTTCGCTAGCTAGTAGTTCACGTGGACAATCGAAGTTCCGATTGTCCCGACCAAGAACAAAGGCGCCGGGTTTTGCCCAAAAATCCAAATACTAAATCTTGAATGCTCTTCTCAGTCAAGTTTCACAGACATCATCCTAAACAACATCTTGACCTCATGGAGAAGAATCGCATAAAGATCCAATAATCAAAGCAAAACGGATTTCTTGAGTATTAGGCAAGAACAACCGAAAACCCACAATTTGAGAGATTCTTAGATTCTCGGCTTATGAGACTTTGAAGATATATTAGCAATAACAATAAGACTCTAGATATCAAGTTTCATGCCATCTCATAAGACGAATCAAAAGTTTCAACAAAACCCTAGCTATTCAAGAGAAGAACAGAGAGAATAGAAGAGGCATAAGCAAAAACCAAAACCTCAGGATTTCATTGATAGGAATCACAAGATTACAGATGAAAACACAGAGGAATGATTACGCAAGTTTTCAGTTCATCCTCTCCAACTCAACAAACTCTCAAAAAGCAAAACAACCTCTCCAAAGGCTCTTTAGCTAAAGCTAACCCTAATTTTCTCTCTCAAAAAGTCTAACCCTAACACCAGGGGTTCACCTATATTTATAGCCCTTGGCTAACGGGTCTCCAACCCATTAAGCCCGCTACACTCGAACGGAACCGCCTCCACTTGTGCCGCTTTGCGAAAAGACCGTTTCGCCCCTTGCGCACCTTCTGGAAGCCGCCCGTACACCTTGTTGTTCTTGACTCACAACCACCTCAAGATTCACGCCGTCTTCGACACATCTCGACCATTCTGACCTCAACGCCACCTGCGCCTAGTCCGATCACCTCGTGTCTCGCCACGACTTCGTCTCGATGTCCTGCAGTCAAGACAGACAAAAACACATCACATAGCATTGCGCAATATCATAGCATCAATATTTGTACAAGACTCAAACTCATACAAACTCAAAATCACAAATTATCCTTCTCTGCGCAGTTATGTGCACAATCGGAAGTTCCGCACTTACCATTGCGGAAGTTCCGATTTTCGGAACATCCGCACTTGTCAGGATTATCGGAAGTTCCGCGCTTACCACTGCGGAAGTTCCGATTATCTAACGCCCGCACTCCTGCATTTGTAATTCGATTTTCACGGCCGAGAAGACTCACGCCAAGATATCGGACAAGCCGTGTTCCCAGTGCGGAAGTTCGATTATCTCAACCGTAACACAAACGTCGTGATAATCGGAAGTTCCGCTTACCACAATGAAGTTCCGACATCTAAGTTCCGCTTTCCGTAACCGAAGTTCCGCACTTACAGAAACAGATCAGCAGAAACGCAAACGCAATGATTTCAATCACAAACTTCTCACCATAGCGTCAAATACTCATCACTCATATGGGGACCCTACTCACATGGTCTCTCAAGAAGTTTCTGAATACTTCGCTGATTCGATCTAGTGCACGCATTGCACTTAGATCCTTTTACAGTCACTTGCATTTTGTGATTGTGATGAAACTTTGAATAATGGTTGTAGGCTCTAGAAGAGCAAAGCATTAAATTCTTATGATGAGTCCTGCAAGACTTATATTTCCCGTATTTATGATAGCAAGTTATGTTCTAATATCTGAAGTATTTTATTTTATGTGTTGCTGGAGTTCTGCTACATATTAACAAAGTACATTATATTAGAACGCATATAGCGCCCTATGGAGGAAGTGTGCTTAGCAGGTAGCGGCACAATGAATACCACCTTGAGAGAGATGGAATTTTTCAGTCGATTAGTAAGAATGCTCGTAGCCTTACGACAATCACAGGCAGCGATATATTTATAATAGGCTCAGGAAGGGCCACAATTATACTCCCAACGGACATAACTTTGGTCATTAAAGAAGCCATGTTGTGCCCATAATCGACTAGAACTCTCAAGAATATTCGCGCTAACGGTTTCCACGTAGAGACTGAAGAAGAGCATGGCAAGGAATACCGCCATTACAAAGCGTGATTTAAAATAGTAGAATAATGGTATTAGAACGACTTCCTTCATTTGAAAATGGGCTATACTACACTAATATTAAGGCATCTGCAAATCTATAACGCCTCAAAACTATATTTAGAAGCTCTAAACCTCTTCTATCTCTGGCATGATAGATTATGCCACTTAGGTCTTAGGATGATGAGAAATATAATTAACAATTCACAGGGACATAGTATCAATGTAAAGAACTTCCCGAATCTAGAAGATTTTGTGTGCCTTGCATGTATAGACGGAAACCGACATTAGACCTCTACTCAAAGTAAAGGACTTAAATCCTCGCATTCCTGGACCGTATCCAGGGAGACATTTGCGGTCCTAAACAGCCCCTGTAAGGGCCATTTTGGTATTTTTGGTGCTCATCGATGCTTCCTCAAAATAGTCGCATGTTTGTTTATTATCTACGAGAAACCACGCTTCTGCAAAGCTCATCTCGCAGATAATTAACATTAAGAATAATTTCCCTGATCATCATGTGAAGTCCACCAGAATGGACAACGCCGGAGAATTTACTTCAAGGGCATATGATGATTATTGTGTGAAAAATAAGAATTAAAATTGAGCATCTCGCATCGCATGTCCACACCTGTAATGGACTAGCGAATTGTTATTTACCAACTACATGTTGGGGACACGCATCTCGCATGCAAAGAACTCACATCAATTTTAGACCACCTAAGATATAACATACATTCACCTATGCAACTAGTGCAAGGGTCAACACTGAAAATTTCTCATCTTTGAAGGTTTGGTTGCAAGGCTTATGTACCTATACCACCACCACGGCAAACTAAAATGGGCACTCTCTAAAAGTCTGGGATATACGTTGGTTATGAGACAGCATCCATAATCAGGTATTTGGACCTCACGACTGGAGATTTGCATGCAGCCGCTCACCGATAGCATATTAGATGAGAATTATTTCTCTTCATTAGGGAGGAAATCAACCCTTGATGTAAAATGTCGAGAAATAGAGAAGTCCAGAAGACAATTGAAGTCTAGAAGATAATTGAAATCCATGCATATGACACGCGCAATAGTGAAGCAAATAGAGAAGTCCAGAAGATAATCGAAGTCTAGAAGACAATTGAAGTCTAGAAAATAATTGCGCCTAGAAGATAATTGATTTGCAAGCATTAGCGAATCAACTGCCTAACCACTTTAGTGATTTGAAGAGCGTGACCAAGTCGCATATACCTGTACGCAATGCATCGGAGAGGGTTGAAATACCGATGAAGGTATCCCTAATCCCGCCCTAAGGCCTCGAAGGACGAGAACTCCGCCCCTCGAATCCAAGTAACCGGGACGCCCGTGAAAAAGGATGAGAAGGACTTGACACACCGATCACCAAAGTACCCCAGATCGTAAGGGGAGCCGCTTGAGACTGCACCTGTGATGGAACCTTCGTAAAAGGCATACTAGAATTGAACATCCCCATGAAGGAGACATCAAGATGGATGTGTGCGCACACATCGAGTCGAAAACTAAAGGACTTGCCCCGCAATTGAAAGTAGCGGTAAGCAAATAGAAGCATTAGAAATATCGCCCCTTGAAGAAATAGCCACAAACTTTATGATCTTGGAACAATCTATGAATAAGCCAACAGCCAATGTCGACATTTACTTTGCAAAGAAAATTGTCACAATCATCAATCTTGATCTGAGCCTCAGACGCTCGTTTAATATAAGAAAAGATCAGATTGAGAAGATTGGAAGAAGGCAATAGAAACTGAATTGTTCTCTCTGAATAAAAGAAAGGTGTTAGGGCTTGTAAGCCGCACACCTCCCCATGTGCACCCTGTAGGGCATAAGTGGGTATTTGTTCGAAAGAGAAATGAAAGAAGCAAGGCTCGTTGCACAAGGTTTCACTCAACGTCCGAGAGATTGTTATGAAGAAACCTATTCCCCGGTCATGGGCGGAATTACCTTTAGATATTTATCTCAATGGCAAGTGAACTTTGAAGTTAGAAGTGAAATTGATGGATGTGGTAATCGATACCTTTATGAGAATTTGATTCGATATTTATATGAAGATACCGAATGTATCCATGTCCCAACCAAGACAGAGCAAATAGAAATCTATACATTGTGCAACTCGTAAAGTCAACAGATGGACAAGCGATCAAAGTGTAATGTGGTATAATCGCTAGCGACTTTCTATGCAAGAAAGGCTACACTAACAATGAGAATTTCCTCAGATATTTATACAACGATCCTGTGATGGATTTCGATAATCTCGGCAGTATGAAGGTGATCTTAATATCATTGGAACCCGAAGGTATTAAGAAAGTAAACTCTTACCTAGAGTTAGAGTTCGAAATGAAATATTTGGGTAAAACCAACACGCCTAGGCTTGCGGCTTGAGCATACCTCAAGGGATTCTAGTACATCACCACCTACAATGTAAAGTGTTAGAAATGTTAGGCTTTGGAAAGACATATCCTTCGAAAATGCCGATGGTCGGAGATCCTTGCAGCAAGATAAGGACCCGCATGCACTCTAAAGAAGAGGGGAGGAAGTCCTCGGGACCAAAATTCCCATGCCCGAGTGCAGAGGAGCACTTATGTATTTAGCAACCTGACTAGATCGTGCATTGCATTTGCCGTGAAACCTATTAGCAAGGTATAGTACAGAACCTATCAAAGGCATTGGCAGAAAATAATGGACATCTTCCGTTACCTCCAAGAAAGCAAAGAACTTGGTCTATTCTACAGAAAGAACCAAGACTTGTGTATGAATGACTATGCAGATGTTGGGTTCTGTCGCTTGACCCACATACAACCAAGTCGCAAAACAGCTATGTATTCCTATGTGGTGGAACTGTAATTCTGTAAAAATCGTCTAAGCAAAGTCTTGTATCGACTTCGACGAACCACTCACAAATCATAGCACTGTACGAGGCCTCACAAGAATGTGTTTGGCTTCGGCAGATGATTCACCACATCCAGTGGTCATGTGGATTGAATACCGTGCAAACCCCCACTATTATCTATGAAGATAATACAGCTTGCGTCGCACAAGAGTAAATGGGTTATGTGAAGAGTCCCCTTACAAAGCATATCAATCCCAAGTTCTTCTATGCTCACGAAATGCAAAAGATGGACAAAATTAAGGTACTGCATACTAAGTCATGTGAAAATCTTGCAGATTTATTCACTAAGTCACCTACAGCGTCTAGTTTTGAAAGATGTATACGTGGAATTGGAATAATAAGACTTAGACAAGTGCATAATTGAGGGGGAGAATCTTCACGAACTCATTATTGAATCTTGATCACGAAGATCAAGTACCCAAAGAATAAATCCTGGAGATTAAATGAAGCAGGGTGGATTGTACTCTTTTTCCATTGACGAGTTTTTCTGAAGTTTCTGGGCTAAGGTTTTTAATGAGGCAATTCGTGCAACACAGCAGAACGCATGACATGTACTCTTTCTCCAAATTTTTCCCACTAGGTTTTTATGGAGTTTTGATGAGACATGAACATGTTGGATGAGTGTTCAAGGGGGAGTGTTAAGAAACCGCCTGTGACTCGGAGAATCTGGCCCAAGACGGGCCCAGGACCCCGGAGAGTCCTGGCCCAGTTGAACTCCTCATCCCGTAGTCTATAAATAGAGGGTCTCCCCCTCTCATTGTAACCCTGATTATTTCCGAAGCAATAAAGCGAAGCCTGAAGTCCTCTCATATCTCTGTGTTCAATCTACTGTTGTGTTCTTGATTCGTTTCACGATTTCGTGATATTGTATATGAGGTACCTGTCGGACCGACTCGCCAAATGACGGTTACTCAACAGACGCACGCCCAAAGCTTGGCTGGTGGCTTCAACGCTGGGCCCTTCATGCGTTTCTCACGCTTGCTGTTGGGACGCCAGCGCCCATTGACTCTACCGCCAAAACAACTCATGAATTCATCCCCGCCCGAATGGCGCAGGTGATCTTCTAGTTTTATTAGAGACTCCCTCATTTAGTTCTCATCGACTCATCCTCATTTTTGGCTCCTCCTCCTGCTTAAAAATTTTAACTTGAATTCAAGGTCCCAATTCAATCCAGAAAATTAGGTGTATAGAATTTGCTGGAAATAATTTGTTTAAATACTAAATTAGTTATCATGAATTAACATGAATTTTTCAAATTTCTAAGAAGTCAAGCTGGCCTCATCAAAATCCAAAACAGATCAATAATGCAAATCTGGAAATAAATTAATTTTGACAACTAGAGCATTAACAGTATGTGCAACAAATTTTCTTAGGTTTTATTTGAATCTGAGAACACTTAGAAAATTTTTTTCAAAATTTCTAGAATTTATTTTATGTTTTTAATCGCCCGATCAAATCTATTGCAGTTTGGTCAAATCAGATTTTCAAACTCGGCCACTGTTCCGACACAAACCAACCTCCGACCGGACCCGACCCAGGCGCCGCACCACTTGTTTCAACCGCACCCGCTCGCTCCTCCAGCCACTGACCGCCCAACCCCACTTGCCAGGAATTCTTCTCCACGCGACAGCGCCCTCGGTAGCTCGGCCGAGCACTCACGTCGTGGCCGCTCCGCCCACGCGCCAACCACCCAGCCCCGCCCGGTTTTGCCTCACTCTCATGTGCATTGCTCGGCCTTGCCCATGCCCTGGCTCTCCATAACTCCCGGTCACGTCGTGGCGACGTCCATGCCAGCCCATGCCTATGTGTCACGCACCGAAGAGCATCGCCAAGAGCTCCTTCTCGCAATTCTCCGCCCCAGCCTATATAACTGCACCCCAAAGCTCCCTAGATCTCTTTTTCCTCGCCATCTACCACCCTGGTCCTTCCTCTCCACTTTCCTCTTATCATTTGAGCACAACCGAAGGGGGGAGAGCAAGCTCCGTTTTGAATCGCCACGCCACCCCAGCACCGTCGGCGTTCCAGTGAAGCTCTTCTCTCGCCACCTGCGTCAAAATGTTTTCCGGAGTCCAAGGAAACATCCCCCCAATCTAATTGATATTCTCCTTCACAGGAAACTGTCAGGGATCCTTTCTTCTCCACTGCTGGCCAAAAGAGCCATCTCCACCGCTGTGTCATCTCCGGTGAGACTCAACTCAATTCCTCCCTCCTCGACCATCTCATCGCCTCACTGGTACCCCCTCCAACCTCTCACGGCCTTTCTCCTTGCTCAGGACCTCGCCGCCGCGTGGAGCTCCACCACGTCGCTTCGGGGTTATGTCCCCAACTCGACTTCGGTCGCCTCCTCCACTCCACACCCTCGGGTGAGTTCCTAATGCCTAGAAGAAGCTCGTGCACGCGCCATTTAGCCAAAGGCATCGCTAGGTTTCAAAATGACATAGCAGCCCATGAGCGCCACGACCATTCCCCAGCGCGTCGCCGCTACGCGTCGCTAGAGCACTCACCGCCGGTACCTTTGGGTTCGCCTTGGCAAGGGGATCCCATTTTTGCCCTTGTCCCGTGCTGCCGAGGACCACACTGCGGTGACAAGCCTGGGCCGAAGGCGCTCTAGGGTGCTCTATTTGTTGGAACATAGACCACAACTGTAGCAACGTTATTAATTAACAAAATCATTGTCTTAGCATGGATTACTATGTAGATCCGAGTTTAATTATCTCTGTGTTTCACTACCATGCGGGCCCGGGAACATAAAACTGGGAGTATATAACACTCTGAGTTTGTGTTGGGGCACTGATGCATGGGCCCGATGCAATTAAGCACAGCGTAGCTCGGGTCCATAGACCGCATACTGTGTTGTGGACTTTTGGTCCATGCACTGTTCACATAAACCTAGCCAATGACATGCGGGTCCCGCACGGCCATTTGACTAGGTGGCGTTGACCAGTTCAACACTGACCACGGTCCCACTGGTCAATGATCGTGGCTAGGTGAATGTGTGTATAAAAAGTATTTAATGCAATTAGAAATTCCGAAATTAAATTTGCAATGTAAATTCAAATAACTTCAAAAATTCATAACTAATTCATTTCAACCCCAAATTGAGTGAAACCAATTTTGTTGGTTTATATTTTTATTGTACTTAAACATGGAATAGGTTTCAAACATGCTACTGTCACAGAAAATTTCAGAATTAGAATTGATCTCGGAAATGAATTATTTTTACTCTGGAAATTGATTTAACTTCAAAAATTCATAAGAAATTCATTTGAACTCCAATTGGGGTGTTTCAAATTTAATTGTTCATAATTTTTTATTATATTTAATGCCATGTAACATTCATATCCACCACAACTCCAGAAATTTTTGGAATTGTAATTAATTTCGCAATTAAGCAACAATAAACCCTTATTACATTTTCTCTCGCGCAAGAAATTGTTTAGGGCATAACTTTCACATACAAACTCCAAATAAATTAAATTTTATCTCTAAATTTATATAAAATCATACTCTACCTTTTGCATAATTTTCAGGCATTTTGGATGAATTTGGATTTTTGGTTTAGTTCGGAGCTATTCGTTCTTGTCACTCGTTCGGTAGAATTCAGAGATTTGAGTGTGTACTAAAGTGATCCTCAGCAGCACCTGGACTATCCCCAGTAAAGTCAAGAAGCAGTCCCCCTTTGATAATGATTGATCCAACTATTTTCATTACAATTATCTTGTTTTGCAACTATATGTATGCATGCTATTTTAGAAATTATGTTGATGGGTAGAAGTAGTTAATTTCCTAATTGTTACATTACCTTCCTTGAATGTTGATATCCCCATGTTTCTTTGTTGCTTGGGACATATGTATGTATGGGAATTTTCTGTTGTAGGGTAGATCAATGCTTAGCCATACTAGTAGTTGTAGTTGAAAGCGGTTGATGGAGCTAGTCCATCGATCGAAGAGAATTGAATTATGTTGAAATTTGAGGAATGTGTATATTGAATTATGTGGTAATCAAGGAATGTGTTAATCGGATTTTGTTGAAACTTGAGGATTGTGTTCTGATCTTGAATCTGGTTATTGTGAACTTGTTGGGATGTCGTTATTGTGTGTTGACTTGGACGGGTGATAGGTTGATGAAGGGAGGCTGTCTCGGATTCGTGTAGCCCCGTCTGGGTAATTAAGGACTGGTCTGTGGTGTGTTAAACCAAGTCTAACGTGCCACCGCGTGCCGGGATAATGGGTGAAAGCTTGGCTAAATAATTTGTTGTGTTCTTTCTATCAAACCACTAATTGTTTTTACTTGTTGTTGTTGTTAGGGGCACCCATGGTTCAGGCGAATGATAGTATGCCATAGTGTGTTTCCCATTGTTGCGAGGTTCACCCGGGGTTCGGGTGGTTTGATAGTTAGGTCATGGCATTGTAACGGCCTCGTTATGGTATCTCAGTCACACTCCTAAGGAAGAGTACATTGGCCGACATTAAGAGATATTCATATCGTGTGGGTAAAGTTGTACAAACTCTGCAGAGTCACTAATCTATTCAAATAACCGTGTCCCTGGTCATGGACATCACTTGGTAAAACCATGCATAATTAGCCTCTGAAAATTGGGTTTAGGAAGAGTTGGGAATGACATGCTACCTTACTGTTATTTGGCAGCCACTTTGTGGTATGAAATTATGATCTTGGAATTGTTATGAGGATTATTGAAATGTTGCCTTACTGTCATAGAAATTGTGATCATGGAATTGATGTGAGAATTATGAATTGTCATCTTGCTGTTATTTAAGTATTTAAAATGTTTTACTCGCTGCCATTTGAATCGAAATACATTATATTGCTTAAAATTATTGCTTTATGCTGAAAATTGCCTAGTATAGTAGCCTTCTTTTGATATTTGAATGCATCTAGCTATTCTATTGTTTGTAAGTCTTGTGAGTACAACTTTGTACTCAACCGGATTGTCCATGTTGCAGTGAGAACTTCAGACGAACCAGCTTGTAGTCATAAAATCGATTTTGGGCGATAACGGTAGATGCGATGGGTTTAACTCCAGTTGGTTGCTTGTGGGTTTGGGCATGCCAACCTGGTTTTTCCCTTTTATTTACTTATTTATTTTCTATTGTGATTTGTTGTTGATATTGTAATAATGCTTGTAAGACTTTCTTAAATTTTGACTACGGGTGTGAAAATGTTGTTTAGATATATGCATGTTAGCCACTGATCCTTGGGAGCTAACATGAGACACATATCCGGGAACTCAAAATCATTCTCGTCTCTTGTTTAGGGTCGTACCTCCGGTGCAATCACTTGACTTGAAACAAGTCCAATTTGGGGTCCCCGCACTTATACGCTGAATTAATCCTTGTGTTTCCATGTTTAGCTCCGAGTAGTGGCGAATCAGGAAAAAAGGTTGTCGGGATCATTACGAACTCATCCCTTTTTTCGGTTCATTCCTTTTCTTTTCGGCCCAACCCACCCGGTTCTCTCTCTCTCTCTTCCCTCACCGATAGCCCAGGCCCACAGGCCAGCCTCCTTTCTTCTTCCTCCCCTTTCTTCCTCCTCCAGCCATCCACGCTGCCACCATGATCACCTAACTCGAGCTCGTCAAACATCATGTTTCTTCCCCCTTTTTCCGCACCAACATGCACCTTTTCCTCCCTACGTTCCACCGCATTTGTTTTGTCAGATTTCCCTCTCATGCACGCACGGTTCCGCCGGAATCCTCAAGCGCCGCCACAAATCCCAACGTGCCAATCCCCTCCTTTGGTGCCTCTCCGCCCCTATAAAAGGGAGTACAAGGTGCCCCTCTTCTCCCTCATCTCTACACCACAAGCCATCCCCTCCCTTTCCCTTTCCACTCGCCGTATTTCGAGTTTCTTCGCCACCGGCTACGAGCGCTTTCGCCGCCATCATCTTCACCTCTAGCTTTGCCTCGCCATGTTCTACACCGTGCTCACGTCGCCTTCGCTAGAGCATCGGTAGAACGCCATCACCACTGTGAGCCGCATCACATCGCCTCCACCACCGCCCTCCATCGGTTGTCCATGCGTGCCTAGATGCCGTGAAGGTGAGCGTCATGCTCCCCGTCTCTCTCTCTACCCATTGGTACCCTCGTCACCGATCGCTGGAACCCTTGTTTCCCGAGCCGTCGTCGCTTTCACACTAACGTGGCTGCCACGTGGCCACCACAGGTGCGCCACCTCACCTTCGTCGTCCGCTTGGTTTCCTACGTGTCACCCTGACATGGCACCGCCCCGTCACCCGGTCCACCGTGGACTAGGCGCAAATCCCATGGACCTGGTACATGGACCAGGGCCCAACTTTTGTTGCCTCACTTCCTTTTTCTTTAGAAAAACAATTCGTTCGAAATTCACTTCCCTTTCACTAACATCATCATGGCACAATAAATGGATTTTCCCCGAGAAAAATAATTCCACAAATTTTAAAATTTTCAATTCTATCATTTCATGTGAATTTGAATCTTCCGAGAGCTCGTTCTCCTTTGTTCGAGCTCTGATTCAAGTGATTAAAATTTCTAAATTCATATAAATTCAATTGGAGTTTATTTGAATTTTGTTTGAATTTGGCTTGTTTTCGCGTATAGATTTCGACAACTTCGGAGAACCAGATTTCAACGCCGTTTCAGAACAACAAATAATTAAGCAAGGCAAGTTACATTTTTTATCATATTTGGTCCCAGTATTTTAAATTATTTAATTTCTATCCTAAATAATAACAGCATGCTTTTTTATATTTAAGTTAATTTAAATTCATGTTTTAAATTTATAGTATTCCCAATTCCATTGCATAGCCAATTTTTGTATTGAATCAATCATACCTTGACACCTTAGATGAAAATTTAGTTGATGCAATAGTATGAACTAGAACATGTTGGTAAAAATATATGTCTAGTCATGGTTAGATACTAAAATATTCAATTTGGTGAATTTTAGCCAAATATTCAACTATAGTTTAACTATGTGTTTATGGCATTGGTGTGCCATAAAAATTTATAAATGGATAGTTGGTGGGTGCAGGTTTTTGCACAGGCTCAATTCAGTGAATGATTGTTTTCTAAGTCGCCCAGTCAATTAAGGATAGGTCTGCAAGCTACGAATTGTTAAGCAATTTCGTACTACCACAAGTCTGGTATGGAATAGACCAGGCTAATTAATCTGCAAAGCTCCACTATTAGTTGTGCCTTGTTGATGTGTATTCCCACATGGCACAAGAGGGGGCTTCCGGCGAATGGTTTAGCCCAAATAAAGTGAAACCTTAGCAGGCATGACTACTTTGGAATGATGCATTGTAAAGGCCTTGTGATAATCACTTAGTCGCACACCAATAGAAGTGTGTGAAGCGAACATTAAAAGTTGATTATCACTTGTGGGTAAAGTTGTACAACCCTGCAGAGTGTAAAACTATTCGAATAGCCGTGTCCACGGTCATGAACATGCTGAACAAAGTCTTTCACGGATTAGACTTTGGTTTTATTTTCAAAATGGTTTATAAAACAGTTTATGACATGGATGGGTGTCTATGAGAAAAATTATGGGCTGAAGCCCCAGGTTGGTGCCCGTGTTTAAGTTAGTGTTAGGTCAGTGCCTACAGTAGCTTTGTTAATTCAGATAAAACTCAATTTTTTATATATTGTAAAACTTGTGCATTTAAACTTAGTTGTTGTATTTAAAATGTCAAATGTTGCTTTTGCACAAACAATCCTATAAGCTTTCCTTTGATAATATCTACGCATGTATTAACTTTGTTATGGGTGTAACTTGTAGAGCATATTTTTGTACCCACCCTTGCTTAATAAAATATTGTTCAGAGGATGATGACTTTGCAACTGCTGAGAATCTTGACGACTAGGCCGCTACCCTAGTCAATTGCCTGTGGTAGATTAGCTACGCTCTGCTACTTCTTCGTCTTCCATTGTGTTCTTTATTGTTGGTTCATAAGCCTTTCTTGTTATAAACTCTGATATTTATTAATAAAGTTGTGCGATTTATGGATGTTACTATATTTATTTACTGTGTATACTAGCTACTGTTCCAGGGACTAGTGTAGAATACACAAAGGATTTGAGGGTGTTACTGCTGGGTCCGACAAGAATGGAAGTTTAGGGATTGTGTTTTTCTTATTTAGGTCAATAGACCTTGTCTTGTGAGGACAAAAGCTTAGTTTTATTTTTGTAATATCTTGTGTAAACTTATTTAACCTTGAATGCTTTTAGACATATTTTGGACACTTGAATGTTTTCTGACTCTTGTTATGAATTGTGTTTTCTTTTATATCCTTGTCCAAAGTACGTTTACGTTGGATCTTTACTGTTGCATGCATATTTAATTATTGTTTCTAATTGTTATGTCATGCTTCCATGGATCCAATATATACCAAAAACTCTGCCAAAATTTTAAAAAATCCATATATGTGCATGAATTTCTTTCAAATCTCATATACACATGTTGAGGGGGAGTTTTATCTATATGTTGTGGTTTTTGCTAACAATTAATTCAAAATCTCTTTTGATTCCACTAATATGAATTAATTGATATCAAAGCCATCCTAGAGTATATAATTTGTTTTGTACTCAATATATACTCGAAAAATCACTTTCAACTCCTTATTTGTTGAGGGTTATCATCAATTACCAAAAGGGGGGATTGAAGAATCTAAACCTGTCATTATGAGTTAATGGAGTATTTTGGTAATTAATGACAATCGTCATGTGGACTAACATTTTCTATGAGTTGGTAAAACAGGTTGAGTCCCATGATGATGAAGACTTATGATGGCATCATGTGTTTATCAGCATCAAGACAAGATCATGAAGTGAAGAAGACCATCATATGTTGATGATATTCAAGTCAAGATCTCGGACTTGGAGTGAAAATATTCGTCGTCAAGTGATCATTCCAAGATGGATGCTCAAGACAAAGGTATGACTAGCATAGTCTAAGAATTTGTTTCTTAGTCATTTTACCAGTCTCGGTATTTGGTGTGGATACTGGATTGCTAGTATAGGTTGTCGTACTATTAAGAGGGTTCTTGACTAGTAGCTTGAGTGTGTCATGTGTTGATAGCTTTTAGTGCTTGCTCTAGCTCTCTTTAGCATGTTGTCGATATTTGTGAATGTGTTTTGTAGATAGTTGTGGCTCATGCATAATCCTTGTAGCATGTGACTTTATTTTGCGAATGTATTTTGCAAACGATTTAAGTCCATGTAAAAAATTACTTATGATGTAATTCTAAAATTCGGCAAATGTGTTTTGCAACTTGTTAAGAATCATGCTTTCATACCTTGTTTGCATCGTGCATCAATTAGAAAATGTGTTTGGTAAAATTGAGTTGAAGCAAGATATAAAACCTATTTTTCTTATCTCTGGCGGTCTGATCACAGCCTAAGGGCGGTCTGACCAGCCCTTATTGGATAAGGTTGGGCTAAGTGTCGGTCCAATGGTCTTGGTGGTCTGACCGCCATGATTGATCGGTCTGACTGGCATGTGTTGGCCGGTCTGACCGACCCCACGGTCAAAGTTCCCATGTTTGCTTTTTCCAGAGAGGGGTCTGGCCGCCCTCCTGGCGGTCTAATCGGCCTTGGTTAGGTCTGGCCGGCCTTTGTGAGGGTGGTCAGTCCAGTTGAGCATCCAACGACTAGTTTTTATAGCCGTTGGAGCTAGGGTGGTCTGACCGACCATTGGTTGGTGGTCAGACCGGGAATCCTAGTTTTTTTGCAAATTCTCCTCCAACGACTAGTTTTCATGTGGGTCTATAAATACCCCTTATGGCCGGTTGTGCGATGATGTTAGTGTCATTTTCGTTCCCTTTGAGCAAAGAGCAAGCCCTCTCATCTCTTTTGTGCATGTGTTGCACTTAGTGAGCTAACAGAGCAAAAGCCTAGTGCATGTGTTGCATTAGGTGTTAGATTTAGTATCAATTGAGCTTAGACACTTGATTTGTTCAAGTGAGCTTCTCTGACTTGTTACTCTTGGTGTTTGTCGACACCTAGACGGCTTGGAGGAGTTGCGCTGGTGATCTTCTCGAAGAAGGTTGTGAGAAAACCCGAACGGTTGTGAGTGGCTTGGTGCTCACCATCTCCAGAATGGAGGAAGAGCAACCCTGAGCGGATTCGAGGTGTAGACTTAATTTGTGGAGTCGGTCCAATTTATTTGGGCTTACCTCAACGTGAACTAAGGGAAACCGACAAGTTTATGATCACCACGGGAAAAAGTTCAAGTGTATATAAGCTATTTACTATGTTGCCTCGTGAGAACACAAATAAAATGTATTCTAGGTTGAACAATGCTGTAAATGGGCTCAAAATCCTATCTTGCGATCTAATCAATTTTGATATTATGCGCAAGTTTCTTAGTGCTCTACTGGACAAGTATGAAACCTTGCTGACATTATTCCTCAACTTGTTTAATTTGCCAAGAATGATGCATACCACTCTTTTGGACAATCTCGTCACAAATAAGATGTACAAGAAAGACAACGAGTCACGAAGATGGCCTCAACCTCAAGCAAAAGGATTCATTCCTAAAACATGAATTCGCAGAGGTGAGGTGACGTCGGCAGGTAGGACAACCGGCGATCAGTGTGGTCGTAGAAGAGACAACGATGATCGTTAGGTTAGCAGCTGTGAGAGGGATGGCGGCAGCTCTGCGAAGGTGAGGCAGTGGCACTGTGGGGCGGTGGTTGTAGATAGAACGGCCGGGGGAAAAACTAGGTAGAGGTGCCAAATAAAGACCGAAAATAAAGCTATATCAACACAACGTAGTAGGTGGCCTTTACGAAAGCATGATCATGCTGATAACGTGTTGTATAATGGTGGTCGCATTATCGACGATCAAACACAAGCACATGAACAAGAAAAAGAAAACGAACAAAATGTCATCCCAATGCCTCCTATCAATTTTATTGATTGGATTTTTTGTGCATACAGGATGCGAGGAGGGAGGAGGTAGCCGAATAACTATCCACTTGGGACTGAACTATTCCTGTTATGGCACATGGGCTTCATGGGTCTTATATGTTGGGAAACCATGGGCTTGGCCCAGCAGCCGGCCCACGGGTGGGCGTCTCATCCAAAACCCTAGCAGAGTCTATAGACTATAAATAGGGGTGCTAGTCATTGTAAAAGGCTAATCGCTTAAGGAATGAATAAAGAAGAAGAATACCCCCTACACCTTTATCTATATGTGTGTTCAATCTATTATTTGTTCTTGCATTGTTTGAAGTGATTCTATGTTTGTCTACGAGATGATCGTTCGGACTGGACTCGCCAGTGACACATCATCAACACGTTATCAGCACGATCAACTCTGGCCTACCTCTAGGCATACTCGGATCGAAAGGTAATCGTCGTAGCACGACGCTCGTAGATCGAATCGCTTTTCTAAATCGCTTTCAATTCCATAAATTTAGCTTTCTAGGTTATTTCCTACACTGCAAATCTGCTCTAATCTATTAGGAGCAGACTTGAAGTCGCCGGCACAATGCCAATCGGTAGATTGCATGAAGGAGTATATGATGATTGCACTGCGGATTGTAGATTGCAAATCCACTCTAATCTACTGCGAACTGAATTGAAGTCGCCGGCCACGTGGGTCGGAAGATTACATGAAAAGAGTACATGATGATTGCATAATTCTTGCATGAACAGTAAAATGGAAAAAAAATCCATCTCGCCATCGGCCCGAGGCTGCACTACGCGTCGCCGGCTACCCGCACGTGGTCGTGCCGCCACCGCACGCTGCACGCACTCGTCGCCAGCCTAGAGCCACCCGTAGCCGCCCGCATGTGGTCAGCGCGCTAAAAGCCGCCGGCGCTTACCATGTCGCACCGCCAAAGTCGGTGCATCGCCAAGATAGGTTACCTACCGCGCGCCGAAGCGGCCCGCATGTCGTGCATGTGAAGCCTCGCCGTCGGCAACAACAATGCAGCCGACACGGGTTGCACAAGAAGATGATCGATGACGGTGCACGACAAAGATGTTCTCCAAAAATACGTGATATTTACGTGTATTTAGCATTTGCGCATGCGCTTGAAGCTATCGCCAATTGATCACGCTCACATCACATGCATGGATCGAACTAGTACTTGACCGTGGAATGGCAAGGCGCTCGCTGTATGCCCGGCCGCCCGATGCCGCCGCGGATCGCGGCCAGGTGCCCGGCCGCCTGCTGCATCGCCACCGAAGCGCCAAACACGCCACGCCGCCATGACCACCACTGCCGCCACACGCGTGCCGCATCGCGCCGCACGGGCGAACCCGCAAGTGCTCCACCTCGACACCGCCGCGAGCTCCCACGCTTCTCCCGCACAAGACGTGCCATGCATGGCCCCTTCGGCGTCGCCGCGTCGCCGCCAGACGGCATGGCCTCGCTGCCCTCATAACCATCCGCCGCGTAGCACGCCGCCGCATGGCTTCCGCCGCATCACACATTTTCGCGCCCGCCGCACGCACCGCACCGCCCACCCGTAGCGTCGCGCGCGTAACGTGCTGCCACCACCATGAACAGGGTAGGGGAAACCCTACCCCCTCACCTTCTTTTGACCCAGCTGGAATGGGCTGGATGGGCCCGGCCTAAGTGAAAACCAGAAAAGAAAAAATGGGAGAGAGAAAAGAAAATCCTAAAATTTTCCATAAAGGCCCTCAGGATTTTTTGAAATAGCGTGGACAATTTTCTTAGAACTGAAAATTAGCGCTTTTGCCCCTAAAAAATGCAGAATTCTACGAAAATTCATATTCCAGCAGAAAAGGGTCTCGGGAATTCAATTTTTGAATTATTTTGAGCATTTGAAGCATGTTTAATTTTGTTATTATTATTTCTATTCAATTTATATATTTTATTTACTGTTATGATGATCTGTGATTGTTTATATCACTTTTAATAACAAAAAATAGTAGTAAATTATGAAAATTTCATAGAAAAATACGGGATCGCAAACCAGAAGTTCGAAGAGCATTATTAGGATTTTTCAACCAATTTATGCAAATTACTAGCAGTAATCTAATGAACTCTTTGCATGAATATATAGATGACTAGCATCACGAACCAGGAGTTCGAAGGCTGGCCCAGCATGGCCAGAATTTGTGCAGAATTTGTACCATTCTTCAACTCAGTGGTAAGGTAATCATGGATGAGTAGAAGATTGAGAAGACTCTCTCTACCTTTCACCCGAATGCGGTGCAATCCACACGCAACTATCGTCAAGACAGCTACAAGAAGTATGCTGAATTAATTGACATCATGCAAGTTGCGGAAGCTCAAAATGATATTCTAAGTAAGAACTAAATCTCACAGCCGCCTAGTAGCAATGTTGGTCATGAAACCAATATTAGTTGCTACAAGGTGAGGAAGTCTCTCACAAAGGAGAAGAGCATGAAGGGTAAGGTCGTGGGTCACATATTATTGATGTTTTCTAGTCTAAGAAGAAGGGCAAAAGACAGCATGAGGCATAACTCGCCATTGCAGGCATGGATGATCCACAACCATTAGTTGCACTCATAAATGTGGACAGCCCAGTAGCAGCCCCCATCACCCCTACTTTGGATATTGCAGCGGTCGCAGCCGTAGCTCCCCAAGAGGAGAAGATCGCCATGGAGTAGATTGAGGTAGAAGTTTCTGAATACTTCGCTGATTCGATATAGTGCACGCATTGCACTTGGATCTTTTTATAGTAACTTGCAGTTTGTGATTGAAGCGGAACATTGAATTTTTTTTGAATAATGGTTGTAAGCTCTAGAAGAGCAAAGCATAAAATTCTTATGATAGGTCCTGCAAGGCTTATTTTTATGTATTTATAATAGCAAGTTATGTTCTGATATCTGAAGTATTTTATTGATGTGTGTTGCTTACTTCCTACTATATATTAAAAAAGTACCTTATATCAGAACGCGTGTGGCGCCCTATGGAGGAAGTGTGCTTCGCGGATAGCGGCACAACGAATACTACCTTGAGAGAGACAAAATTCTTTCAGTCGATCAGCAAGAATGCCGGTAATCTTATGACAATCGCAGGCAGCAATACTAGTATAATAGGCTCAGGAAGGGACACAATTATACTCCCGATGGGCACAACTTTGGCCATTAAGCCTTGTTGTACCTAGAATCGACTAGAACTCTCAAGGATATTCACACTAATGGTTTCCACGTAGAGACTGGAGAAGAGTATAGTAAGGAATACATGCTCATTACAAAGTGTGAAGAAAGTGAAAAAGGGTATTAGAACGACTTTCTTCATATGAAACTACGCTATACTACACTAATATTAAGGCACCTATAGCCTGTACTGCCCTAAAAACCGTATTTAGAAG
Source organism: Hsuehochloa calcarea (assembly GCA_036346395.1). Lineage (NCBI taxonomy): Eukaryota > Viridiplantae > Streptophyta > Magnoliopsida > Poales > Poaceae > Hsuehochloa > Hsuehochloa calcarea. The sequence goes on from CM070594.1 coordinate 33,166,228, forward strand.
CTCTGGACTTTTCTGTCTTTGGCATGATAGATTAGGTCACCTAGGTCTTAGAATGATGAGAAATATAATTAACAATTCACATGGACATAATATCGATGTAAAGAATTTCCTGGATCAGGAAGATTTTGTGTGCCCCGAATGTGCCGCTTGGAAATTAATTACTAGACCTTCTGCTCTGAAGGTGAGATGAAGTCCATGCATTCTGGACCGTATCCAGGGAGATATTTGTGGTCCTATACAGCCTCTGTCAGAGCCATTTGGATATTTTATGGTGATCATCGATTCTTCCTCGAAATGGTCGCACATATTTTTATTATCTACGAGAAACCACGCTTTTGCAAAGCTAATCTCGCAGATAATTCAAATAATTTTTGTAATCATCATGTGAAGTCTATCAGAATGGACAACGCCAGAAAACTTACTTCGAAAGTATTTGATGATTATTGCATGGCAATGGAAATTAAAATTGGAGTACCGCATGTCCACACTCAGAATGGACAAGCATAATTATAATTTACCAACTACATGTTGGGCATACTCAATCCTGCATACAACAACTCTCATCAACTTTAGACCGTTAGCATATAACATCCATTCTCTTATGTAACTAGCGCAAGGATCAGCACCAAAAATTTATCATCTTCGCATATTTGGTTCAAGGTTTATGTACCTATACGACTACCACAACGAACTACAATGGGACTTCTCCGCAAGTATGAGATATACGTTGGTTATGAGATTGTATCTATAATAAGGTATTTGGACCCTATAACAAGATATTTGCATACTGCATGATTCGCTGATAGTATATTTGATGAAGATAGTTTTCCCGCCATTAGGGAAGGAAATCAACCCCTTCATAAAAAATATCAGAAAATAACGTGACAAGCCACGGAATCCATGCACAAGACCCTCACACTAGTGAAGCAAATAGAGAAGTCCAGAAGATAATTGATTTGCAAGCATTAGCAAATCAACTGCCTGACCACTTTAGTGATTTGAAGAGCATGACCAAGTTGCAGTGTCTGCACGCAATGCATCGGAGAGGGTTGAGATACCGAAGAAATTTGAAGGTATCCCTAATTCCATCCAAAGGCCTCAGAAATGGACAAGAACTCCGCCTCTTCGAATCCCAAGTAACCGGGGACGCCCGGTGAAAAAGGGGTAAGAAGGACTTGACACAGCCAATCACCAAAGTTTCCCAGAACCAGAAGGGGAGCCAGTTGAGACCTGACACCAGTATGGAACCTTCAGAAAAGGCATACTAGATTTGAACATTCCCACGAAGGGAGATATCAGTATGGATGTGTGCACACACATCGGAGCTGAAAGCTAAAGGGAATTGCCCCCGTAATTGAAAGCAGCAGTGGGCAAGTAGAATTATTAAAAGCATTAGAAGAATCACCCCATGAAGAAATAGATATAAACTTTGTGACCATGAGAGAATCTATGAATAGCACAACAGGCAATGTTGATATTTATTTTGCAATGAAAATTGCCACAATCATCGATCTTGATCCAGAGTTTGCATCGCTCGCTGAATATAGGAAAATCAGATTGGGAAGATTGGAAGATGGCAATAAAAATTGAATTGTTATCTCTGAATAAAAGAGTGGAGTTTGGGCTTGTAAGCCGCACGTCTCCCCATGTGCACCCTGTAGGCATAAGTGGGTATTTGTTTGAAAGAGAAATAAAAATAATAAAATTATAAGCAAGGCCCGTTGCGCAAGGTTTCACTCAACGTCCAGGAGTTGATTATGAATAAACATATTTCCCGGTCATGGGCGGAATTACGTTTAGATATTTAATCTCAATGACAGTAAACTTGAATTTAAAAATAGAATTGATGAATATGGTAATTGCATACCTTTATGGAAAGTTAGATTTTTGACGTTTATATGAAGGTAGCTGAATGTATCCATGTCCAGAACCAAGACAGAGTAAAGAGAAATATGTACAGTGTGGAACTCAGAAAGTCATTGTACATACTTAAGCAATTAGGTAGGATGTGGTATAATCGCTTAAAGCGACTTTCTATGCAAGAAATACTACACGAACAATGAGAATAATCCATGTGTATTTATACGATGATTCCAATATGGATTTTGTATAATCTCAGTGTATGAAGATGATCTAAATATCATCAGAACCTTGGAAGAAATTAAGGAAGCAAGCTCTTATCTAGAGTCCGAGTTCGAAATGAAAGATTTGGGAAGAAACAAATATTGCCTAAGCTTGCAGCTTGAGTATAGCCCTGAAGGGATATTAGTGCATCAGTCAGCCTACACTCAAAAGGTGTTAGAAAGGTTTGGCTATCCTTTGAAAGTACCAATGGTCGAAAGATCTTTGCAGCAAGATAAGGATCCATACAAACCTAGAGAAGAGGGGGAGGAAGTCCTGGGACTAGAATTCCTATACTTGAGTGTAGTAGAAGCACTCATGTATTTAGCAAGTTGTGCTAGACTGGACATTGCATTTGCCATGATCCTATTAGCAAGGTATAGTGTAGAACCTACCAAAAGGCATTGACATGGAATAAAAGGTATCTTCTGATTCCTCCAAGGAAGCAAGGATCTTGGTCTATTCTACAGAAAGAACCAATACCTAACTATGACTGGCTATGCAGATGTCGGGTACATGTCGAACCTGCATACATCTAAGTAGCAAACAGGCTATGTATTCTTATGTGGTGGAACTGCAATTCCTGAAAATCATCTAAGCAAAGTCTTGTATCAACTTCGACGAACCACTTAGAAATCATAGCACTGTACGAGGCCTCGCGAGAATGTTCTTGGCTTCAGTGGATAATTCACCACATCCAGTAGTTATGTGGATTGAATACCACACAAACCCCCACTATTATCTATGAAAATAATGCAGCTTGTGTTGCACAAGTGTGATGGGTTATGTGAAGAGTTATCTCACAAAGCATATCATCCACAAGTTTTTCTATGCTCATGAATTGCAGAAGATGGACGAAATTAAAGTACTGCATACTAAGTCATGTGAAAATCTTGTAGATTTATTCACTAAGTCACTATCAGCATCTAGCTCTGAAAAATACATACGTGGAATTGGAGTGGTGAGACTCAGAGAAGTGCATAATTCAGGGAGGATCTTCACGAACTCATTATTGAAACTTGATCATGAAGATCGAGTACTCAAAGAATAAATCTTTGAGATTAAATGAAATTGGGTAGATTATACTCTTTTTCTCTTGACGAGTTTTCCTTAAGTTTCTTGGCTAAGGTTTTTAATGAGGCAATTCGTGCAACGCAGTAAGAACATGTATCATGTACTCTTTCTCTAAATTTTTTCTACTAGGTTTTTGTGGAGTTTTGACGAGACATGAACATTTGCGGATGGGTGTCTAAGAGGGAGTGTTGTGAAACCATATGCTTGGCCCAGCAGTCGGCCTATGGGTGGGCGCCCCATCAAAAACTCTAGCAGGGTTTGACTATAAATAAGGGGTGCTAGCCACTGTAAAAGGTTGATCTCTTGACGAAAGAATAAAGAAGAAGAATACCTCCAAAATCTTTGTCTATCTGTGTCTTCAATCTACTATTTATTTTTGCATTATTTGATGTGATTCTACGTTTGTCTACGATGTGATAGTTCAGACTGGACTCGCCAGCGACGATTCCTCAACATTATAGACCTGATTAAGATAAAGTGTCCACATAAGGCCCTTCTTCGGAAACGGGTTAATATACAACCTTTCTATCCGATTTTCTTTTGTACAATTCATTTGAAAGTAGTAACTGTTTTTTGTTAGGAAATCACGTTAACTCCGGACGGAATCGTGGGAGTGTTTTCTTTAGAAATTTGGAAACCAATGAATAGTTGACACATGGGCAGGAGCATAGATGGGAGCACAGATTAGGGAGTAGGCAAACTGCGTGCGGATTGTTGGGAAACTATGGGCTCGGTCCAGTAGCCAGCCCATGTATGGACACCCTATCCCAAACCTTAGCAGGGTCTGTAGACTATAAATAGAGGGTGGTAGTCATTGTAAAAGATTGATCGTATGAAGAGTAATAAAGAAACCCCTACATCTCTGTGTTCAATCTATTATTTTTTTATTGTGTTTTTGTATTGTTCCTACTATTCTGAGGTTGTCTACGAGATAATCGTTTGAACTGAACTCGCCAGCGACGGTTCCTCAACACGGATTACCTCGCTGAGTCAAAGCGTCCGTGAAAACAAGTGCGCCGCAGGTTTGGCTAAAATTGGGATTCTAGGTCCAATCAAATTTGGGACTTTCATGTTGGCTTGTCAAAGGTGCATGCGGTTTTCAGGCTTATAAGGATTTTGTCATCGGCAAACTGTCAACTTTTGCTGCCATATATTCTTGTTATGACCTAGAAAGAAGTCGAGCATGGTACAAACAAATTCTACATCGTCTGAATATCACTCCAACACTTTGTCGGTTCCTCCCACGTCTGCTTGCCCTAATGTGGCGATGACTTTGCACATTGCTGAATGTGGACAGACGTGCTCATGTGATCATTGAAAATATTTTATGTGTGTACTACTCCTAAACCACCTTTTTATTTTGACGAGTACGAGTGTTCGAACACTGATAGGCTTAAGAGCATCCACACACTCGTAACCATCTGAGCTAAGCTCAGTTCTCTGAGTGCGACGTTGAGGGAACCAACAACTCGCGACATCATAGCCCAACTTCTTTCGTAGCTTCCATGCGTACGATGTCATGTGTAGAATGAGGAATTCTGGACCGATCTGGCCGTATTGCGCATCGAAATTCCAAAACTGGCTCCCTAAACTCTGAAATTTCTGATTTTTTGAAGCAAACTGTGGTGCAATGTTAGTGGTCACAAAACCACCAACTGCACCTCCTCCCGCA